>BPTQ01000007.1:215909128-216052951 GCA_019973895.1 Chrysanthemum seticuspe | reverse complement strand
AATTTTATTTAAAAAAAAAAAAAAAAAAAAAGTATCTTATTTAATTGCTAAGTTTATTTAATTTTATTTTAACACTTATGCATTTTTCTTTGATGCATATTTAAATGGAAAAAAAGTGTTCATCTAGTGGAAATGTATTGGTTAATCAACATGAAAGGAAGTGTCGAATTTGTGGGAAAGTTGCAAATCATGATGCAAGACAATGTCCATTGAAAAAAACAAATTAATAATCGCGTCATGGATTATTGTGTTTTAAGATTGTGCTTATGATTATTTCCGATCTTAATGTTTGTAATGTAATTTGATGTTTATGTTTCACCCTGTTTTATTGTGCTTAAGGGATCCGTCCAGTGTAAACTGGGGGAACCGTGGGACGCTCCTCTTTGCCCATGGGTTTTGGGTCATGGGTTTTGGGTTATGGGTCATGGGTCCTAGACTTTGGACCATGGGTATCCAAGTAGATACAATGTATCTAGTATGTGCAATGTATCTAGTCCATGGGTCATGGGTTAAATCCATGTGTCATGGATAATACCCATTCATAACTTATGCATGATGTCATGCAATGGGTTATGGGTTATGCTCCATGCGTATGGGTCATGGACTTTGGGTTATACCCAACTACATTCAATGTATTTGGTCAATGGGTCAAATACTTAAACTTCTACCAATTATATTTCCCATTATAATATATACTAATTTTGTATATATCTACCCAATATGTAAACACTAGTTGTTGTACATATGTATTACTAAATCATAAAATCACTATTACTTGTTTAGTGTTTTATGTGAAAACGTAAGTGTGTTAGTAAACTATTCGCTCAAACCATTTACGTATTTTATTTGTTTTGTTAAAATGTTTTTACGTTTGTTATCGACAAAACATTAGAAGATTGTAAAATATAAATAAACGTTTTTACGGCTTATTTGTGTTAACAATCTCCCCATTTTTGTTGATGACAAAACATAAAATTATTTTAAGGAAAAACTAAAATTTGTAAAAGTTTGAATTGGAGTTTTTACTCTCTTCTCCCTCTTTTTGTCAAAACAAAAAGAGCGTCGAAAAGAAACTAACACCTTGTTTTAAGAAAACCATGTAAAAGGAAGAAAAATGTAAAAATATAGACAACAAGTGACGGGAAGCGTTCTCGTCTTAGCTCCCCCTTGACGAGTCCATCCCTTTGTTAGGGCGTCAAGTAAGAAGAGATACTAAACTAGTGTATTGCAACTATGTTTGCAAATGGTTTCGTCTTTGTGAAGAATATGCTCCCCCTTGATGATTGCAACTTTGCAAAGGGACGTCGTGTAACGTAATCCTAAAATATATTTCAAATGATTTTGCAATGTATCGCTTTGATACGAAACTCTCCTTAGCTTAGGGTGTCAAAGTCTTCATGTGTATATTGAAAATCTACAAAACAAAAGTTAGAAAACAAGTATATAAAGCATAATTTCCTGCAAATAAGATTCAAGTTAGTAGAAGACAAGTATTCTGTTGCACGGATCACACGGTTCCCTCCTTGGAGGGATCCGTCTAGGCAAAATAGATGGATCCGTCTGACTGTAAACAAAATACAGCAATGGTGATGTAACAAATGATGTTATCATCAAAGTGAGATATGTAATATTGCACCAAACATATACTCAAGACAATATGGCATAAAACATGTAATCTCATTCAATAAAAATGCGAGAGATGATCTACAAATCTCTAAAACTAAGAGAATGATTTAACCATGTAATACATTTTCTACTAATTCTAATAAGTGACCAAAAACTTAAAAAGCATTATTGTGCTTGAATCTAAGGATGAGTAGACTTGTTGATTTGGTTCAATTGTTCAAGAAGATGATTAAACATGAAATGCAACTCATTTCGTACTTCTTGAACAAGTCCTTGGGTGATTAGACAATTAGAGCAATTATTGTTATGAGTAGGAATCGGAGGAGATTGGTTGTTTTGAGGAGGCTCCACAAATGATGGTGGAGGCACATTGATCAATGTAGGATGAGGTTCTACTAAGAATGAGGGTGGTGGTAATGGAAATTCTTCCATATGATTAGGTCCTTGGTGGTTCCTTGTCTCCAAAGGTGGACTATTTGGTGATGTAGGTGGTTCCCTATTTAACGAGAAGGTTTGTGAGTGGGAATTTCTCGGTGGTGAGTGCTCTAATGAGTAGAGATTTGGATGAGAAAGAGGTTCGGTAAAGGAATGTAGTCTATGTTCTAGGAATGAAGGCTTAGGTGTTTTAATAGAACTAGGTGCGTTTGGTTTAGAGCTTGATGAAGCCTTTCCTAACTCGAAGGGTCTAATACTAATTCTTGCAGTTCTTTTGGCTATTGTTGATTGAGATTTTTGAGGTGGGATTCTAACATTAGGACTTCTTACGGGTGATGATTCGGTGGATGATATCTCATGGACCATATAAGTATTCCTTTTGGATGAACCTTTGGTTGAAGAATTATTGCTAGACGCTTTAGTTATAGTGAAGTTAAGGATTTAGTAGGAGTCTTCAACTACTGATTTTTAGGATTGTGGTAAGAATGGTGACTTAAGGTCTCAAGAGTGTTTGGTTTATAAGGGTTGAATTTGAATTAATGAATTAAATTCATGTCCACTAAGAAAATTTGGCATGCACCAAGGTCAACTATGGTGTTGTTCAGCTCTAGGGAATCATTAAATGGTAAGCAAAAGTGTTTAGATTACCAAAGATGGTTTGAATTTTGATAGAAAACCTTATTAGAAGCTCTCTAGAGACACGGATCCCTCTCACTAGGGATCCGTCTGGTTATAAACCATGGATCCGTCTGTCAGACATAAATATGGTGAAGTGTATATGCTCTTGTAAGGTCTAGTGCCTATAAATCTTGAGGGTTTGACTTTCCTTATATGTCTTAAGTGTTGTTAGATGACTTAAATGTCCAACCACAAGGAGTGAGGATACTTAATGATGGTATTGGGTAGGAAAGTGGAATTTTTGAGAGAGTAACTAAATGTTTAAGGATGATACTCATTGATTTGAATATGACAAATGATGGCAATTGATCCTAGAGATAAGATGATGACTTAAGAGAAATTTGAAAAATTCCTAAAAAATGGAAAGAAATGAAAAAGTAGTTTTAAGCCTATTTTAAGGTAACGATGACTAAAATCAATTTGCTAAAATTGAGATAAATATCAAGCTATGTGTTTTGAGATGTGAGGAACAATGTGCGAGCAATGGAGCAGAAATATGTTGAGTTTTGGTGAGTTGATAAATCAAAAAGCACTTTGAATTTGATCCTAAGTTAGCTACGGGTGAGTGTGAAACCTACTGAGATTGAGGAAGACTTAAGTAGTCTTAAAGAATCATGTTTAGCTAGAATGATGTGATCTAGGGGACTGGTTTGATGTAAAAGGGTTTGTATCTGATATCTGTTTACCCGGATCCCACGGTTCCCTCATTTGAGGGATCCGGCTAGTTATAGCCCAGGGATCCAGCTACTGCTGACCAGTAGCTTCTCAACAATTGTGCAGTTTTTGCACTCTTAGCAAATGCTTATCCTAATCATTTCTACAATCAGTAAACACATGCAAACAACAAGTATAACGCATAGCAAGTGGGGAGAACTAAAAGGTAATTAAAAATGAGTGATAACGACTACTTGAATATGATCAAGTCGTCGTAAAATCTCATTTTACTAGTTCCTAAGTTAAAGTGTCTAAATCTAAACCATGGAAATTCCTACAAGCTACATCCTAATCTACATAAATATTGTTAAGATGTTTACAGACCATTTTTTTAGAAATTGTTTTCACAAATTAAGGTTCTATGACCTTACCTTCCATCCACACCTTCACCATTTCACTCCCGTTTTCATCTCCATCTTCATCCCCTTCACTCTTCATCCCACCATCTCTACTTCTTCTTCTTCAAGAAGTTAGCAAAGCACTTGAATATCCCTTTAGTTTGTTGCCACTCTTGTGATGGGCTTGGAATATCCGGCAATTGATTGATGTAATCTAAAGGGTCAAGATCGGTGTTACCAAGGGGATTGCTACTTCCTTCTCCTTCTCTTTTTCTTTCCTTTTCATCCGATGAATCCGTTGGTGGGTGAGGTCTCTTGCCATCCACCATGATCCTTGTAGTCTTTCCATCGGATAGCGGTACCATGACCTTGTTGCAAAAACTATGATCAAAGGAATAAGGAGAAGGTTCTAAAGCAAAGATGAAGTTTTCTAGACGGGTCAGGAGCATTGCATAAGGGAGTACCATCTTGTCCATGCTTTTCACACTCGCCATCCTTTTTATCATGTAATAAGCGAGGTTGAAGTGAGTGCCAGTCACAAGGCAATAAATCATGAAGCTCAAGCACACATTGGGATGATATTTGTTCCCTCCCAAGCAAAGAACATTCTCCCTTACCACGAGTTCCCATTTCTTGTACAACAGGGACATTTCTGAAAGCTCCATTTGAAATGGATCCCTATAGATCTCCTTGGAGTTTCTCGTGACCCTTGATGGAGATGCTCTTTCCATGAAGAAGGCATCCCTTACCGTGGTTGCTTCCAGGATTCTCGTGATGTATGCTTCATGATGATCTACCATGTCATGTAGCTCTGCCAAAGACCATTTGTCGGAATACATGCACACTCCTTGATATGGGACATGGAGTATCCTTCCAAATTTTACAAGAGAGAGGGTGTACTCATGCTCATTGATGATGAAGGCTATTGAGATGGTCCCGTCTTCATTCCTAACGATTCTCATTGTCTTGTAAAATTCAAGCACGAACACCGGACAAATTTACTCGTTAATGTCCAAGAGGCAATCAAAGTTAATTCCTCCAAAGACTTGTCGGATGTTGGTGTTTGCGAGGAATGATGGTTAAACCACACGACCTTCATGGAAAAGCCTCTTTTATAGCATCTTGAAAGCTTTCCTATCCTCCGGGCTTAGGCCTTCCTTACGATGGTACATTGGGATGTAGTGGGCGGTATCATGGTAATCTTGTTGGCGGTTGTGACAACTCGTAATTTCAGGTCATTTTACAAACTTAAAAAATTTTACTATTCATCTCAGGAATTTACTATTCATCTGTTACTATTCATCATTTTACTATTCATCGTTTTTGAAGTCGATTTGATATTCTGAGAACGTATTTCAAAATTTTACTATTCACAAAACACTATTCATTCCTGGAGAAAAATCACTATTCATGATTCACTATTCATCATTTTTCGTAAACTAGGTTTACGAGTATCAAATTAGCGTAACCGTAAGGGTTTAGCTGTGAATTCATGAAAAATCATTGAGGACATTTCATATAGACTAGATTTAGTCTACATATCATTAGTAACATCATCATCATATTAGTTCATGCATGGATTTGCATATTTCATTAAACGTTTATTTTCTTATTAAATAAACGCTATCGCATAATCATTTATTTTGAATATTTGATCCGCCACTTCCAAAAATTATCTTGATATATTTTTATACTCATTTTAAGACTATAAAAATTATATTATTAGTTTACCCGATGTTTTAAATTTATTTTGTATATAAGTTGTTATATATATATATTTACGACGGTTTTCGAAATACCACTCGATAATTATTATTTCACTCAATTCTTGTAAGAAAGGTATTTTTTATAATTTTTACGACTTGGATATATTTTATTTTGTTCCGTTAAAATTTATTTTTAGTTAACGCTACAATTAATACCTAATTAAACCTACAAATTACACATTATACTTAACAAATAATACATTTAATTATCAAAACTACCCAAACCCTCCCCAAAACACCCCATAACCGGCCACCTTAGCCCCCCCTAGTCACCATATGTTATCAAATTGGTTTTTCATACTAACATGTACACCTACACACCAATACACTAGTTATTATTTTACTTAACATATACTTCACATTTTACAAGGTGAAAGCTAGCATATTTCTCTCCTTCTTCTTCCTTATGGCCGGCCATATCAAGAAACACAAGAGAAATCATAATTTTTCAAGCTACAAGTAATTATATTAACACTAGATTACTTCTTTTAAGGCTTTGCAATAAAAACCTAGGAGTATTTAGGAAAACCTTGCTCCATAAACCTCATCATCATACTAGTAAGTATTTCATGATCATTATTAATCTTTCATATTCATATTTATGTTATTTTTATCATGCTTGGAAGAAAACATGCAAGTTTCATGTGTATCTATACCACTTTCATTGTTTTTAGTACTTATAATTAGTATATATTATCCTATAATTAATCTCTTGAAACATATCATTTTTGATGATGTTTAGGAACCCATGACACCTTACGAAGGTGTATGATAGGTTTAGAACAGATTTGGTGTTGATTTGAAGTGGTTAGAATAAGTATTACGTAAGAAAAATCACTTTCGACAACTATAAAATAGGGTCTGATCATTTTTGGAAAGTCTGGAAATTTCGACAGTTTATAAAATATTTTGGGCTTGATATTCAGAAAATATACTTTAAAACGAAACCGTGGTCGCTTGAACGGGTTAAAACGGATTTATAACGAAGAAGTTATGCTATTTTCAAGTTTAACGACGAAAACTATATTTTCCGGAAAAACAGCATGTTGTCCAGAATTTTTAAGGGAAGCGTTATCTAAATGAGTCGATTTATCAAAAATATATTAGTATACATTAACACGAAGCTAAGGACATATAAAACGTAGAAAACGGACTTATAACGACTAAATTACACGCGTTTAAATAAGGTTGTCGTAACTATTTTCACAAGTATAACACTTAAATATATATTTTCTAATAGCCAAAATTATTGTCGCTAGTGACCATGTTGAGAGTCGTTTTTAACATTGATAGAATACTTTTTAGAAAACGATGTCTTCTAGTAAAAGTAAGTTCACCTAGCCTATTTTCCAAAATGTTCAACCGTTCGTCAAACGTAGTTGTAACGAATAAAATGCGATCACTTAAACTTTGCCGAAAACTACCTTTAAACAATATTTTTGGTACAAGTACCCTACTTCACCTATGTTTTTCTCCATGATCGAGACCTCTATTATAAAAATTTAAAAGCTAAGACTTTGAGTTACTGTTACAAGCTTTCCAAAACCGTTGAGTTTGTTTCCTAACACTCGATATTCATTATTTTACGACTAGCTTTTCGAGGCCATTTAACCATTTTCATGAATTGTCAAAGTGTATTGTTTTGCGACGAAAAGCTATAACTTCTTGATAAATCACTAAACAACTATCGTAGGATGTTGTTTCAACGTAAATACTTGTAAAGTATTTTATAACATGACGAGATGTCATAAACATATATTTCGACGATAAAACTTCATTTTCAGAAGTGTACAAGTGGTATGGATATCATGTGAATTTGCATGTACGACATTGTTTCATGACTTACATTAGAACATATCATTCATAATAGGTCGCAGTTAGAGATTTGCGCCGCTTTTCAGTGTACTCACTTTTGCCATCACATCAGTGTACCAAGTGAGTTCGTAGCCCCTACTTTTATATGTTTTGAACTATTTTGGGGGAGATACATGCTTAACTATTTTTCACAAGTACTTTAGATTTTTAAGGATAATTTATATCATGATCACCATAGTTTCAAAACCAAATGTTGTACTATATCAAGTGTTCTTGTTTGCGTGCTATAGTTCCACATCGAATAATGTGCTATATCAGTTGACTACTGATACATTGAGTCATGTACTATTGATTATGTGATATGGTTCTACGTCGAGTTAGGTACTATTGTGAATTCATTTGACATCATGTGCTTGAACATAAACTATACACATTTTGGCAGTAGGTTGTAAACACACAAGTTGCAAGTTTTGTATGGGCGGAACTTGGAACTGAGTGGATTTGCAATGCCTTTGCTGCATGAACATTCTTTAAAGGTTTTCTTCATGACAACACAAACTCTATGAACTCACTCAACCTTTGTGTTGACACTTTTAGCATGTTTTATCTCATGTATCTAAGGCATACACTTCATGGCATGCATGTGGACTTATCATAGAGTCGCGGTGACGACGCGTCTCACATGGATTTTATGCACTTTAAACATCGTTTGGATTGTAACAAACTTATTTCCGCAAATGTTGACTACTTTTTGGGACCTATATTTTGTAAACTCTGAATGTTTTATTAAATCAAACGATGTGTTTTCCAAACGACACTTTAGGTCGTTCAATATAACTGTAACTATGATACTATGACAGTCAACCCCCAGGAATTCCATTCCGCTGCAAAACAGGTAATTTGGGGGTGTGACAGATTGGTATCAGAGCTTCAGTTATAGAGAACTAGGTTGCATCTTTTACCCTAGACTATAACTACATCATCATAGCATCTTATCATTTCATCATAAGTGCATATTCACTATACATGCGGTTTCATACGTACATTTTGCGTGTCATTTACTTTCATTTCAAACCGATTGTCACATAGATGCCCTCAGATACCCATTCCATTATCACTTCTTCAGATTCTAACGTGGAGAATGCCTTGTCATTCCCTATCTCAATTTTAACATCAGTTGACTCATCACCGATATCATCGAATGCCGAGATAAAACCTCTAAGGAGAGTGAAGTTGCTCTCACTCCTTTGTTTCACCACCAACATGTCGAGTTACACGTTATTCACACATTAAGTCTCTAAACCGTCACTCATTTTGAAAAATAATCTCAAACTTATTACCTCATATCACATCTCTTTAGAGCGCTTATTCTTAACATAAGACTTGCTACGTCTCACATTTCCTCTTATTTTGAAGAGTTATGGCACCGAAGAAAGCTGCACCAGATATGACACCAGCTGCTATCCAAAAGTATGTAGAGGATAGTATAGGCGAGGCACTAAGGAAAGAGCGAGCAACGGTAGCTGCTGCTGCCGAGGCCGCGGCTGCTGCTGAAGCTGCTAGACTTACTGCTGCTACAGGAGCTGCAGGAGGGTCTGGAGTTCGAAATTGTACATACAAGGACTTTAAGAATTGTGATCCCACAAAGTTCAAAGGCACCGAAGGAGCCACTGCTATGATCCGTTGGTTTGAAAAGATGGAGTCTGTATTTCTTCTATGCAATTGTCCAGATGACTGCAAGGTAAAGTTCGCCACTCGTACACTCCTAGATGGCGCAATGTCACGGTGGAATTCATATGCGCAGCCTATTGGTATCGAAAATGCTCACAAGCTCACGTAGGATGAATTTAAGAAGCTGGTAACTATTAAATATTGTCCACGCACAGAGGTGAAGAAATTAGAAACGGAATTCTATGAGTTAGTGACTGTTGGTTATGACATCGAGACCTACATCAGGAGGTTTCAAGAGTTGGCTGCACTATGTCCATCGATGGTTTCGGACAATGAGAAATTACTAGAAAACTTCATTGGAGGACTTCCACAATGTATTCAAAGAGATGTAACTTCTTCCGATCCACAAACAATTAAAGAGACTATCCGGATGACTCAAAAACTCATGGCTCAAGTTGTGAAAGGGGAAAACATTATCAACAACAACAACAACAACAATAACAACAACAACAACAACAACCAATCTAGCAACAACAAAAGGAAATGGGAAAATGACCAGGGAGGTTATAATTATGGCAACCAAAACCATAACACTAACCATTATCAACAACATAATAGAAGACAAGAAGTCGCCAAGGTTTATGTTGCTGCACCAACAATGGGAAGAGCTTATGCCGGAAACTTACCACGATGCCACCAATGCACGCTACATCATGATGGTCCATGTGGTATATGTTTTAGCTGTCACAAAGTGGGACACCTTGCTAAGGACTGCAAGGGCAAGGACATAGTTACATGTTTCGGATGTGGGGAGCAAGGACACTATCAGAACCAATGTCCCCAAAACCAAGGTCAACAAGTTGAAGGTGCTCATGGGGAAGCATACATGTTAGAAGGAGGAGAAGCTCGCCATGGTCTCAACAATGCGACGGACTGATGAAGTTTAGAATTTAGCAGTCTTATTTCCCTATGCGCTATGTCGTGCTAAGTTTATGTCTTCTATCGTATTCGGATCTTTAAAACTTAAGACTATGTCCAGTTTGATAAACCACTTGTTGTAAAATATTCTCATCTATCGTACTTTCTTTTCCTTCTGATTCGTTATCACTTACAAGAATTTTACTTCTTTTTACTTTAACTGCTATTTTAACGACATGGTCTAAATCTATGTAAAGATTGAGAGTTATAACAACTAAACCGAACGTCACATTATCGTTCCTTAATTATACATAGCCTAGCTAACTATGTCTAATTCTGGAGGGATCATGTTATGTTGAGAGCAGTTATTTATAAATCTTAGTGCAAGCAAAATTTTCACATATTCCAAAAAGTCAAAGTAATGCTCATCGGAGATATTCTTCCAATATTTTCTCTATCGCGATGCTTATACACTCTTAATCATAAGATAACCGTAATGACACTCCTTCATGTCTTCCCTCCTCGTTATTCATCACAAACCCTAAACCTGAGAGATCAACACGAACTGAATTCAGGGACTGAATTCCTTTTTGGGTGGGCGAATGTGACAACTCGTAATTTCAGGTCATTTTACAAACTTTAAAATTTTTACTATTCATCTCGAGAATTTACTATTCATCAGTTACTATTCATCATTTTACTATTCATCATTTTTGAAGTCGATTTGATATTCTGAGAACGTATTTCAAAATTTTACTATTCACGAAACACTATTCATTCCCGGAGAAAAATCACTATTAATGATTCACTATTCATCATTTTTCGTAAACTAGGTTTATGAGTATCAAATTCACGTAACCGTAAGGGTTTAGCTGCGAATTCATGAAAAATCATTGAGGACATTTCATATAGACTAGCTTTAGTCTACATATCATTAGTAACATCATCATCATATTAGTTCATGCATGGATTTGCATATTTCATTAAACGTTTATTTTCTTATTAAATAAACGCTATCGCATAATCATTTATTTTGAATATTTGATCCGACACTTCCAAAAATTATCTTGATATATTTTTATACTCATTTTAAGACTATAAAAATTATATTATTAGTTTACCCGATGTTTTAAATTTATTTTGTATATAAATTGTTATATATATATATTTACGACGGTTTTCGAAATACCACTCGATAATTATTATTTCACTCAATTCTTGTAAGAAAGGTATTTTTTATAATTTTTATAACTTGGATATATTTTATTTTGTTCCGTTAAAATTTATTTTTAGTTAACGCTACAATTAATACCTAATTATACCTACAAATTACACATTATACTTGACAAATAATACATTTAATTATCAAAACTACCCAAACCCTCCCCAAAACACCCCATAACCGGCCACCTTAGCCCCCCTAGTCACCATATGTTATCAAATTGGTTTTTCATACTAACATGTACACCTACACACCAATACACTAGATATTATTTTACTTAACACATACTTCACATTTTTACAAGGTGAAAGCTAGCATATTTCTCTCCTTCTTCTTCCTTGTGGCCGGCCATATCAAGAAACACAAGAGAAATCATAATTTTTCAAGCTACAAGTAATTATATTAACACTAGATTACTTATTTTTAAGGTTTTGCAATAAAAACCTAGGAGTATTTAGGAAAACCTTGCTCCATAAATGTCACACCCCCAAATTACCTGTTTTGCAGCGGAATGGAATTCCTGGGGATAGACTGTCATAGCATCACAATCACAGTTATATTGAACGACCTACAGTGTCGTTTGAAAAAAATACATCGCTTGATTTAATAAAAACATTCAGAGTTACAAAGATAGGTCCCAAATGAAAGTTACTATGTGCGGAAATAAGTTTGGTACAAGTCAAACGATGTTTTTAAAGTGTATAAATCCCATGTGAGACGCGTCGTCACCGCGACTCTATGATATGTCCACATGCATGCCATGAAGTGAATGCCTTAGTTACCTGAAAATACATTGCTAAAAGTGTCAACACAAAGGTTGAGTGAGTTCATAGAGTTGTTGAAAATGTTAAATACGACTACCACAAGTATATATTATGTATGACAATGTCGTCACAAAAATGATACAATTGCTATAAGTCCATGACACCGAAGCTCTGACTGATGTTCGCCCCAACAGAGTGTTTGCCAAACAACTCAAATAATGATAATGACATGAAATGCATCCGTATGACTAGTTGGGATCCACCAACCCGGATGGAGGTGTCACCCTCGATAGATCTATCCACTCACTCACGCTTCTATGAAATTAACGGTTCATGTTCATGAAATGGGGACATTTAACTGGCAATGAGGTAACTTAAGCAATGTAATGAATTTAATATACTTGGCATCGTAGTAAAAATGATGTGCAATGTATTCTCCCCCGTAGGTTTGAAATAAGTAAAAACTTGAATAAATCGGGGCTATGAAAACTCACCTGTTGCAATGATAATGATGATATAATGGCAATACTGAAATGAGGAGCAACCTCTGACCGTGACCTATTATGAATGATATGTTCTAATGTAAATCATGAAACAATGTCGTGCATGCAAATCCACATGTAATCTATACCACTTGTACGTTCGAAATATATGTTTATGACATCTCGTCATGTTATAAAATACTTTACAAGTATTTACGTTGAAATGATATCTTACGATAGTCATTTAATGATTTATGATGAAATTATAACTTTTCGTCGTAAAATAATGTCGTTGAAATTTTCATGAAAGTGACTAAAATGGCCTCTAAAAACTAGTCGTAAAATGGTGCACGTCGAGCGTTAGGAAACGAACTCAACGGTTTTGGGAAGCTTGTATCAATATCTCAAAGTTTTAGTGTTTAAGTTTTTATCATAGAGGTCTCGATCATGGAGAAAAACATAGGTTAAGTAGGGTACTTGTACCCAAAATGTTGCTGAAGGTAACTTTCGGCAAAGTTTGAGTGACCGTATTTTATTCGTTACAACTCCGTTTGACGAACGGTTTGACATTTTGGAAAATAGGCTCGGTGAACTTACTTTTACAAGAAGACATCTCTTTATAAAAAGTATCCCATCTATGTTAAAAACGACCCTCAACATGATCATTTCTTGACCTGTTTGGAGAACAAACTTGAAAAGAAATTTGGAGAACTAATTTTTGGAGAACAAATTTGGAGAACAAACTTGGAAAAATCATATCTTTTTAACCGTAAATCATCACGGGTCGAGCCACCCGTCATTTCGAAGATAATTGAGTCTAGTTTCATGTAAAAATACTTTCAAGGGTCAGTTTGTTATAAAATTTTATCAGTTCCACGATTAGTAACAGCAGGTCAGTTTTTCCGGAAAAATAGTTTCGTCGTTAAACTTGAAAATAGCATAACTTCTTCGTTATAGCTCCGTTTTAACCCGTTCAAGCGGCCACGTTTTCGTTTTAAAGTATATTTTCAAAATATCTAAGCCAAATATTTTTACCTACTGTCGGATTTTCCAGAATTTCAAAATAAGATCAGACCACTATATAAAGTTGTCGAAATGAGTTTTTCTCGCACAAAACCTATTCTAACCAATTCAAAACAAATCCGAAGCTAATCAAATCCTACCATACACCTTCTTAGGGTGTCATGGGTTCCTAAACATCACCAAAAATGATATGTTTCAAGGGATAATTATAGGATGGATAAAACATATAATAAGTAATAAAAAGACTAAAAGTGGTATAAATTCATATGTAACATGCATGATTCTTGCAAAAATGATGAAATAACATAAAAAATGGATATAAAAGAATTATGATGATCATGAAATGCTTACTTGAATGATGTTATGGATGAAATTGATGAAAACCTTAATCAATCTTTAGGTTTTTATTTCAAAACCTTGAAATAGATTACTAGTAGGACTTGTAAAATTACTTGTAGCTTGAAAAGTTATGGTTTCCTCCTTGATCCATGGGTTGGACGTTCACCACAAGAGAAAAAAGAAGGAGAGCTTTCCATTTCACCTTTTGAAAAGTGTTTACTATGTGTTTCTTGCAAATAATATCTAGTATATGTTACAAATATCTTTCTAATATTGTGTATGTGTCCCTTTAGTATCAAAAATCAAATTGATAACTTGTTATGACTCATGGGGGTGGCCGGCCATAGGGGGAGGGGAAAATATATTTTGTATTTTTGATAATTAAGTGTATTAAAAGTTAAGTATAATGCGTAATTTGTAAGTATATGTAGGTATTTAGTGTAGCGTTAACTAAAAATAGATTTTAACGGAACAAAATAAAATGTATTTAAGTCATAAAAATTATAAAAATACATTTCTTACAAGAGTTGAGTGAATAAATATTTATCGTGTTGAATTTACGAAAACCGTCGTAAATATTTGTACCTAACAATTTATATACAAAATAAATTGAAAACATCGGGTAAACTAATAATATAATTTTTATAGTCTTAAAAGGAGTATAAAAATATATTAGGAATATTTTTGGAAGTGTCGGATAAATATTCAAAATAAATGTTTACACGATAGCGTCTATTTAATAAGAAAATAAACGTTTAATGAAAAATGCAAACCCATGCATAATATAGATATGAAATGATGTTATTGATGATATGTAGACTAAATCTAGTCTATGTGAAATGTCCTTGATGATATGTTCATGAATACGCAGCTTAACCCTCCAGGTTACGCGTATTTGATACTCGTAAACGTAATTTACGATAAATGATGAAATAGTGAAACCTTTAAATTTTGTAAAATGACCTGAAATTACGAGTTGTCACAATAAACGTCATCATCATACTAGTAAGTATTTCATGATCATTATTAATCTTTCATATTCATACTTAGGTTATTTTTATCATGCTTGGAAGAAAACATGCAAGTTTCATGTGTATCTATACCACTTTCATTGTTTTTAGTACTTATAATTAGTATATATTATCCTATAATTAATCCCTTGAAACATATCATTTTTGATGATGTTTAGGAACCCATGACACCCTACGAAGGTGTATGGTAGGTTTAGAATAGATTTGGTATTGATTTGAAGTGGTTAGAATAAGTATTACGCAAGAAAAATCACTTTCGACAACTATAAAATAGGGTCTGATCATTTTTGCAAAGTCTGGAAATTTCGACAGTTTATAAAATATTTTGTGCTAGATATTCAGAAAACATACTTTAAAACGAAACCGTGGTCGCTTGAACGGGTTAAAACGGATTTATAACGAAGAATTTATGCTATTTTCAAGTTTAACGACGAAAACTATATTTTCCGGAAAAACAGCATGCTGTCCAGAATTTTTAAGGGTAACAAAATGAGTTTTAAGCGTTATCTAAATGAGTCGATTTATCAAAAATATATTAGTATACATTAACACGAAGCTAAGGACATATAAAACGTAGAAAACGGATTTATAACGACTAAATTACACGCGTTTAAATAAGGTTGTCGTAACTATTTTCACAAGTATAACACTTGGATATATATTTTCTAATAGCCAAAATTATTGTCGCTAGTGACCATGTTGAGAGTCGTTTTTAACATTGATAGAATACTTTTTAGAAAACGATGTCTTCTAGTAAAAGTAAGTTCACCTAGCTTATTTTCCAAAATGTTCAACCGTTCGTCAAACGGAGTTGTAACGAATAAAATGCGATCACTCAAACTTTGCCGAAAACTACCTTTAAACAATATTTTTGTTACAAGTACCCTACTTCACCTATGTTTTTCTCCATGATCGAGACCTCTATTATAAAAATTTAAAAGCTAAGACTTTGAGATAATGTTACAAGATTTCCAAAACCGTTGAGTTTGTTTCCTAACACTCGATATTCATTATTTTACGACTAGCTTTTCGAGGCCATTTAGCCATTTTCATGAATTGTCAAAGTGTATTGTTTTGCGACGAAAAGCTATAATTTCTTGATAAATCACTAAACGACTATCGTAGGATGTTGTTTCAACGTAAATACTTGTAAAGTATTTTATAACATGACGAGATGTCATAAACATATATTTTGACGATAAAACTTCATTTTCAAAAGTGTACAAGTGGTATGGATATCATGTGAATTTGCATGTACGACATTGTTTCATGACTTACATTAGAACATATCATTCATAATAGGTCGCAGTTAGAGATTTGCACCGCATTTCAGTGTACTCACTTTTGCCATCACATCATTGTACCAAGTGAGTTCGTAGCCCCTACTTTTATATGTTTTGAACTATTTTGGGGGAGATACATGCTTAACTATTTTTCACAAGTACTTTAGATTTTTAAGGATAACTTCTATCATGATCACCATCGTTTCAAAACCGAATGTTGTACTATATCAATTGTTCTTGTT
Organism: Chrysanthemum seticuspe; assembly: GCA_019973895.1. Lineage (NCBI taxonomy): Eukaryota > Viridiplantae > Streptophyta > Magnoliopsida > Asterales > Asteraceae > Chrysanthemum > Chrysanthemum seticuspe. The sequence continues at coordinate 216,036,604 of BPTQ01000007.1, read as the reverse complement.
GTGTGCTATAGTTCTACGTCGAATAATGTGCTATATCAGTTGACTACTGATACATTGAGTCATGTACTATTGATTATGTGCTATGGTTCTACGTCGAGTTAGGTACTATTGTGAATTCATTTGACATCATGTGCTTGAACATAAACTATACACATTTTGGCAGTGGGTTGTAAACACACAAGTTGCAAGTTTTGTATTGGCGGAACTTGGAACTGAGTGGATTTGCAATGCCTTTGCTGCATGAACATTCTTTAAAGGTTTTCTTCGTGACAATACAAACTCTATGAACTCACTCAACCTTTGTGTTGACACTTTTAGCATGTTTTATCTCAGGTATCTAAGGCATAAATTCATGACATGCATGTGGACTTATCATAGAGTCGCGGAGACGACGCATCTCACATGGATTTTATGCACTTTAAACATCGTTTGGATTTTAACAAACTTATTTCCGCAAATGTTGACTACTTTTTGGGACCTATATTTTGTAAACTCTGAATGTTTTATTAAATCAAACGATGTGTTTTCCAAACGACACTTTAGGTCGTTCAATATAACTGTAACTATGATACTATGACAGTCAACCCCCAGGAATTCCATTCCGCTGCAAAACAGGTAATTTGGGGATGTGACAGCGGTTGCTAGGCATGATTTTTCCTATACAGCAAAACCACAATGTGGTGTTAATTGTGTGTATAGTAACCTAATGGGATTGATCATAATTTTGCTCAAAACATCTTCATTGAATTCAAGGAATGAGTTTAATTTGTATTAACAATGTTAATTCTTTGATTTAGATTATCTTAGAAAACAATGTGGTAACAAATTGTGACAAACACATTTGAGCTCAACTTCTAAAGATGAAAATTGTAATCCTAGGAATCAAGGAATGGAAATAACAATGTAGTGAAGATTATACTTACACAATAGATTGTTTTGCTTGAAGAAGATGATCAATTTGCTCCTGTGAATAGTAACTAGGTTTATGTTTGTAGGTCTTGATAGAGAAAGTGGGTAGTGGAACTTCCACAGTGATCATTTCTTACTTATGTTGTCTTCTGTTGCACGGATCCCACGGATACCTTGTATGAGGGATCCGACATATCAGCTATTTGACAGCTTAAGTGATCCTTGATAATTTTGGTTTGGGAGTTCTAAATTCCCTAGGATCGATTTTTATGCTCTATAACTTATGGTTTGGGGTTTTGACGGGTTATACTAGTCCTATTTGACGAGGTTCCTTTTTTATGAATAAATCATAATTCTTTGGGAAGTTTTCAAAGATTATGATAAAATCCCATTTTATCATAATATAAGAAATTTCACATGGATACTTATTGACATAGATGAATTGTCAATAATCCCTATGTGAGAAGTGATGATCAAGGCTCTCGAATAGCCGAGATATCATTATCACTCGTTTGTAATTTTGTCTATAGAGATCAACGAAGAATACTATTCTTGATGATGAGTTCAATATAGATAACTACTTTGGTGATTATTAAGAGAGTGTAAAGATACTACTAAAACACACAAAAAAATGATCTTATTAATTTATCTAGAAAGAAAAAGAAAAAAAAATATTTGTAGCTTATTAAAGATCATACATTTGCTAAATATTCTTTTTAAGGAAAGAAGTAATTAGAGAGAAATTCTTCATGATCTTTCTAGGATGCCCAAATCCAAGTATGGAGAATTCTCAACAAGGAAAATATTAGAACGATCTATCATTGTCCAACATTATAAAATATGATGATTTTAAAACGTGACCTTTTGTTTTAAGGAAGTTCCTTCCTTGTAGTTTCCAAACATACATAGATCGTGTTAAGTTTTTAAAAGTACAATATACTCTTAAGAAACTTGGTAACGAAGCTTTGATGCCAATTGTGGAAAACTAGAAGGGGGTTGAATAGTTTTACCGATTAAACTTCGTTTTAAAATATTTAGATCGAGTTATGTCAATCTATTTAGATGTGTACGTTGGACATTGATAGATAGATATGTAAATGTGTAATGAAAAGATAAATAGTAAGAAACACATAACCATGACACGAGTGTTTATAGTGGTTCGGCTACAAGGACACCTTCCTTGCCCTACTTTACTCCCCCGAGTCACATACTCGAGAGTTTGTAATCACTACAAGACACCAACTCCTTGTGGCGGAGAAGCCTTCACAACGTCGCCTACTCTTTTTCCGGTACTAGGCTAGACACCGGGTTCTTCCACCAGGTAGAACCACACCTAACACAACGTCGCCTACCCTTTATCCGGTACAAGGCTAAATACCGAGTTCCATTACAAAGGAGGAACTAGTACCTAACATTACACAACACCTATCCCAAAAGGAGACTCACTCCTTATGACAACATCAACAAGGATATCAATATCCTTGGATACACCCTATCTCTATTTGTACTTCGATACACCTTATCGATTGTACACCCTTGGCATTCTTCACTAATGCCTTTGACACGGACGTTCGACACCTTTCACTTATGTCTTCGTCTTGACTCTTTTGGCATCCTTCACTAATGCCTTCGACATGGACGTCAAGCACCTTTCACTAATGCCTACGTCTTGACTCTTTCGACATCCTTCACTAATGCCTTCGACACAACACTTCTATGGAGAAAGAAAGAACTATCAACAAGAGAACATCAGTAGTCTTGATGATGACGTAGCATGGCAACTCATGGAGTTGAGCTTGCTCGACTTCAAGAGGTGGTCATCTCGCCTTTAAGAGGAACCTAGAGAATCACCCAAAAACAAAAAACAAACTACATAGAGAGATCCTTAGGATATGAGGTTAGAAGGTTTACAATACTAGGAGAAAGTATATGTGGGAGTGACTACCCAAAATGAAGAAATGGCTCACTATTTATAGAAGAAAATAGTCTACTGTTCCACGGATCCCTTGCTTGAGGGATCCGTCCAGTGTAAACTGGGGGAACAGTGGGATGCTCCTCTTTGCCCATGGGTTTTGGGTCATGGGTTATGGGTTATGGGTCATGGGTCCTAGACTTTGGACCATGGGTATCCAAGTAGATACAATGCATCTAGTCCATGGGTCATGGGTTAAATCTATGGGTCATGGATAATACCCATTCATGACTTATGCATGATGTCATGCAATGGGTTATGGGTTATGCTCCATGGGTATGGGTCATGGAATTTGGGTTATACCCAACTACATTCAATGTATTTGGTCAATGGGTAAAATACTTAAAGTTCTACCCATTATATTTCTCATTATAATACATACTAACTATGTATATATCTACCCAATATGTAAACACTAGTTGTTGTACATATGTATTACTAAATCATAAAATCACTATTACTTGTTTAGTATTTTATGTGAAAATGTAAGTGTGCTAGTAAACTATTGGCTCAAACCATTTACGTATTTTATTTGTTTCGTTAAAATGATTTTACGTTTGTTATCGACAAAACATTAGAAGATCGTAAAATATAAATAAACGTTTTTACGGCTTATTTGTATTAACATAGTTTATCAAACCAATTCTGAATTTAAAGGACCTTTTATAAGCTTTTGAGAAGCTTGAGAAAGTGGAACAGTAAGGACAGTATACACTGGTGCGCGACACTTTTGTAACATATTGCCTACTTTAAGATAACAAAAAACTGTTTAAGAAAAAACTTAATAATAAGCTTAAGTTACCAGCTTAAAGACAATGTTCAAAACTCTATAATCCCAAAGTTTAAACAGATTTGGACTTAAAATCAAGAAATTAAAAATATAAAAGTGAACCTACTTGATACTGATTTGGTATTCATGACTTTTTTTGAAATAATTACAAATTGACTTTAACGACTTTTGTCAGATTAAAACTTAATCAAAATGTTGTTATAAGCTAATTTATGACCTAATTAACCTATGCTAATTACTTGTAAACCTATATGAGGGCCTATGCAAGCTTAACTACCAACTGTTATGCAGAAATAAAACTTAACATATTATTTTGACTTTTTTAAACAATGCTATCTTATAATGTACTAACCTATTTTGACCTAATGCAAACAATTCAAACCAGAAATGACCACTGAATAGGTCTTAAACACAACAACTCAGCCAGACACTATTTTTTTTTTAACTATTTTGGAAATTTTCAAACCAAATGAGTAAAGTAAGCTTATACAAACCTCAAATCAAATTCCAAAATTGATATTAAACCTTTTTTAGTACAATTTAAATTGTTCAAACAATCTAATACTCCTAATGACAATTTTTCTTCAACATATACTACACTAAATTGCTAAATACATAATCCATTGCACGACAAACCTAATGGTATTAACCCATGTCTAAGTTACCAAACAAACTTATGATGCAAAAAATGTTACTAAAATAACAAATATTAAATCAACATACACGATACTAAAAACATAAACAATACTAAAACCCAACTGGTTTGATAAAAATATATAAAAAAACAAAAAATAAGACTATAAAGTAGCACAATTGCAGCTTAAACTTATCTTTCCAATAAGTTAACAAAATTAACACGGTTCATTGTTTTAGGAGATCCATGTTTCAAAAGCTACAATTTACGAAACTAAACTAGACACTAAATACAAATATTACAGCTAATACCATATAACAGTATCCAGGTTACCAGTTATACTAATTAATACAAATGATACCCTTACCAAATTTTTACGTGATTCATATAGACAACATATTTCACAAACAAAATATACCATAACATAATAACATACCGATATGTTGATGTTTGTTTAACAAACATGGACTACTGGATATTCTTCATTCCCTTGAGAATCCACATCTGAATCAGACTCCAAATCCTCATCAGATAACACATCTTGAACATTGAACATGTACCTGAACCTGATCATTTTCTTATACTCAAACCCGCATCTCTCAGCAAAATAATTCCATTCTCAATAAACTTCTATATTATTAGTCCTGTTCGGTCTCTCTTTATGGAATTCCATCCTTATGGTCATAACCTCTTCAATCTGGTTGTGTTTCATCATCACCTTTCTGTAAGTATGCATCGGGTGGTGCTTCAAGAAATCTGCTGGAATTGTCTGCATTTATGTTTAGCCAAAAATACAATGAGTACATTCTAACAAAAGATAAATTAAAAAAGTACAAGTATATATAACGATACATTAAAAAAAACTTACGAGACGCTGCTTGGGTTCAATCATTGAAAACCTTACATAAAAGGTATCAAATTCTTCAGCAAAATGATCCCTATGCAATGGCCAATAGCATATATGCTGCAATCTTTTATCTTCTTCAAAAAAATGAAACATATCAGATTATTCATTAAATACACAATCACACTACTATAATAGACACAACTAATATAACATAAACTTTTGCTACATATTTTTCTTCGATTCATTTTTAACAAAAAAAATAATAATATAACACAAAACAAGTATATATATATATATATATATATATATATATATATATATATATATATATATATATTTTATAAATAAGTAACTTCACTTACTTTCTTCCCAGAACGACAAAGTTCGTTGGGTTCTTAACAAACTTGTCGCCCCCAAAAAATCAACATCTGTCATGGGACTGCCATCAGTATCAAAAGCTATTAACATGAAAACATTTACGGTCTCTTTTGTGAAAACAACTATCCTTCCAGCTTCCAACTGCAAATCTTGAACAACCGTGTTCCAGTCATCTTGCAACATCCTATACACAAATTTCACGTTCTTCCCTTCTGATTGAACACGAGTAACATTTATTAAATAGTTTGCTCCGCTCACAATCACAAATATTGTAGCATTCTCCGGTAATCCAGACATGAAATCAGCAGGAATAGTCTACACACGATATTAAAATGAAACATAAATTTATGGCCCAAAATAACTTGAATTATATATGCACACATACTACATCTATTATGTTAATTAAATACAATGACGAATTCATACCTATGCAATGTTTGCATATGGTGAAACACGAGTCATGAATCTCATAAACCTTCCCCTTATTCCATTATAACCACCAAATTCACTCCCGTCTTCATAATAACCGGTTACATAAAAGTTGTCTTCTCCTTCCTCAACAAAATGTAGAACTTGAACATCCAAATCAACGTTCTCAACAACAAATTCTGACCACTTATCACCAATTAGAAAATCTGTCCATTTTTTTTAACAATTCGAACTTTCGACCTATACCTACGTGAACTTGTCAAGTAGATATCCCTCTTCTCATTGAAACATTCTTCTTTATATATATCAGGTAGTTCCCACAACCAGTTTAATAAAATGTTATCATACGTTGTGCATTTATTGAATTTCACGTGTGCATAAACTAATTATTCACAAAATATACCTGTGAAACTGGAAAAGTGTTTAAGTTCATCGGCATTACAAATTCAGTAGCCATTGCCCTGCAAATAACTAATTTTATAAGTACGTTTTCATTAGCAGGTTTAATGAAGATTAACAACAAAATAACATAAAAACACATAAACACCAACAATTAAATAATAATACTCATTATAAAATATCACACATAAATAATACAAACTGATTATTATGAATAAAAGTCGAAAAAAATAAAGGACCAAATTAAAATTTTAGGAAACCATCAATTTGGAATAGTTGTGTAACCCTTCCCTGCAATGTGCTTATTTAAAATACATTCATAGATCTGTTATTGTCAATAAGTGATTCTGTATAAAAACCACCAATCATTAATTTTAACGCAGCCGTGTAGGAAAAAGGGAGATACATCATGCATTAACATATGCTTTAGTTTTTGAAAACTTTTCAAATGACAACATACACATAAACTAATTCGGTTTGATGTGAGTATGTGAAAGATTAAATTTGATTTAGAATTGCAGCCCTTAATTTGGTAGATAGTTATAATTGGGGATATCATTAACAAACTTTCAGACGCAATGACCTTAAATTTTAAAGACAACCAAATCATAGATAGCATATAGATGACGAATATCAGTATCGTAATCCATAGAATTGGGAGAATACAAGTTGCACAACACAGATAAGAACTTAGAACAATGAGTGCAACAATATAAAAAAAGTCATGTTCTCTCATTTTTCCTAACAAAATTCTAATAAGCAAAAAGAACATGTAAGCTTATCCAGTATGTAGAGAAATATATGCCCTGACCGTCCAAAATAGAAACAATGATTTGTAGTCAATGTAGTTTCGTTTTGTTATAACAAAGTGATTGGTAGATGGATTAGCCTAAAAATACCACCATCTTATTATCATTATCATCGACGTCACCATTATTAATACAATAACTCACAGCATCAACTTAAAGAAACACAAAAAAAAAATAGATATCAACCAACTATTCATGGCAAGTAATTCAAACTGGGATTAGCAAACACACCTATGTAACACCCCCAATTTCGTGATACGCAGCGGAATTCAAACTGGGTGTTACTTCATGGCACAACAGTCATAACAATAGAAAACGATCTCTAAAGGAGTCGTTTAAAAAGGATTTATCATTCAAATTATTCAAATATATCAGAGTTTACAAAATAGGTCCCAGTTGGTTCCATTGTTTATAAAAATACATCAATATAAAGTCTTTGATGTTTTATGAATGATAAAATATTTATAGCCTTCTTGATCTAGTCCTTGCTCTTCCGTGCCAGCTTCCGACATTATGGACCTGAAATACATGCTTAAAACTGTCAACACAAAGGTTGAGTGAAATTCATAGAGTTTGTTTGATGGTTGAACACATTATGTTGGTAGTATGAGTTAATTAGACTCACACCAATGGTTTGAAAACAAAACAGTTATTATTGTTTGGTACGGCTGCCTCAAGTACATGATACTTGAGCCCGCTTTTGTTTGTCACCAAGCTCATGAAACCAAGGCATTAACGTGTTCCAATATTAATAGGAGAAACTGTTGGTACTTGCCCTAATAGGTAAAATTTCCGTTTTTACCTAATGTTACTCAAATATAGTGCGTTTGTTTGCCTACCCGGTCAACACAAACGGGATTCGTCAATCCCAATAGATCTATTCACAATATTCATGCTCACTCTCTCCAGTGATTAATGGTTCATGATTTAGGGACTTATATTTGGCAAATGATGGTTACTTAGTGACAATAAGACAATCAGATAAACACATAGTTTGAAAGCAATGTGTTCGGTTTAAAATAAAGCATGTATTTCCCCCAAGGGTTTGTAAAACAATTAAGTAATAGAAAGTGGGGCTATGAACTCACCTCAGAGTAAATGATATCAAATATATAATGAGAATGATGGATATGCCGTGAGAACTTCTACTAGCAACCTAGAATAGGATGTTGCGACTTAGGTTTGAAATAATGATGTGAAAGAAATAACAAGCCTATATACGCCACTACTACACAAAAGGCTATAAACACCCCCAAATAGAGACTGGTTATATAAAACCCTATTCCTATGAGAAAAAACTAGCAGGAATGGAAGGAACTAAGATTGGTTTTCTTGAAAAAACCAGTTTTCATAATACAAACCGCATACAAACTGGGTTTGCGGGTAAAAACCGGTCTTTTTACACAATCAAAGACACTGGTGTGTAGGTAACAATATTTCTTTATATATTTATGTTATAGGCACCATTTTTGAAGAAACAACCGGTGTGAGTATTCTATATTTTGAACTTCCATCCCTAAACGACTCTTAACCCCCTTGTACACCTAAATTCCGCAAATAATGTGCAAATAATTATTTCAAAAAAATAATCTTTTACTTCAAAAGAATAATTGCTCAAGAAAAACTAAAGATAACATATTTTGTGTAAGACCCGTTTTGATGTTTCATATCTTTTTACTTTTACTATAAAGCTAAAGAAATGGAATCGAGGCAATTTATTCTGTTTGGTATGCTTAGGAAATTAAGGGGCTAATTTCTAGAGAAAGGATTAGTTTTTCTTCTCTAAAGAGAGGTTGGAAATTTTGAAAACCCGTTTAGATGAAATAATATTTTTCCTTTTAAAAAAAGATCAAAAGATGTTTAGATAAAGCTCTTTTCAAGCATTTTTATTTTTATAATCAACTTTATTTTCATACTGGATCTTTGTACGTTTTAATACGTTTGATCCGTTTTTATATATTTTTGTTCCGGTTTTATACGTTTTCATTTATTTTTGTCTGTTTTTATCCATTTTTAAACATTTTCATCCATTATTATACGTTTTTACACTTTTTTATCCGTTCTTGTCTGGTTTCACCCCTTTTTATTTGTTTTGTACGTTTGTGTACGTTTTTTTATGTTGTTATACGTTTTTATACGTTTTCATCCGTTTTGACGTTTTTATACGGTTTTGACCGCCTTTATACGTTTCCAACCATTTCGTCTGTTTTTACACGTTTACGTCTGTTTTATACGATTTTAGATTTTTTTATACGTTTCATTCGTTTTCGTCCATTTTTATACATTTTCGTCTAATTTCATCCGTTTTTTTACCGTTCTTATACGTTTTTGTGCGTTTTCAACCATGTTAATACGTTTTTATACTTCTTCATCTGTTCTCGTCCGGTTTCATCCTTTTTTATCTGTTTTGTACGTTTTAATAGGCTTTTATATGTTTTCATCAGTTTTTGACCGTTTTATACATTTGTGTATGTTTTTGTATGTCTTATACGTTTTTGTACCTTTTATATGTTTTTCCGTTTTCATCCATTTATATCCGTTTTTTACGTTTGTGTATCATTTTGTACATTTTTATACGTTTTCATATATTTTCATCCGTTTTTGTTTTTTTTCTCCGTTTTTGAATTTTTTTTGTACGTTTTTGTACATTCTTGTATGTTGTATACATTTTTGTATTTTTTGGGACGGATTAAAACGTTCAAAACCGTGTAAAAAAGCGTATAAGAATGTACAAAAAACGCATAAAAACGGATAAAAATAGATAAAAACGTATGAAAACATATTAAAACATAGAAAAATGTATAAAACGCAAAAAAAGGACGAAACGGATGTAAAAGGATGAAAACGGACGAAAACATATAAAACGCATAAAACCGACGAAAAGCTACGAAAATGGAAAAAAAGTACAAAAACATACAAAACGGACGAAAACGGATGTAAACGGTTAAAAACGGATGAAAACGTATAAGGGCGTATAAAAACGGATGAAAATGTTTAAAAATGGTTTAAAATGTATAAAAATGGACGAAAATGTACAAAATGGAAGAAAACGTATAAAAACGGACAAAAACTTATAAAACGTATAAAAATGGACGAAAGCATATAAAAACGGACGAAAAAGTATAAAACGGACGAAAACGTTTAAAACGGACGAAAACATATAAAAGTTTACAAAAACGGACGAAAAACGTATAAAAACATATGAAAACTTATAAAACGTAAAAAAATGGACGAATGCGGATAAAAAGTAAAAAAGGGAAAAAACGTGAAAATAGACGAAAACGTTTAAAAACGGACGAAAACGTATAAAACAGATGTAAATGTATAAAAACGGACGAAACATATAAAAACATATACAAACTGACGAAAACGTATAAAAACGGACAAAATTGTCAAAAACAGATGAAAACGTATAAAAGCATATAATAACAGACGGGAAAATTTAAAAACGTATAAACGCAGGCGAAAACATATAAAAACAGATGAATATGGTCGAAAATGGATGAAAACGTATAAAAACTTATAGAAGCTTATAAAAACGGACGTAAACGTATAAAAACGTAAAAAAACATACGAAAATGTGTAAAAATGTATAAAAGCATATAAAAACTAACGTAAAAGTACAAAACGAATGTAAACGGTTAAAAACAAACAAAAAGGTATAAAGACGGATGAAAACGTATAAAAATGGTCGAAAACGAATGAAAACATATGAATACGTATAAAACGGACGTATAAAAAATGAGAACAGTAGAATGGGTTTTAGAAGAATTCATGGTTTATGAAAGAATAAAAAAGCGTATCAATACTTGTAACATATGAAACTGAAAAAAATTATTAATATACATTAAGATGTCAGTTATAAAATCTTAATATAAAAGAATTCATGGTTTATGAAAGAATAAAAAAGCTACAACTCAAACTAATCATACTTCACCCACAATAGATTCATCCATCCTAGGTTCCTCGGACAACGGTAGCACGAAGCTCATCCTCCTCCACCCCTAAATTCAAAAACAAGGTTCCTCGAACCGCCTTTATTGGCTCGTGGTCTTAGTCTCTATGCTCGCGGCAAAATATAGGGTGTGTTTTTTAAAAGTAGTTGTGAGTAGTAGCCACAGGTCACAGATCACCGTTCACCGCTTCATAAAGAAGCATTGGAAAAATGAGCATTTCTAAAAAATAGCAAAGCTCACGGCTCCTTTGCCAAACGACTACTAAAAACTAAAATGCTTATTGTTCACCACTCATCGCTAAAAAAAGCTTCACACCCCTTCGTGCCAAACATACCCATAGTCATAGGGTACCCGCCACCGCATTCTAGTTTAATAAAAAAGCATAAAGGCTAGAAAAAGTGGGGTTATATAATGATAAGACTAGGGGTGGCAATTTCTGACCCGACACGAAACCCGACCTGAAACCGACACGAACATTAACAGGTTCGGGTTGTGCTAAATAGATTTCGGGTCAGGTTTGGGTCGACCTATCTAACCCGTTTATTAAACAGGTCAGGTTCGGGTTGAGAATAAAATAAGCGGGTCGACCCGACAACCCGTTTAAGATTTTTTTCATAAACTCAAAATTATTTATATTTTATTATGCGGGTTAAATGTGTTAAACATGTCAACCCAACAACCTGTTTAACTCGTGTAATGTACCAACTTTTGTGTATAAAAAGGGTTAAATGGGTCAACCCAAAACCCGCTGGACCGATTCAACCCGTTTAACATATTCAACCCGTGTAACCTATTTAACCCGCCAACCCATGTATATATACGGGTTAAATGGGTTAGGTTCGGGTTATGTCTAAACAGGTTAGGGTTGACATAGCTGACCCGATGATTTAAATGGGTCAGGTTTGGGTTGGGATTTTCTGACCCGCCAACCTGACAACCCGAACCCGCCAACCCGAACCCGACCCGAATTGCCACCCCTAGATAAGACCACGTGCCTTTCACATTCTATTCCCAACTCTAAATAAATCAAAGAACCCTAACCCCCAAATTCACTATCTTCCTCAAATCCATTGCTGCCTCCATCGTAACATTTTCTTTAGGTTGCCATCTGCTTGCATTTAATCAACATATCTCACCTCACACGTGCAAACTTGACCCAGTTTGTGTTTATCAGGCATCCTCTTTAACTTCATCAAAATATCTCAATGTATCAAGTATTTGACTATTTGTGAATGAAAAACTCACAAGTGTTATCATTTTTCTTTTTTGTGGAGAGTGTTATGTTCCGGTCACATCTGATGAGAATTTCAAATTCGATTTCGAAAGCCTTCCGTCGAGATCGTTAGCGCTTTTGGAACGCTTCGCAGCTCTTTTTGTTGCTCATTTGAATGGTGAGAACACTAATTATGTTAATAGAAAGTTAATTATATACTATTGTGTTGATTCGGTTACGTTATCAATTGAATTAGGTATGTTTGTAGTGATTGTTATAATTAAGCTTACTTGATATCATGGTTAATTGGTTTGGCTAAGGTACTGTTATACTTGGGTTACAGAATACCTTAATTTTAAATATGTATTGAAAGTTTTTTCAGTGATCTTACGCGCCTAGCCGTTATTGGATTAGAGTTGATGAAACACTATAGAAAAGTTCTATAATGGCCTATGTTTACAATCCGTTCGTGTGACACGTTACTGATGGCAATTAATCTCATACATATCAAGAGTATAAATAGAATTAGTTTAACCCTGGATTCGATGTACGGTAAATGGTGGTGGCGTATCCATTTCTCGTAGTATAATATCGGAAAGGAACGTTTCTTTTGGAGAAACGTAGGCATTATTTTTCTAGGATGCCGTGTTTCTCTTACATATCTCCAGTTACTCTCTTTGTTAACAAGACATGGGAGTAAATATTAATCTATTGATTTTGAGAAAGTGGGTGATGCTTGTTAAGATCACTCAATTTCAGAAAAAAGTATATGATGCTTATATATGAGTAAAGGCCGTGCTTTCTAGCTATTATTATGTCCACATTTTTTAGTTTTTGTTTCATAATTTGCATACTTTAAAGTGAGTTGTATTTATATTAAACAGGAAGCTGCATAACAAGAAGCAACTACAATTCTCTCAAATGTTTCGCTAGTCATTGACTCATTGAAGAAGAAAATTGATGAGGATCGATTGAACACAATGGATTTGCATAGGTGCTATCCTAAGGAAATTAAATGTATGTATTTGTTCTAACTGGAGAGCATATATAATTACCATATAATGTTTGATGTATAAAAGATAGGATCGATTGTTGCAGCATAGTTACGACATACTTATGAAGTGTGCATGCGTATGTCTCTAAGAGGACTTGACCAAATCTTTTTCTGTGTTATAGGAATGATCAACCAATTGAAAAGCTAAAATCAGCTTACATGAGTTTTTTTCCTCGTTCAATGCATTAGACCAAAAGCCTGTACCACTCAAGTGTGTAAAACAAAATTTGCTTCTTCTTATAACAGTTCTATGAGTTGCTTCTATTAATTTTCAAATCCATAGGAGAAACCAGGAGAGACCTGTGAAGCTGTACGAAGCTTTGGAACCATCTTGGCCCGGGGAGACAGCGGTACATTTTTATATTTCATATTTGGAAGTTAAAGTTGTGTTTTGCATTACTTGTCATATTTATTTATTTAATCATCTTCCAGGAAACCGCACTCAGGAAACGTTAGATATTTCTATGAAAAGACTGAAGCAAGAAGGGTAAGTAGCAAATGTACTATTTACAACACTGTTAGCAGACACGTTTTTCTGTTTGTAATGCAAGTTGAGAGTTATTTTTATGCTGTTGTTGTTAGGCCTCATAGGGGTACATTCAAGGTAAAGACACGAAAAACACCACTGGGGTAGTAGGAAGAGCTCATAATCATCGTCCTTGAAACCTACGTGGAACACTCTAGGAGCACGAGCTGAGAGAAATAAGGAGAATAATGCCATCCCTGCCAACCGGACATCAAATAAGGTACTGCACGTTTCTGTCTAGTAAAACTAACAATCAGTATTTTATACTTGATGTATGCTACTTTAAATTTCCATTATTTCCAGATTCCTCATAGAGGTGTTGCTACTGCTATGCAGGGCCTTCCCTGCATAGCCAGCTTAACGATTGGGAGTGTGGATTTTATGTGATGAAATGGATGCATGACTTTATGCTCAAATATCAAAACGATAATTTACTAAACAAGGTAAGTGCTATGAGTGTGAAAAGGTTTAGTGATATATTAAACCTGTAAACTTGTAAAATTTGTAGCAGAATGCGTTAGTAGTCCGAAGGTTAATATCTGATTTAGGATATATTTTTGTATACTATAGGTTTTAGGCTAATGCGCGCTTGTTAATTAACTTTTCTTTGATGCTAATGACATGATTGATTACCTTATGCTGTGTGTCATTTTTCATTGTTAAATAACTTGGCAATTGTTTCTTGTACTCAAAACCGTCTTATTTGTTGAATAACCATTTATTTCATTAATTTACATGTAGGTACGTTGGAGTGATGAACGTCCAATAGAGAACAAAGAGTTGAACGCCATCATTGGTGCATGGTTTACATTGTGGCACGATTAATCCTAGAGAATTATGTTTAGTTATGTTGAATTCTAGTGTTTTTCTTTACAGTTTGTTGAATTCTAGTGTTTTAATTTGGATTTGTCTAGGATTAATGTTTAGTTGAATTGACGTGTTATCTTAATTTACTTTGTTGATTTCGGCATCTATGGTGTATTTTAATCATTATATATTTGCTGCACTTGTATTTCTTTATTTTTGCGAGTCAATTGAAGATTATAGAATTTTTAAGAAATTTGAAAATTTTAGAAATGATTTTTTTTTATAAAATAGATTTATAAAAAAGACAGGTTTTGAGATAAAAACATATCTTTTTACTCTATATGAAGATAGGTTGGATGCTTCTATAAAGACAGGTTGTGGGAGAACCGGTGTCAAATTCCAATAAAAATATGTTTGTTTACTTTATAATAGAGTGATGAGTGTCTAAATACTCATCATTTTTGTACCATTTAAACTGCAAAAACATCTGAAAACACTCAGAAACGCATCAAAATGATAAAAATATCACAAATTAGTGTTTTATGTGTTTTAAATGCAAAAATATCAAAATCTGGTGAAAAACGTATCAAATTTGCATAATTGGCAGTTTTAGTCCCCCAAGTTTCAAAAGTTGTCAAAAACAGTCCCTGGTAAATCTAAATAAAGAGAAATGTTATTCAAGGTCCCTGAAATATTCTAATTTGTCAAAAATGGTCCTTGAATAAATCTTTTGTAAAATGGCAGAAAAGGTCCCTGAACTTTGAAATTTGGCAAGTTTAGTCCCTGGAAAATTTGAAATTGTCAAAACAAGTCCTTGTACTTTTGAAGGTTGTCAGTTTTAGTCCTTGTAACAACTTTTGAATAATGGCAGGATTAGTCCTTCAAGAATTGGATAATTACATTTTAGTCCTTGTTAAATTAAACTAAAACTTGACCCTTTCCCCCATTTTGACCCCTGCCTTACCTGTGAACCCTTACCCATTTTGAACCCCTGGTCAGTCAACCAAAGTCAAAAACAGACATTTGGCGCCCCACTGTTCCCTTATCTCTTTCCTTCCCCACTTGCTCTGTCTACACTCTGCAACACCTCACCAAACCTTTCACCCATCACCTTATCCCCTCAAAACTCTCACCCCCTCATCACATACCTAGCCACCCCCCCCCTAGCTGCAAAGTCAGAGCCTATAAGTCAAATTGCCATTTTCCCGCCAAAATTGAAAGAGTGACCAATGTGCTTTAAACTCTCCCATTGGTTGACAAATGTGGTGGGAAGTGGTCAGAGGTGAGAGAGGGACTCTTTGGAGCTATAAAAGAGGAAGATGAAGCAAAGGATCAGAGTAGTTAGTTTTTTTTTTATTCCATTGTATGTCGTTTTTATAAAAGTCTTTCAATTAGTATGCTAAAATGTAATATTAAGCTTCAAATGTATTAGACTCAAGTGATATTATCATTCTAATTTACTTTCAATCTTCAATTTCAAAGTTTCATGCAAATTCATATTTTCCAGTTACTGTGAAGAATTCCAGTTTTATTTTCTTATGAACAAGCTTCTATTAGCTTATTTTTAAGCTCAACCAGGCTCACTTAAGCTCTATATAGCTTTTGGTATGCTTGGAGATAAGTTTTAAGCATTTTTACATTATGGTCAACAAAAGTCAATTTTGGCTCAAAATGGATATGGTGATGGATTCTGTTGTTGCAGAGGATGAAAAGGGGTTAGAATAGGTTCATTTAGGTTAGTTTTTGGTTTGGTATTGGTCTGCAAACCATCTGGCACATGTAAGTTTGTATTTCATATTTTCACATTTCAAGGTCAATTTGCATTTTATGGTTGTTAGTGTATCTGTGGATATATACTGTTGAAATCTGTTTCTTAAGTTGTATGTAGGTTAGTTTAACTTCATATGATCATCAATACAATTTGGTCTAGTGTTTAGCTTATTTTATTTGCTTATCAGATTCTATAAAGGATGTTTGGATTGCATGTTGACTCTGTCTTAGAGTCCTGTGCAGAGGTTAAAACTAGTACTCCTAGGCTTGCTTATCTTAATATAACTCATTGTGGTCTTAAACTTGGGCCTTCAAACACTGATAGTCAACATTGCATAATTTCTGTCTCACTGTCTTGTGTGTTGAAGTTTTGGAAAAGCATGAACTGGTTTTGTGTCCAGATGTCATGAACATAGCTTGTTCTAATTTCATCTCCTCATAATACACCTAGGTCAGTCTACAAAGTTAGTCCAAATCTCAAATAAGTCAACTTCCCAACTCTTTTTCAAAAGTCAAATATTGCAAGGTCAGTTTCTGAGCCAGGCTAATAAGAATTTTCATGAGCTCAATTCTAAGCCAAATTCAGTGTGACTTGGTGATTTCAAAACTTAGGCTGGTCTATTTTCTATTTATCATTTTTGAAGAATTTTGTTAAATTTTTAAAAGCCTCAAAAAAGCTTGTGATTAGGAGCCTAAGTACCCTGTGCAGGGGTCTGTCAACTGCACAGGTTTTGTGCAGGATTTGTAAGGCCTGCACAGGCCTCATTTTAGCTCAATTAGGTCTAATTTTTGGTTTATAGAATCTCACCCAGGTCTTCTCCAAATTCCAAGTCCTGTTTTTAGGTTTCTAGCTTATTAGATTGCTTATTTTATTGCTGCAAGTGGGCACCCCTTTCACTGTTTAGCTTAAAATCTCAAAACCTCAAATCTGTTCAATTTGCTTATCAGTGGTTAGGGATAATTGAAACTTGTTCAATTTCAGTCCCTTTAGCTTATAGAAGTTCCTGTTTTGATTTGGTGCTTAGTGGTCTTCATTAGCTTATCCAAAGTGCTTATTTTTAAGCACTTTGGACATCAGTTGCTTAATCCTCCAAACAAGCCAATGATTTTCCATTTTTCTTAGCTTCTTAATATTATTTTAAACTTTTCCTGAAATTTTCAGATTTTTCTAAGTTAATTTGCTATTTTTCCTATTTTAAATTAGTTTTTAAGCATTTTTAATTAGCATTTATTACAATTAATTAAGAAAAGCTTCAAAAAAAATAATTTTTCATTTTTCTTAGGTTTAGATAAATATAAAAAGAGAAAAAAATATTTTTCCATATTTCTCTTAGTTAAATTTGTAATTTTTAATAATTTAATTAGTTTTTAATAGTTTAAAATTCATAGAAAATAGAAAAATAATCAGAAAAATATAAAAATAGTTTTGAAAATTCTAGTTTGATATTTTAGATTTTTCTAAGTCTTAATTTTAATTTTCTAGCTTTATTTCCTAATTTCTTGTATTTTAGGTAATTATTAATTAGTTAAAATTAGTTTTTAATTAATAATAATTAATTAAATAGTTATAAAAATAATTTTCTTTTTCTATAAATTTTCTTATATCATTAGGTTTGTAAAAATGTATTTTTCATATTTTTAGGACTTATATTGTGTAAATTTCACGTTTTTATTTGTACGTCGCGTAGATTTTAATTTCAGTTTTGTAAAAACATAAAAACAAAAATATCATTTTGCAAATAGTGATAGCATTTATTTAATAGATTTTATCTTTTTAATTTTCTTTAATTTGCATTTAAGCCCCTGTAGTTTATGGGCTTTTCCTTAGTTATAATCATATTCCAAATCCTTTTTCCCGTTCAAATCTCGCGATCACTAAACGTTTGATAATCCATTGCACAACTCGCTGGGACATAACGACCCGGGGAAACACTATACTCCTCAGATCTTCATTGCATTGGTTTTTGAGCAGTTTTAAGTCTGTTACAGTCTGTCATTCACAAGTGGCGGGCTTGCGTGATAAGACTTGACTGTTTGGACCCGATCAAATTTTTGGCGCCGCTGCCGGGGAGCTGTGCTGATTATCCTACGTCTAGCAGATTAGTGATTTGGATACTCACTCTTTGTTCATACCATCCATCTGTATATGTTTATATTTTCTTATCCAAAAAACACAAAAATATTCCTCTCATTCCTCTTATTCGTTGATTCTATTTCTCTTACCCTCTTTTACCGTTTAATTCTCTTCTTCGTATCCTCTCAACCATTTGATTCTCTTCTTAATCCTCTATATGTTTAATTCTTATGTCGACATTCGTCAACTTCATCGTCAGATATATGTGTGAGCGGTGTGGAGGTCCTAGTTCAAGCGAATTTTGCAATTCGTGCGAATTATCCATCAAAAATGCTTTTCTAAGTTATTTCGACCACCCGCCACAACCTGAAATACATTCTAATCTTGACAAACCAGTTCAAACGTCGGAGCTACCCCAAGCACCCATCGAGGATTACGAGGACACTTTCTTTGAAGATAGAGCCCGTAATCTAATCGAACAAATTCAAACCGATGAAAAAAGGTCGAGAATTAGAATTGATTACGATGAACCCGTTCAAACACCGGTGACTAGCAAGAATGACTTGCCTAATCTTCACGCTTCTCAAGAACCAGAACCGGAGACCATAACGGAAGTGGTGGAAATTGCTAGCTCTCAGAGCACACCACTTGTCCCACCTCCGGATCTTTCTGAATGTTCTTCGAGACTTGATAGTCATCCGGATCACAATGTTGATTTTGTTGATTCTTTGAATAAACTGATTCCTCTTCATAACTCTCAAATGCAATCGTTTATTCCTTGTGTCGGTTGTGGTGAACCTCTCTATGGTTCACCCTGTCGTTGGTGTACTTGTGTACAATGTGGTAATGATATTCATAACGGGAGTTGTTTATTTTGTGGTTCAAGGAATTCATTTGATTATGATCCTAATCAGAACTCATTTAACGACTCCTCAAACTTTTCCAATTACCCACCCCAGCCCGACCAATATTCATATGATCAACACTTCTGTTGTGAATCTTGTGGAGGTCCCCACCAAGGATTTGAGTGTCAATCTGGAAACACGTTTGTCTATGAACAGTTTTCCAGTGATGCTCAGAACTTTGGTTATGACCAAAATCCATATGATTCACCATTCCAGACTCAACAGTTTTACTGTTGTGAGTACTGTGGAGGTCCCCATTTCAGCTCTGATTGTCAAATAGGGAACCCAGTTCCTTGTAACAATCATGACTCTCACATATTTGAAAATTTCCAACCTCCACAGCACTATACGGTTCAAACTCCACCTGAGCCGTTATCTCAAGAAATCTCCCAGGAATTTGAAACCGCAATGAAAACACTTGAGGAAATGATGAGTAACTTTAAGAATCAAGTGAGTGGTGAAAAGTCCATGGGAGAATTGCTAGCCGAAGAGCAAAAGGCCCGCCAATCTAGGGAAGAAACATTAGTCCTAGAGCAAGCAGCTCTAAGACGTTCCCAATTTCTGAAGGCAGCTCTTTATGATGATGACGAGGAGAGTTTTTATCCTTTTAGAGATAATACTTCTCAACTCCCTCAGTCAGTTGATATTCCAGCAGTTGAGATTCCATCTCAAACAACTGCTATCACACCCGAGGCTCCCACTCACTCTCTGAACATGGGGGACGAGCATCTTGACACTGTTCCTGAAAAGGAATCGGACGAATTCATAAAGTCTAGTGTTGAGGACCTTGTCCCAATCCCAGGAGAGTCACAGGGAACTCTTGATCATGTGTGTGATATTCCTCCTCCTCTTGTCTTCCAAGATGATCATGTTGAGATGTCCTCCGATTCTGATGATGATGAGTCGTTATCTTGTGGAGACATCATCTATGTGGAAGATTCACCTTCTGAGCTTGTTAGCTTAGAAGAAGAGAATGATGAAGTTACTGACAATGAAATCAAAGATGAAGCTCTTCGAGCAACATTATTGAAGGTCAGTCTTCTCATTTCTAAAATCGAGGCTTTCAAAGAGAAACCTATTTCATCTCCTATCCCCATAAAGGATAGTAACATTCTTTCCGATAACTCTATTCCGGAAACGAAAGCCTCATGTTTTGATAATATGGGAGAGAAGATTAGTGGCAGTACCACTTCTCATTCTCATAATTCTCTCCCCGATTATGAATCATGTACATTGGAAGAGTTCATCAGTGAACCCACTCTTATCAATTCTGAATATGATTCATTCACCTTTATGGAGTTCTCAGATGAACTCACTCATATCATATCTCCGACGGAGTATGATAACTTCTACTTTGATCTAGACACACCCGAGATATGTCTAGACCAATTGAGCTTAACTGAGGAGATTCATGAAACTATGAATTCTCCTATTGAGGATGAAGAGCTAGTCATGATTTCTATCATGATTTTCTTTCTTTTCTTCATATATTCTGTCACTTCTCCTGTTCTTCACTCCTTCGGGAATGAAGACATTATCTTTGATCCCGGCATTTTCATGTACCATTTGTGAGCCGGTTCTATGTATATCTCATCGGTGTGGAACTTTCGCGTGCTTCAAATGTTTATCCAAACATTTTGAATGAAAGTCCGATGGAGATTATCTCTTCCACTTACTTCCCCATGAACCAATTAATTCGGGGTCGAGTCAAGCTAGCGACTCGGTAATCAAAAACAGTAGCTTAACATGGGTTTTCACCCGTGTGTACCACCCTAGTGTGGGGGAGATGCCCCACATGTTGTATATAGATCTAAAAAATGTATGAAAATTGTAAATACTAAAAAAGAGAATAATTGTTGTGTTTCCACACTTAGCTAGTAATGTTATCTTTTTACGTTCTAAGTTTCGGCATTACAGCCGGTACTTTGAATATTGAGGACAATATTCATTTCTAAGTGTGGGGGGAAATTCTGGCGAATTTTGATCATAAATGTACCCTTTTAGTCCCTTTTTCCCCCAAAATGGCCAAATTTAAAATTTTTTTTTAGTGGAAGTACTATGTACTAAACACAACAAATGGTAATCAGTCCACCATGTCTAACCCACATAAGGATTGGCTAATCCAGGAGCAAACGGCTCTTGGTAAAGATATCTCAAATCCGTTGACGGCTTACAATTTGCCCAAAATTGTATGGTATTCAGCTCACCATATCCTTAAAAGTGAAGAGTTGGCTAGCCCGCAAGTTTATGGCTTGTGGTAAAGGCAGTGGAAAATCCATAATTGGTAATCAGCTCACCAAAGATAATACTGATAATTTATCTAAGAGTTGGCTAGTCCAGAAGGGTACGGCTTCTGGTAAAGACAAATCAAATCCGTTGAAAGCTGGTGGTTTGCTCAAAATCACATGGTTATCAGTGTACCATGGTTCTTACTTGAACTGAAACATTTGGCTACTCCAGAAGTAATGGCTTTTGGTAAAGAGATAAAATCCATTAATTTTTCTCAAAACATTGCTAGGGACTAGCAATATCTTAGTGTGGGGGATTGATGAGTGTCTAAATACTCATCATTTTTGTACCATTTAAACTGCAAAAACATCTGAAAACACTCAGAAACGCATCAAAATGATAAAAATATCACAAATTAGTGTTTTATGTGTTTTAAATGCAAAAATATCAAAATCTGGTGAAAAACGTATCAAATTTGCATAATTGGCAGTTTTAGTCCCCCAAGTTTCAAAAGTTGTCAAAAACAGTCCCTGGTAAATCTAAATAAAGAGAAATGTTATTCAAGGTCCCTGAAATATTCTAATTTTTCAAAAATGGTCCTTGAATAAATCTTTTGTAAAATGGCAGAAAAGGTCCCTGAACTTTGAAATTTGGCAAGTTTAGTCCCTGGAAAATTTGAAATTGTCAAAACAAGTCCTTGTACTTTTGAAGGTTGTCAGTTTTAGTCCTTGTAACAACTTTTGAATAATGGCAGGATTAGTCCTTCAAGAATTGGATAATTACATTTTAGTCCTTGTTAAATTAAACTAAAACTTGACCCTTTCCCCCATTTTGACCCCTGCCTTACCTGTGAACCCTTACCCATTTTGAACCCCTGGTCAGTCAACCAAAGTCAAAAACAGACATTTGGCGCCCCACTGTTCCCTTATCTCTTTCCTTCCCCACTTGCTCTGTCTACACTCTGCAACACCTCACCAAACCTTTCACCCATCACCTTATCCCCTCAAAACTCTCACCCCCTCATCACATACCTAGCCACCCCCCCCCTAGCTGCAAAGTCAGAGCCTATAAGTCAAATTGCCATTTTCCCGCCAAAATTGAAAGAGTGACCAATGTGCTTTAAACTCTCCCATTGGTTGACAAATGTGGTGGGAAGTGGTCAGAGGTGAGAGAGGGACTCTTTGGAGCTATAAAAGAGGAAGATGAAGCAAAGGATCAGAGTAGTTAGTTTTTTTTTATTCCATTGTATGTCGTTTTTATAAAAGTCTTTCAATTAGTATGCTAAAATGTAATATTAAGCTTCAAATGTATTAGACTCAAGTGATATTATCATTCTAATTTACTTTCAATCTTCAATTTCAAAGTTTCATGCAAATTCATATTTTCCAGTTACTGTGAAGAATTCCAGTTTTATTTTCTTATGAACAAGCTTCTATTAGCTTATTTTTAAGCTCAACCAGGCTCACTTAAGCTCTATATAGCTTTTGGTATGCTTGGAGATAAGTTTTAAGCATTTTTACATTATGGTCAACAAAAGTCAATTTTGGCTCAAAATGGATATGGTGATGGATTCTGTTGTTGCAGAGGATGAAAAGGGGTTAGAATAGGTTCATTTAGGTTAGTTTTTGGTTTGGTATTGGTCTGCAAACCATCTGGCACATGTAAGTTTGTATTTCATATTTTCACATTTCAAGGTCAATTTGCATTTTATGGTTGTTAGTGTATCTGTGGATATATACTGTTGAAATCTGTTTCTTAAGTTGTATGTAGGTTAGTTTAACTTCATATGATCATCAATACAATTTGGTCTAGTGTTTAGCTTATTTTATTTGCTTATCAGATTCTATAAAGGATGTTTGGATTGCATGTTGACTCTGTCTTAGAGTCCTGTGCAGAGGTTAAAACTAGTACTCCTAGGCTTGCTTATCTTAATATAACTCATTGTGGTCTTAAACTTGGGCCTTCAAACACTGATAGTCAACATTGCATAATTTCTGTCTCACTGTCTTGTGTGTTGAAGTTTTGGAAAAGCATGAACTGGTTTTGTGTCCAGATGTCATGAACATAGCTTGTTCTAATTTCATCTCCTCATAATACACCTAGGTCAGTCTACAAAGTTAGTCCAAATCTCAAATAAGTCAACTTCCCAACTCTTTTTCAAAAGTCAAATATTGCAAGGTCAGTTTCTGAGCCAGGCTAATAAGAATTTTCATGAGCTCAATTCTAAGCCAAATTCAGTGTGACTTGGTGATTTCAAAACTTAGGCTGGTCTATTTTCTATTTATCATTTTTGAAGAATTTTGTTAAATTTTTAAAAGCCTCAAAAAAGCTTGTGATTAGGAGCCTAAGTACCCTGTGCAGGGGTCTGTCAACTGCACAGGTTTTGTGCAGGATTTGTAAGGCCTGCACAGGCCTCATTTTAGCTCAATTAGGTCTAATTTTTGGTTTATAGAATCTCACCCAGGTCTTCTCCAAATTCCAAGTCCTGTTTTTAGGTTTCTAGCTTATTAGATTGCTTATTTTATTGCTGCAAGTGGGCACCCCTTTCACTGTTTAGCTTAAAATCTCAAAACCTCAAATCTGTTCAATTTGCTTATCAGTGGTTAGGGATAATTGAAACTTGTTCAATTTCAGTCCCTTTAGCTTATAGAAGTTCCTGTTTTGATTTGGTGCTTAGTGGTCTTCATTAGCTTATCCAAAGTGCTTATTTTTAAGCACTTTGGACATCAGTTGCTTAATCCTCCAAACAAGCCAATGATTTTCCATTTTTCTTAGCTTCTTAATATTATTTTAAACTTTTCCTGAAATTTTCAGATTTTTCTAAGTTAATTTGCTATTTTTCCTATTTTAAATTAGTTTTTAAGCATTTTTAATTAGCATTTATTACAATTAATTAAGAAAAGCTTCAAAAAAAATAATTTTTCATTTTTCTTAGGTTTAGATAAATATAAAAAGAGAAAAAAATATTTTTCCATATTTCTCTTAGTTAAATTTGTAATTTTTAATAATTTAATTAGTTTTTAATAGTTTAAAATTCATAGAAAATAGAAAAATAATCAGAAAAATATAAAAATAGTTTTGAAAATTCTAGTTTGATATTTTAGATTTTTCTAAGTCTTAATTTTAATTTTCTAGCTTTATTTCCTAATTTCTTGTATTTTAGGTAATTATTAATTAGTTAAAATTAGTTTTTAATTAATAATAATTAATTAAATAGTTATAAAAATAATTTTCTTTTTCTATAAATTTTCTTATATCATTAGGTTTGTAAAAATGTATTTTTCATATTTTTAGGACTTATATTGTGTAAATTTCACGTTTTTATTTGTACGTCGCGTAGATTTTAATTTCAGTTTTGTAAAAACATAAAAACAAAAATATCATTTTGCAAATAGTGATAGCATTTATTTAATAGATTTTATCTTTTTAATTTTCTTTAATTTGCATTTAAGCCCCTGTAGTTTATGGGCTTTTCCTTAGTTATAATCATATTCCAAATCCTTTTTCCCGTTCAAATCTCGCGATCACTAAACGTTTGATAATCCATTGCACAACTCGCTGGGACATAACGACCCGGGGAAACACTATACTCCTCAGATCTTCATTGCATTGGTTTTTGAGCAGTTTTAAGTCTGTTACAGTCTGTCATTCACAAGTGGCGGGCTTGCGTGATAAGACTTGACTGTTTGGACCCGATCATAGAGACCGATTTAAGGAGAAAACCGGTGTGGATTCTTCTAATAGAGACAGGTTGCCAAACCGGTCTCTATATGTTTCGATTATGGAGATACCCCCCTTTAGAGAGTGGTTTCAAAACCACTCTTCATAGGCCTTTTTGACCGGTTTCTGTGAGATTTTTTGTAGTAGTGCGCCTCTATGTTGATCATGATGTAGTACATGGTATTTGTGTATGTCGTTTATAGAAATGGTCTAGTTGTGAAACGTGTTTAGTTTATATATATGGTACTACCGTTCAGGCCATCACAATTCAGAGGTCATGTAGTAAACGTTCGAGGAGCTAGGACACTTTAAATCGTAAATCCAGCAACTCGTCGATACGTTTTACTCAAATGAAACCCCTCACATGAAGCTCCCTAGTTTTGTAGCACTTAGTAGATAAAACACAGATTTTGAATGAAGATTGTTATATCATAAAGTTTATCATATTTTTAGTAAATATCTAGTTTTTACAAGTTCTCGTCGTTTCATAAATATGATCATAAGATAATGTAAGTATATAAAGTTATGTCGTTTGGTTTGCTTTGGTATTGATTTTCCAAGGTTAACACCTTAGTTAACGGTCTTGGGTAAATAAGCCTTGAGGCTTTAGCCATGGCCTTGATGTGGCTTTGGTCTTGACTACCATGGTCTTGAGACTCAGCTTTGACCTTAGCCGTGGCCGTGGTCTTGGCTTATGGCAATTAGGCCTCTTGGTTTTCTTTTAGTTGTGACAAAAGTATAGTCGTGAAACTATATATAGGGCAGTTTCAGTTTTTGAAAGATAATGGCCTATTTAAGCGTTTTCAAGGTCCGAGCTTCCTTACTATTGAAGGAAAACGTCGTTCCGGACAACTTTCGTGTTTTAACTTTTTGATGATTCGGACCAGAAGTACCACTTTCAAAACGGACTGCTGCTTAACAGCTTGTGTTTAGGCAGTTTCGGCGTTTTGGTTTCGCTAACTTCTTTTGGCCGTATCTTTTGACTCGTTTGTCCGTTTCGGGTGATTCAAGTTGCTATGTTTACCTTTTTATCTTGTCTACCATATTGTGTAAGTTAAAAAGTTCATATGTGACTGGTTTTAATGGTCTCAAATGTGTAGAATATGACTAGTTTACTAGTTTGTTACTTTTACGACAATATGTGAATTAAAACATGTGATTGAGTATATGTACATCATGAATCAACATAGTAACTATATATATATATATAGCATGAAATTGTTAAGATTATGAATAATAAAGATGAGATGATGGTGGTGATTAGTTGCTTACAACTTTTGGCTTTCAATTAAGAAAGGAGTAACTAGTAAGGATCGGACTTTGATTGAACACTTAGGACTTTGAATGGAGCTAGCTTTCTACACCTTGACACCCTTGTGATCTTGAAGAGTTGGTGATGAAGTACTAAGTGACTTGAGTGGATCTAAACTCAAGAAGATCACTTAAACTTGCTAGAGATTTGATGTAGTAACTTACTACTTGAAACTTCTTTGCATAAACTTGGAGTTTATAGATCAAATTATGGAAGATATGAATGTTTTGTGATATGAACGACCCAAATCAGAATATGAGGGTTCTTAGGATGCATTTCACTTGCTATTTATAGGAGGGTAAGTTTGTTTAACCATATATTGGGTTAAATGTTAACTATGGTTAAGTTAGTACACATGTAATGATCTAAATGAAGCATGGTTAGGATCAAGCCACCAAGATGATGAATCCCCCCCCCTAAAGTCATCCAAATGAAGATAAGATGACTTAGGTGGATAGTCTTGGTATTATCTTGAGTTTAGAGCATGATTTGGTTCCGTTAAATGCCAACCGTAAGTTGTTAAGCTATAAAACGTAAAACCGGGTATCGTAAAAATATGAAACTTGTAGGAATGATGAAACTCATGATTATACTCCATCTAAAAATATAAATTAGGTGATAAGTCTCATTGGGTGCAAAAACGCTGCTTAAAGCTGGAAACAAGGGTCAAAAACGCGAAATTCGCAATTTATCAGAAAAAAACGAGATTTCATGGAAATGACCGTGAATTTATTTAAAGTAGACTAAAATTAGTCTAAAAGTGATATGAGATATCAAAATGTGGTTTTCGTCATACGTGGGATAACTTAACAGTTATACGTGAAGTCTAAAAGTTACGCGATTTAAGAAAAATGTAGAACGTACAAGGTTAATTTCTTTATGGTCAAAGGAGGAGGGAAATATGTTTGACTTTTCCAAAAAAATGTAAAAGTATCAAAACATCTTAGAAAACACAGTGCAGGAATGGTTAAGTCTGGGTCTAAGTAGAATTGTTTAAAACGTAAGTTTAGTCTCTTATGGCTCAGGGTTTATTTGGTAACATTTAAATGAAATCTTAAAAATTCTCTAATTAATTATGAGTGATCTAAAAATTAATCTGATGTGAGGAAAATTGTCAGAGTTGATTTTCGTTATGCGCGTGATGTTTAAATGGTGTTCCGACCAAAACGAGACTTTAAAACGATGTTTTCTTAATAACTTTTGCGAAGATGATCTAACGATTGTCAAACTCCCAGGTTATTACTAAAATAAATTAACTTGCAAGAATGTGAAATAAAATTTTACGGGATGAATAGTGAAAGTGAATAGTAATTTCTCGAGATGAATAGTAAAAATTTGAGAATGGATAGAAATCCTGAAAATGCAAATTGTTACAACCTATAGGTTTACTTAACGATTAGCAACAACATATAACACATGATATGAATGGTGGCATAATGGTAAAAATTTCAGAACCAACTAAATTGCGAGAACTGCAAGAACCGATCTCATCCATCTATTTTTTGATCAATGGTTGATATGAATTGTGGCATAATGGTAATAAAATATAAGATGAATAATTATTTAGTAATGAATGGAAGGACATTATAGTAATTTTTATTTCTAGTAACTGTCACTATTAATTAGCAAAATAATAACAAAACACGTTCATATCTATGCCTCTCTCTTTCATCTCTCTTTCACCTACTAACATCATCAAACCCTAAAAACCGCCAACCCCTCTCTCTAGATCCCTTGTCCGGCAAACACAAAAAAAAAATTCACCAATTTTTTGTTCTCTTCCCAAAACCGATATCCTCATATTTTCTTCAAGGATCTCCATTCTTGTCACTTGCAATTACCACCTTCTAAGGATTACCCTATTTATCAGAAAATCAAAACAATCGCAAACGATCTCAAAGTTTTCGCTGACAAGACCATAGCCGTCGTCAAACCCGCGTTGTCGTCACCATGTGTACCAGATGCTAACATTTATCTTGATGACTCTCAGGTGGTTGACATTAGAGACGATGGTTCTCTTGAGATGTGGATTGTGTCCCGTGGTGTTGTTCACTCTCAATTGGTATTTATCCTTTCCAACAAGTTTTAATCTAAAGTGAAATATTCTGCATATGAGTAATCATTTCAATATAATTCTATTATTTAAATGATTCCTCTATTTTGTTATTTACTAGTAAAAGGAAAAGTTGGGTTATTGCCCATTATTGATCATAACAGATTATTAATGATATTAAAAAGATTCTCTTATATTATCCTTTACTAAGATATTTGACAAATAGTCAAACATGCTACATTTATTTCTTTGTAAAAACGTTGTATAATTTTTGTGATTTATATGCCTAAATTTTGTTTAAGTCATGTGCAGGGTTTTTTTTATTCCTTTTAATTCATGTTTGGATTTGAATTTTTGTGTCTAATGCATATATGTTAGGAAGTATCTTCTTTTAAGAAGGAACTAGTATGCTAACTTGTGTGATGATGTATTTTTATATTATTATTGTAATTTGTTGTTAGGCCTTTATTACGTTACTCAACTATCGTGTAAACTTAATCATATTAAGGTTTTAGAAAACTGGTACTAGAATGCACATGTATTTACGTGATGAAAATGAGAATTTGACAATGAATGCATATGTGTTTCAAAATGGATGCAAATGTACATACGTATATTGATCAATTTGTTTGTGATTACAGGTTCGAGTATAATGATTAATTTCAAGAATGCACATACGTATATATAAAGGCATATGGACGAACTCAACTGCACATATGCATACAAAGAGATCGAGAGTGGCCAATGACGAAAAAGACATGTGCACAAGGATTAAAAACACATGTGTAGATTTCATGGATTTTTGAACAAGAAGAGGAATACATGCGCACGCCTAAAAGATGAACCAACTATTAAAGACATTGTATTATGCACATGTGCACGCTTCGTATATTTGTAATAAAATATGTAATATTTTTTTAATAAAGTTTTGTTTTT
This sequence comes from Chrysanthemum seticuspe, assembly GCA_019973895.1. Taxonomy (NCBI): domain Eukaryota; kingdom Viridiplantae; phylum Streptophyta; class Magnoliopsida; order Asterales; family Asteraceae; genus Chrysanthemum; species Chrysanthemum seticuspe. The sequence goes on along the minus strand of BPTQ01000007.1, from coordinate 216,006,882 downwards.
TTTGTATAAACTTACATAAAGTATTAATAAAGTTTTGTTGTTTGTATACATACTTATGTAATATTTTTTATAGATACATGTGCAAATACAAAACACCTATGCATAAACGGAAAATACAATTATCACATAATGCAAAACACATGTGCACACAATGAAAAAAATAAAAATAATAAAAAAATAAAAAATAATAAAAATCCTAGAATTACGGGAACTAAAAAAGCAATTTTTGTAAAAAAGAAAATAAAATATAAAAAAAAATAATTTTACCATTATACCCTTTTGAATTAAATAATAAAAATTAATATAAGAAAAAATCTGATTGGTTGATGCTGGTTCTCGCAGTTCTTGCATTTTTCTTGATTCTGAAAATAACCCTTCCCTATATATATATATATATATATATATATATATATATATATATATATATATATATATATATATATATATATATATATGTATATATACACACACACACACACACACACACACACACATATATATATATATATATATATATATATCTATATTCTCTTATAAAAGAGCAATATACACAACCTAAATCCGAACCTTGCTCCCAACCAAAAATTAAGATTCAGCCACCCGAACCTTCATCCATATATAAACCGAACATTACTCATTCTCTTTATCCCAAAACACACACAACCATATTGCTCCCCACTCTCTCTAAACTAAAACCCTCTCTATCTCTATCTATTTAACCACACACACTGCCGCCACCATCGTCTCCGCTGTCACCATCATCGTTGCCGTCTTCCGAGCTCACGACCATGGTTTGGGTGGACTAGGTGGTTTAAGCAGTGAAACCAAGCCCTCCACCGAGAGCCCAACCACCACAAAACACAAGCACCAAGACCAACACCCACCAAAAGGGTTTATAAATTTTGAGGTATTTTTTGAGTTTTTGATAGATCTATCACTATTAATCAAGTTTTAAAGGTTTTCTTATTCCGATCCATAAATTTTATTTCTATATCTGAGTTTGTACAATATATTTGGTCTTTATTTTTGACAGTCGCCGCTACCCGCCACCGTAGCCACTGCCGGAAAAATCTGGTATAATTGCTCTCGCCCCAAAAAAAAGCTGCTGCCGTCGTGGTGTTGCTGGAATCTCTAACATTTTGATACAAATCGGTTTTTATTTGACTTTTCTTATTTATAAATATCAGTTTTTTAGATCCGGTTTTTATTGTTCGAGTTTGTTGTTGAGATATGTGCAAAAAGGTTTGTTGTATATATTTGTAATAAAGCTTATTGTGTCATTTTTGTTATAAGGGTTATGTAAAGTTTGATAGTGGTTCACCTAAATGTTGCTATAACATTTTGTCTTTTTTTTTTAGATCCGCTGCTGCTACCGCCTTCTGTGTTGCCGGAATCTTCGTCGACCTCTCAGGAATACACACTGCCACCGCTGCCATAAATGGATAGCGTGTCAGTCGCCGGAAAATGCATTGTTTTTTTATTTATTTATCATATCTTGGTAAATTATGTTACAAAATTTATTGTGTTAATTTTAAAATTTTGTTGGTAAATTCATGTAGATTGTGTTATAAAATTTTTGTTGTATAGTTTTTGTTATTTTTGTGATAAAATTGTTTATTTTTTATTCGTTTATTATTTTTGTTTGTAAGTTTATTTTTGAAGTTTGTTACGGAGTATAATTTGTTGGTAAATTTGTTATATGTTCGTCAAATGTGAAATTTGTTTATATTTGAAAGTTTTTACTAACATGTTAAACTTCTGAAATTTGAAAACTTTTAAAAAGGTACAAAGTTTTGGAATTTTAGCTTTAGGGATAGTTTTGAAACTTACAAGTATTATGTTGAGTTTGTAAAAGTATAAAGGAGTTTTTGAATTTTTTGTAATTGTAAAAGTGAAAATTTTGAAGTTTGAAATATTTTGAGAATGTTAGTGTTTTATAATTTGAAATATTTTGAAACTTTTTATACACCTTGAAAGTGTAAAAGGTAATATTACATTAAATTTGCATTTTATGATATTTTCAGAAAATCTGAAATTTCAAAAACTCAATTATTTTGAAAATGCATATGCAAAAAAAAAATGCATGGAGATATGTGTATAAAAAGATAGTACCGTTTTTTGCTTTTACAGGCAATTGAACTCTTCAAAAAGTCAAAGTGCCCTTACAAGATAGAGTAGAGTTGGACAGTATATGTGGACACAATTTGAAATTAGGAATTTGAGCATTGGGGCATTCTTGAAAATAAAAATCACACGGGGATAAAAAAATGAACTTTATTATATTGTTACGAAAAGAGACAATTAGAGATAAAGTTAAAATTCTGACGCAAAAGCACACTTTTATGCGTACATGTATCATCCCATCACAATTGATCTTTTTTTTACGTTATATAAAAAGTTAAAAATTTATAAACATTATTTTGTTAAGTTAGAAATATTTTTACGTTGAAATAATATGATTGATTTTAGTTTGGATAGTTAACTCTTTAGCGATTTAACTATCCAAGTAAAAATGGCCTTTTCGATTGAAAACAATAACACATACAAATGTAGTGATAAAAATAAGGCTAGCCATGAGTTAAACAAAAACATAAGAAAAATTAAAGGTATTGAACAATCTTTCTTATACGTTTTTTTTTTTTTTTTTTTTTTTTTTTTTTTTTTTTTTTTTTGTAAGCTAGCAACGTTTCGCAAAACCTTGCTAGCAACTATCGATCTATCATATTTAAGCACTTCCAACTATTTAATAAAAGAAACATATATATTAAACAACCGGATTTTGTTATAAAGTAGGCAATGACGTCGGTATGTGCAAGTAAATTTGCTATGGATCATAATGCTTCAATCTATAATCATTATAATGTCATCGGGAAAAAAAACTCACGCTGACAATAACAGATGTCGCTGCTTGAATTTTGTTAAAAACTATATATTGTTGACGTTATGCAATCATGCCATTAGAAACAAACAGTTCTTCGAAAAGGATTCCTTAACGCCACAAATATAGTTTTTCGAAAGAATTTTATTCGCAGAACAACTTGAAAATTAGAAACCGCTGCCGCTAGGCGCGGGTACTCGGCTAGTGTATATATATATATATATATATATATATATATATATATATATATATATATATATATATATGTTAAAAACAAGTAAGTTAAAAAAAACAAGAAGTAACTTGATCTTAATGACGCATGTTAAGAGATAAATTACTTACATATGCCGTCTCGTTTGTGCTGTTTATAAATGTGCCCTTTCTTGAATGCCCTTTCCTCCATGTTTCAATAAGGTCCTCATTTTTCCCGTCATTCTTAACCCTCTATACATACAAAATAAAATAAAGTAATAACAAGCTATATATAAACAATATAAACACCTTTAAAAATTAAAAAAATTATAATGAGTCTTACATAATCGTTTCTTCCTTGTACGAACGATTGTCTCCCTTGGTGAGTTATGATCTTGTTTTTATCTCGGTTCTAAGCATTTTTGGCACATCTTTCCACCCGTTCCGATACGGACCACCAGTCGACCAACTCCACCCATTCCTCTTGGTTATGCATGAGATGTTCAACGAATTAGTCGAGATGATATGGTTATACATGAGATGCTAAACGAATGCGTCAGGAGGATATGGTTATATATGAGATGTTAAACGAATGAGTTGAGATGATATGGTTATACATTAGATGTTAAACGAATGATTCGAGAAGATATGGTTATACATTAGATGTTAAATGAATTAGTCGAGATGATATCGTTATACATGAGATGTTAAATGAATGAGTCAAGATAATATCGTTATACACGAGATGTTAAACGAATGAGTCGAGATGATATGGTTATACATGAAATGTTAAACGAATGAGTTAAGATGATATGGTTATACATGAGATGTTAAACGAATGAGTCGAGATGATATGGTTATACATTAGATGTTAAACGAATGAGTCGAGATGATATGGTTATACATTAGATGTTAAACGGATGAGTTGAGATGATATCGTTATACGTGAGATGTTAAATGAATGAGTCGTGAGTCAAGATGATGTGGTTATACATGAGATGTTCAACGAATGAGTCAAGATGATGTGGTTATACATGAGATGTTAAATGAATGAGTCGAGATAATATGGTTATACATTAGATGTTAAACGAATGAGTTGAGATGATATGGTTATACATCAGATGTTAAATGAATGATTCGAGATGATATGGTTATGCATGATATGTTAAACGAATGGGTCAAGATGATATGGTTATACATGAGATGTTAAACGAATGAGTCGAGATGATATGGTTATACATTAGATGTTAAACGCATGATTCGAGATAATATGGTTATACATGAGATAAATAAGTTATATTTCTCTGTTTTTCGATATATCATTGTAGTTTAAGCATTTGTCATGTCCTGTTTGTACAATTCACATCTTTCCTTCATTAACAGGAATTGGTTATATTGCTGATATTGAAATAATGTAACTTCCATATCTCTTCACAAATCCACTCAACTTCCCACCAAAATTTCCCACCAAAACTTCTCACCAAAAATTCCCGCCAAAATTTTGGCGCCAAAACTTCCCACCAAAATCTCTATTTTTTACCATATGTAACAGTTAGCAGATCTCTTATCTTCACAAATACATTATATACTCTCAAATCCTCACAACCACAAACACACATTGTTATCATGAATATGGCAGAATTTGAAGCTTTTTCTTGTCCTTGTGGATGAGGAGACGTAATTCTGCGACAATTGCATCGACCTCGCACCTGTGGTAAACTATACTATGCGTGTCCTCACACGAGGAGACATAATTTTGAACAATTACAAAATTTATTTTGTGTATTTTATAAATAATTTGGTTAGTTGTTAAGTATAATAGTTTTTACTCTTTAACATTAGGGATGCGATTTTTTATGGAAGGAGGAACGACTCCGTTTAATGACCGGTTCTCCTAGAGCTTAAACGCCTCCAACTCATTCCGTAGGACCGTCAAGAACTCTAACTCGTTACACTGCAGGACCTTCAACATCGAGTCTTGGAAATGCAAAGTGCTCAAACTGCATCAAATTGAATCACAAGATAATGGTACTCAAGAAAATGCTAGAAGTGTATATGCATCCCAACAAGCACACAGTTGATTCAGCTTCCCTATTTCACGACCTTTATGATGACCTGGAAAATCTTAGTTTGGAGTAGTTCATACGATTTAGTGTTTGAACTTTTATCGATCTGTTATGTAATTCGTACGCTTTAGTTTTTGAACTTTTATCGATCTGTAATGTAATTTGTACGCTTTAGTTTTTGAACTTTTATCGATTTGTAATATAATTCGTACGTGTAACATATTGGTTTTCATAAACACACAATCACAAATCACTTGGTTCGAATGAGGTTTGGTTCTAGAGAGAGAAAGTTGAGAGAAATGGGAACTTATAGTAAGATAAATAAAAAATGCATTATGAAGCTACAACTGTTAGGCAAAGGGTATTTATAGTGTCATATAATATACGCTACTTACGGGTTGTGGATCAGGCATACAGACCCGTCCGTCCTCCATTGTGTTACTTAACTAACTACTAACTATATCTAAACGACTACGACTATGAGCTTTCTAATGAATACATATTCTTGAGATGCCGAGTCTTTAACTACCAGATTTTCTAAATCCCAACAATCTCCCCCTAAGGGAGGTCACCTCAATTACAGACAGATATTACATTTTGTGTGTTCTTGGATTCTTGATTAAGTTCTTTGCGCTGTAGCTCGTAATCTTTGATTCTTCATATTCCGCATGTTTTATACTTCAATTGGAGGTCTCTAACTGATCCACGGATTGTTTGTACTTTGAGCCTTCTTAGAGATCATCAACCACAATAAATCTCTTGACTCATCCTTTTTGTTGCCTTCATGTGATGTTTGTAACTTTGTACCGACATGCTCACATTATTGGATCATAACATCTTTCCATCAAAGTTGTGGAAGCCTCTTTGGATCATGATATTTGCATTAGCGTAGCGGACACATAGCATGATGGTATCTGAGTGAAAGCAAATGTCTCATGATGATATCAGAGCAAGCGAGTGCATACGTGCACTTGTCATGATTTCTTTCAAGGTGAATGTGATGTGTGAGCATGCGGTTATGGATTGACTTCTCAATTCGGATCAGCTGCAACCGTCCGATGTTCCTGCAAACAACAGTTAGCAATAAACACACGAACGTGTCCTTGTTCACTTTTGTTGAATACGGTTGCAAGAACCACGGTTCCCCATTGATCAGTATAAATACTGCCTGTGATCAGGTAGAATTCCTAAGAATCTCCTTGACATGGTTTCGCAGCTTGATCTAGCCGTTCTCAAACCGGAGCGTCCCAAAGTAGACAAAACAGAGTGAGTGAACCAGCGAATTGAGATTCACTGATTGATGCAAAATGATTTGAAAAATAACCGTGTATTGCTTAAGAGAAAGAGTTTTGCAATACGACGAAGGTTTTTAGAAGAAAATCAAGTTTCAATCATAAATACCCCTTTAATTTTGAAAAATTAATACACATCCGATGCGCTAGAGAAAAGAATTGTTGAGCACATCGAATGGTTTTTCAAAGGTATCCATCAATCCATTTCCTGGACTAGGGTTGATTCAAGAGTGAATCGCCCCATTGTTTCTATCTAGTTGTCACAAGGTTGATCTTTTGGAAAGATCTCACATGTCACCCACCAAGAGCTTTTCGTACGTTGGCTCTAAAAGGATTTCCATCTTCATCGTGAATATTTAACATATCACACGGATGTTCTGGCAAAATCACAAGGATAATGGTAAGGACTCTCAATATATATTCTTACTTTCCACATTGTATGAAATAACAAGTCTTCATTAGTTGTGTGTCCTAATGAGATTTTTGGATGATCTCTTGGCTCTAGACTCAATTGTGCACTTTTTTTTCCTAATTGGAGACTAGGGAGAGGGTCTCCTTCTTTAATATCAACTATCTCTTAGAGAAAGTCGATAGATAATGTAGGTTCCCCGTGAGAATGAAACAAGTCCTTTTAAGAAAACTTGAATAGCTTGGGAAGTTTAGTGCAGTGCGTCACTGGGTCCATGATGTATTGTCTTCAATACTGGCGTTACCATAGTAACCACCAGTAGCATATGTATTGAACCCGATTTCTGCCCTAAGGTTGAATTATTGGAGGGCTATTTGTTTTCACCCTTTCACTTTTCATTTCTTTTTCATTCTTCAACCCTTTTAGTGCTTTCCGAGACTTCATTACTAGAACCTTGTTGGGTTTTTTCCAGTTCTTGCTCTGACTTAGTCAGCTCTCTTCTCTTATTCTCACTTTTCTCCTTTTTTCATCATACCTAAGGACTTCTACACTATCTAGTGGATTGTCCCTGGGTAGATCCCTCCGGTTCTGGCGGGATCGTGGGAACTAATACCTAAGCTTACCATCCTTATATCTCCAATGCATAAAGTAAAATGGTCGGTCCTTTTGGTATAGTTCTTTACGCCTCGAAACCAAATGAAAACCATTTGAAAATCAATCAAGGTACTTGTGATATAAAATCAAAGCATTTAGTACCTCAATTGTTTTTTTTATCTTTTAGAAATGCTCCCTCTCAACATGTGCATCGAGAATTATAAATCATTTTGGCACATGGAGGAAGAATCCAATGAAAAGTTAGATTGAAAAGCACCAAATCTTGATAACGTTTTCTAAAATGATCATCATCTCTCCCCCGATCAAATCTAGTATTTAGATTCTTTTAGATAAAAAAATTTTGGGGAGGGATGTGGTTTTCATTTACTTGATCCCCCTCAATATGTGCTTCGATATTCGAAAGAGTTTTGCACATATTAGAGAGAACCTGCACTTTGAGTCAAATCAAACACATTTGAATCCTTTTTGGTTTTAGATAAATGCTCCCCCTTTATATGTGCATGGAAAATTTGAAATCGTTTGGCACATGTAGGAAGGAGTGCGTTTTATTATATTTCTAGAACCACTCACCAAGTTGTCAGTTTATTTCTGATTAAAATCACAAACTCTCCCCCGATCTCAATTTTCAAACCCTTTGAGATTTGGGATCCCAATTGATTTAAATTATTTTAGAAAGCTTATTGAGGAGAGATGTGACTTAGTTTTTAAAACACTTAACTATTAAGGATTAGCTTTTGAAATTTTAATCTCCATTGATCTAACATGCTCATGTACCATTTGTAAAATGTTCAAATTTTGTACCATTTGGATGAAAACTTCAAAATTAGCATGCTCTTGATTCAATTGTGGACAAAATGTTCTTATTTATTCAAAAATATATAGAACATGCTCCTTTTGATGCCAATTGTTTGAAAAATAACCTTTTTGAAATGTTTAAAATCATTCTCCCCCTCAATCAATAACCAAAATTGTTGATTGAGTGACAGTGTTTTTGACAAAATATAAGCCCAGTTGATTTACAAAAATTAAGTCCGAGTTATATTCAAAGCAATTTTGTTTTCATTTGAAGACATATATTTTTCAGAAGAATCTTTAGAATGAAAAACATTTGTGAAGAGACGTTCGTCTTTTTGTCACATCAAATATTTTCAGGAACGATAGCTTGTCACCAAAAAGACTTCCTATTTTTGTTTTAGGATCAGAGCTTGAAATTTTAACAAATCGATTTAGCCTAGCACTGTATTTTATTTAAAAGCGGGTTACAGTCTGAAATAACTGCAAGCCATTATTTTAAGCCCCAGTTACTGCTTGAAATGACAGTAAGCCATTATTTTGAGACATGTTTTAGAAAATATTTACACCCTGTGCTCGAACTTCATCTAAAGTCTCGTGCCATTGTTGAATGACATTTCTAAGACCGTAGATTTTATCGATACCAGAAGACATGTCTTGAGAAAAACAATATTTTTGGTCTTTTTCAAATTTTCTGATTTTTATGGATTTTTGAAAATTTTATATTTTTCTATTTTCTTTTTGTTGGTTTTATATTTTTGTATTTTACTTTTTAATAAAATATTTACAAATAATAGGTGAAGAAGCTCCTTTTACTCCTCTTCTTCCTCCTGAAGACGTTTGAGTGTTTCCGGCTGTAGACTCTTCAAGCCAAGTCGTGGGCGGATAAACTCAAAACGGTCTCTAGAAAGAGCCTTTGTGAAGATGTCTGCCAGCTGATATTCAGTCCTCACGAAATACAGTTCAACCACACTGTTAATACAAATAAGCCGTAAAAACGTTTATTTATATTTTACGATCTTCTAATGTTTTGTCGATAACAAACGTAAAATCATTTTAACGAAACAAATAAAATACGTAAATGGTTTGAGCCAATAGTTTTCAAACACACTTACGTTTTCACATAAAATACTAAAACAAGTATAAGTATTTTTATGATTTAGTAATACATATGTACAACAACTAGTGTTTACATATTGGGCAAATATATACATAACTAATATGTATTATAATGGGTAAAAACTACAACCCATGGAGCATATCCAATAACCCATGGTATTGACCCATACCCATTTGACTAGATGCATTGCATCTATTAGGTACATTGTATCTAATGAAATACCCATGGACCAACCCATAACCAAAAAACCCATGGGCAAAGAGGAGCGTCCCACGGATCCCTAACATTACACTAGACGGATCCCTTAAAGGTGAGATCCGTGGAACAGTAGTTATTTTTCCTCTATAAATAGTGAGCCATTTCTTCCTTTTGGGTTGCCACTCCCACACATACTTTCCCCAAGTATTGTAACTCTATAACCACTGCTCCTAAGGGATCTTTCTATGTAGTTTGTCTTTTGTTTTTGTGTGATTTTCTAGGTTCCTCTGAAAGGCGAGATCACCACTTCTTGAAGTCGAGCAAGCTCAAGTCCATGAGCTTCCATGCTTCATCATCATTAAGACTACTGAGTTTCTCTTGTTGATAGTTCTTTCTTCCTCTATAGAAGTGTTGTGTCGAAGGCATTAGTGAAGGCTGCTGAAAGAGTCAAGATGAAAGCATTAGTGAAAGGTGCTTAAACGTCCATGTCAAAAGCATTAGTGAAGAATGCTAAAGGTGTCAAGACGAAGGCATTAGTGAAAGGTGCCAAGCGTTTGTGACAAGGGCATTGGTGAAAGATGTCTAGGAATCAAATCAAGTGGCATTAGTGAAGAATGCCAAGGTCGTATAATCGATGAGGTGCATCGTTATATAAATAGTGATAGTTTGTTTCCAAAGATGTTGATATCCTTGATGGTGTTGTAATAAGGAGTGGGTCTCCTTTGGGATTAGGTGTTGTGTAGTGTTGGGTAGTAGTTCCTCTATTATAATGGTTAGCCTAGTACCGGAAAAAGAGTAGGCGACGTTGTGAAGGCTTCTCCGCCATAAGGAGTCAGTGTCGTGTAGTGATTACGAACTCTCGAGTAGGTGACTCGGGGAGTGGAGTAGGGCAAGGAAGGTGTCCTTGTAGCCGAACCACTATAAATACTCGTGTTGTGGTTATGTGCTTCTTACTCTTTATCTTTCATTACACTTTTATATATTTATCTATCAACATCCAACATACACATCTAAATAGATTGACATAAGTAGATCTAAATATTTTAAAACGAAGTTTTAATTAGTAAAACTATTCAACCCCCCCCCTTCTAGTTTTCCACACACACCTTTCTCTACTTGTTCCCTGATGAAATGATGTCGAATGTCAACGTGTTTTGCTTTTGAGTGTTGGACATTGTTGCAGCAGAGAGCGATGGCACTTTTGTTATCACAATACAGAGGAACTTTGTTGAATACAAAGCCATAGTCAGATAATTGGGATCTCATCCATAAGATTTGAGCACAACATGATGACATGGCTATGTATTCAGCCTCTGTAGAGGATATGGAAGTACTCATTTGTTTCTTTGAAGACCAGCTCACTAACTTATCACCCAAACCTGAGCACCTCCTGACATACTTCGACGAGTACCTTGACACCCTGCATGGTCAGCATCTGCATAGGCTGTTAGTGACATACTGGTGTCCTTCGGATACCAAAGTCCCATGTTAATGGTTCCTTGGAGGTACCGAAAGACCCGTTTAACCGCTTCAAGGTGCTTTTTTGTAGGCCTATCCTGGTATCTAGCACACATGCATACAGCGAACAGAATATCTGGTCTACTGACTATGAGGTACATCAATGATCCAATCTATTCAAAACCGTGCATGAGACTTTCATCTCACACGGCTCCTACGGTAGAGCTAGGACAGTTATTGTATAAGGTCTACTACTACGATATTTCGTTTGATCAACCGGGATCCCCGAGTGGTCCTCATCCAGCTTTGTTCGTTCTACCATGGGAGTGTCAACAGGGTCACAAGAATCGAATCCAAATTTCTTTAAAATTTCATTTGCATATTTAGATTGATTAATAAAAATGCCTCTGGGACTTTGTGAAATTTGTAATCCCAAGAAAAATGACATATATCCCATCATTGACATTTGAAATTTAGAGCCCGTCTCTTTTGAAAATCGGTCACATTCATTAGGGTCAGTCAAGGCAAATATAATATCATCAACATATATTTTAACATAAATTAAATGTTTGCCTGACTTTCTGGTGAACAATGTAAGATCAACTGCTCCTTTGTAGAATCCATTTTCCAAAAAGAACTTTAAAAACGTATTGTACCATGCCTGGGAGCTTGCTTTAAGCCGTAGAGGGCCTTCTTCAGGCGGTAGACATGGGTAAGATGTTCTGGATCCAAAAAACCTTTGGGTTGACTAACATAGACCACTTCTTTGAGATCTCCATTAAGAAAAGAATTCTTTACATCCATCTGATAAACTACCATATTCTTGCTAGCAGCATTAGCTAGGAAGATTCTAATAACCTCAATTCATGCAACCGGAGTAAATGATTCCTCAAACTCAATACCCTCCGCTTGTCGATATCCTTTAGCCACAAGCCTCGCCTTATTCTTCAGAACATCACCGTGATCATCAAGTTTTACTTTGAAGATCCACTTGAGAGCAATAATCATAGAACAATCTGGAGGAGGCACCAATTCCATACATCAAGACGATCTAACTCATGGATGTCATCTTGCATAGCATTAAACTAGCTGTCCTCAGACATTTCTCTTTTGACATCTTTTGGTTCGATCTTTGATAGTACAGAGTTGAAGAAGAACCATAAGGCATCAGTGGCAAGTTTTTTTCTAGTAGATACCGGACGAGAAGGATTTCTAATGATATTATCTAATGGATGATCATGTGTCCATTTTCTGAGATGTTCTTGTGTTTGTTTGTAAGGAACTGATGTATCAGAGTTAGGATCCCCTGGTGACGATGTTTTAGAAGTGGGTTCAGGGGGAAGTATGTTTTCAAATGGAGCATCTTCGGGAGTTGCAAAGGGGTTATCTCCAAAAGAATTAGAAGATGCATTTCCTTGACCCATAGAAGATGATTGAGGATTCGAAGATGATGATGGATGATCAACAAATGACGCTTCTTGAGATAAATATATTGAAACGGATGGACCATTTGTATTGGTTGGAGTAGGAGCAGCTACAGTTGGTGGTGTAGGATTAACATCAGATGGAGGCTCATAGTATTCATCAAACATTGGATCGAACAGTTTCTTCAAATCTTCTTTTGTTGGAGGTACATAAGGAACTGCAGGAGTATTATTTTGTACAAGACCTGAGCTAATGGGTCCAGGTGTCAAAAGTTGAGATGCAGGTCCAGAACTGGATTGTCCAGGAGCCATTTACTCTGTCAGCTCATCAAACTTAATGTGAATAGTTTCCATAATGTCTCGGGTTATTTTATTTTAGATTCGGTAACCCTTCCGATTAAGTGCATAACCAACGAAAAATCCAATATCAGCCTTAGCCTTCAACGTTCCCAAATCTTGACCATCATTGGTTGGATAACACAAAGCTCTAAACACACGAAGAAACAAAAGATCTGGTTTTCTATTGTGAACTAATTCGTATGGATTTTTTCCAAGAGTTGTATGTATTAGGGAACGATTTTGGGTGTAACATGCAGTGGCAATGGCTTCCGCCCAGAGAAACATTGGAGCTTTTGAATATATTAGCATAGTCCTTGAAGCTTCCACAAGAGTTCGATTTCGCCTTTCAACTACACCATTATGTTGAGGAGTGCGTGGAACACTTCTTTGATGACTGATTCCAATGCTTTAATAAAACTGACTTAGTTCTTTGTTCACAAATTCAGTTCCATTGTCTGTTCGGATGTTTCTAACTATTTTATTAAGCCGAACCTGCAATTGTTTTATGAGTTTTATGATGACTTCTGGAGTTTCATCCTTCGATCTCAAAAACCTAACCCAAGTAAACCGAGAGTAGTCATCAACAACAACTAGCACATACTTCTTCCCATTTATACTTTGTACTCTCATGGGTCCGCACAAATCCATGTGAAGGGTATGAAGAACTTCCATATTGGAATTGGCAAGTTTGGGTTTGTGGGCATACTTCGTGCTTTTGCCCAATTGGCATGTTGAACAAAGATGATATTTTTCTTATTTCAACCGGTGCAAGCCTCTTATGAGGTCCTTTCTAGAAAGATCATTAATGGTCCCGAAGTTCAAGTGATTGAGTCGACAGTGCCATAACCATGACTTGTTCTTTGATGCCTTAGACAACAAGCAAATTGGAGAAGACTTCATCATGTCTTCGATAGAGATGGTGTACAAATTGGAGCCACGGGTTCCCATTAAGAGTTCAACACCATCTAATTCCCTAACGAAGCAAGAGTGCTTTCTGTAGAAAACTAGAAGGGGGGTTGAATAATTTACCACTTAAAAACTTTGTTTTGAAACTTATTGAAAGATCAATTGATATTGATCTTTGATATGTTGATGAAATATGTAAGCAATACGTAAAGAGCAAATAAGGAAAGAAATGATCAAACCACAACAAGTTGTTTATAGTGGTTTGGTCTACAAGGACTCTTTCTCCTTGCCCTACTCCACTCCCCGAGTCTCACACTCGAGAGTTTAACTTCACTAGTCAACAAGCTTCTTTCACCGGTGTAGAAACCTTTACACTTCGCTTACACTATTTCCGAAACTAAGCTAAATGTCGAGTTCTTTCCAAGGGTACAACCACTCCCACACACAATGTATTTTGAAGACTAAAATACTAACCACTCACACTCACAAGATTATGGTAGTTTATTACAACAATGAAGTATGAATCAACATAAGATCATACAACACTAAACAAACAAGACTTCTAACTTCTCGTTGAAGCTTTAATGTGACTTGATCTTCTTTGCTACAAAAGAGATCACTAATATGATATGAAACTGAGTTAGAAAGGTTAGAGAGAAGATATGTATGAGAGTATGATAGAAAGGGATGAAAAACTACTTGGTTTGGCTTTTCTATTTATAGCCAAAACCATCAGCAGGCACCACGGACGGCGGACCCCTTGAAAGGGTTCCGTCTGTTATACATTTTGGTGCCGCCGGGGTCTGACAGCAAGATATCAAGATCTTGCCAAAGTCAACCATATCTATGCAAGATTGTGTAAGATATGAAGAGTACAAATCTACACAAAATATCTAATGAAATCTTCCAATGATTTCCATGATGCATCACATGATGTCATGTGTTGTTTTTCTATTTTTAGAAATATGCAAATACATAAGTAATGTTTAGTTTTTAAGAAACTAAAGCATTCTAAAAACTACTATCATACATTATACTTAGACTCATACTAAGATATGATTAGTCACAATGTAAATATTTAAATGATGAAGATATTATTTGAAAAAGCTTGTTTTAATATCTATTAAACTTGACAAGCTTTAAGCTTTATAAAAATTAAATTTACTTTTGTCGTTAACAAAACTTAGGTAAAGATCAAAAATATAAATAACGTTTAATGACGATATTTGTATTAACAATCTCCCCCTTTTTGTTGAGGACAAAATATAAATTTTATTTTTATAAAAGATACAAAGATTGTGCAAGAGTTATAAAAATATTAGTTTTAGAACTCGAAAAGGAAATAATAATGCAAGTGTATGATGTTTGACTTTTTCAGAAAGTCATAGTCTTCACTAGTTGATGCATGATGTTGACTTTTTCAGAAAGTCAAAGTATGCAGTTGACTTTTTCAGAAACTCAAGTATTACCAATGAAGTATCATGTTTGACTTTTTCAGAAAGTCAATGTATGCAGTTTGACTTTTTCAGAAAAGTCAAATATAACCAAGTTCTATATAATTCTCCCCCTTTTTGTCTCAACAAAAAGAAGATGCGATGCGGAATGTATAATGAGCCCGAGCCATTATCTCCCCCTTGATCAAAGCTCCCCCTAAATTGGGTGCCAATGGGAAGATACATGGATTGTGAAAAAGCTACAAAAAGATTTGTTAGTAATAATCATCATTCACAAGCATTTCCAAATACTATGTAATAAGCACCAACAATATAGAAAACACCATTCATTAGTTAAAATTTTTTCATGAATAAGAATCATGAAAAGAGAATACAATGATGTGTTTTAGTACAAGAGAAAAAAAATAATCCTAAGAAAAGAAAAACAAACTTAGAAATGCTAATCTATGACCATTCTAATGAGATGGTGGATGAGAAAGAGCGTTGAGGCGCTCAAGGATGTGATTGAGGATGAACCTCATTTCCTCTTGGAAGTCATGGACCATTACCCGAGTCCGATCAATGGTTTGGGCCATTTGCTTACAAGTTGAGCAACCATGCCTAGGGGGTAGTATGTTTGATGAGGTTGTGGTGGTGGAATGGAGGATGTGTTGGTGTTGGTGGTGATGTTTGGGGTGGTCATGATGAAGGCTAGCAAAGCATTTTGCATTTGCATAGTCTCACTTAGGTGAGAATCCACCATGCTTTTGAATTGGTGGAGGTTTTGGAGTTCCGCTTGAATCTCCTCTCTTGTGGGATTAGTATCCCACATGGACTCCTTAATGTCCTCTATGTGAGGGGACATTGATGTAGGGAGTGGTTGGTCCCCATACAAAGGACCATGGATGTCTTTGTGAATGGGGTGAAAGAGAAGAAGTTTCGGCCCTAATGGGGCGTTTGGGTCAAAAGATGGCCTAGGAGAGTCATGAGCAATCCGCTCAATGGTGCCAAAGGATGGCAATGGTGGTGGATTATTTGGCCTAGGAGGCAAATCTTCCAAGTCCTCCAAGAAAGGATTTGGAGAAGTGGGTGGTGTGGAAAATAACTCCAAAGGAATGAGAGTTGGAGACTTTGGTGGTGAGGGTGTTTTGGATGTTTGGATGGGTGCCGGTGGTGGTGAAGTTGGTGTTTTTGTGGGTGGTGGAGTGGTGATCACAATTGGTGATTGAGTCGGAGTAGCCAAAGTTAGGCTTGTATCATCTCGTATGGGGGATGAGATTGTGAGTGGAGAAGACTCGGATGAGGAGCTCAAGTTGACGAAGCAACAAGGCCTCACGCTAATTCTAGCGGTTTTCTTGCAAGGTTTAGGAGAGGATTTTGTCATTTTGACTTGTGTTTTTCTTTGCTAGATGATGGTAAGAATGAAGAAGTTGTGAAGATGATCATGGTAAAACCTCTCAATTTATAGAAGTGAAAAATTATGGAGAAATGTGTTTGATTTGATGTTAAACCATAGAAGGGATGAGGTTCCTAATGATTTAGAAGTGGGTTAAATGCTAGTCATATCACCCAAGTCAAGCCATACAAGAGAGATGGAGTGAAGAAGCAAAGATTTGCAATAAATGTGTTCTAATGAGTGGAAGTTCCTAACAATCAGATTACCCACGGATTTCAAGGTACCAAATATTTGGTTCCTTCCTTTATGCCAAAGGGCTCCTTGGGTGAATTTTTCAAATTTTTGAATTTTGGTGGGAAGTGGATTTCTTATATGCCTAAGTGTATTATACTAGTTCTAATAAGGGTACAAACTAGTTAAGATTGACCTACAAGCAATATATGGTAATTTGGAATGTCGAAAGAATCGAAATTCAGAAAGTTACCTGGAGGATCCACGACACCAAAATTTTACCCAGACGGACCCCTAAAAAGGGTGTCGTTTGGTCCGCCTGTACAGGTACGGCGGTACCATGTCTTATAACAGACGGAAGCAAAACGTTGGTGCCGTCTGATCCGTACAGAGCAGAAAAGTTCACAGAGTACATTTTAAAGTGTCGGGGACATTTCCGAAACCTGAAATTTTGCTCAAAACATGTGACATTAAACATTTCTAGTTAGGAAAAGTAAATAACACATGTACAAACATAATGGAGCATAGATTTTGAGCAAGGCCAAGTGATTTTCACATTATAGTGAAAATGGGTAAAATTTGATAGCATACTTGTGCTATCTCCCTGCATAAGATTGTTAGCATACATCATTGTTTCGAGTTATATTATCATCATACAAGATAAAAACAACCAAGTTGTATCAAACATTAGAGATAATGTATTGTTCCAAACGCTCCTTAAAATGATTCTCACTTATCCAACTTCTTGTAGATCTTGGTCATCATTCTACCAAGGCACTTGAACATCCCCTTGGTTTGCTTGAACTCCGCTGATTCATTCTCAATCTCGGGAAGAGATTCATAATACAAATGAGGTGGAACACGAGAGTTTGGAAGACCATCATCGAAGCTATTTTATGATGATGATTGAGTTGGAGGTTTTGCTCTCTTGCCTTTTGTCTTAGCAACTCGTGCATCACTCAGAGGTACAAAGATGTGAGGGATGAGCTCATAGTGAAGGTGCATCCCTTTTGGGCTTGGTGGAATTGGTGCAAAGGATCTATAGAGACGGGTGAGAAGCATCCCGTATGGGAGAGCAACCGATCCTTGTGTTTGGAATATCAATCATTCTCCTAGCAATTTAGTAGGCTAAATTGAATGGTTGACGGGTGGACAAGTTGTATAGCATATGGCAAAGACAAGCATTGATGTGATCCCTATTTCCTATGGTGCTAATGACGTTGGCTCTAAGTAGTTCTTCCCATTTCCTAAATTCGGGCGTAAGTTCATTTAGCTCCATTCCATATGGATCTCGGTTCACTTCTTTTCCTTTTCGGGTGACTCGGGTAGTATCTCCCCTTGGGATAAATAGGTGCTCACGGATGACATCCTTATTTGCTATATGTGTTTGGTAGGGAGAAGAGAGGTCATTGATTGCATCAAGAATGGTTAGTGACCACTTATCCGAGTAGACACAAGTCCCTCGGTTAGGAATTCCTAGCAATTGAGCAAAGTTGGTTAAGGTGATGGTGTAGTCGTTTTGATTGATTTTAAACCTAAGACAAAACTCATCATCATCTTCATCACTAAAGCCGGTCACACTAGCATAAAACTCTAACACAAACCTAGGACAAATTGGTTCATCGATGTCAAGAAGACAATCGAATTGAATGGCGGCTAGTTCTTCACGGAGATTGGTATTTTCAATGAAAGATGGATGAATGGTTCTACCCTCATGGAAATACCTTGATTCTAGACTCTTAAAGATTTCTACTTGTTCCTTGGAAAGTCCTTTGGTTTTGTGATGTTTGGGAATGTAGCCAAGGGTGTCCTTGTGATCATAGAATCTTGCGGCTACCATGGTTATTCCTAGGAGCAAGAATTAATATGTTAAAAATGAGAATAAACTTTAACGTTCTAGTTCTAGTGTGTGCCTATATGAAAACGATTTGGAGTTGCGGTTATCTCGACTCATTTTATGCACAA
This sequence comes from Chrysanthemum seticuspe, assembly GCA_019973895.1. NCBI lineage: Eukaryota > Viridiplantae > Streptophyta > Magnoliopsida > Asterales > Asteraceae > Chrysanthemum > Chrysanthemum seticuspe. The sequence continues at coordinate 215,988,168 of BPTQ01000007.1, read as the reverse complement.
AAATGGTTTTAGTGGGGTGTTTGGCAAATACCATGAGATAACCCAAATGCTCCTAATTCAATGTGGCTTCATTTAAATATACCCGGGAATGCATATTAGTTATGCAATACCTTTAGTATTCAAGAGCATGCAAGTGATGAAAGTCTAGCGTTTCTATTTGTATTAACAATGAAAAAAATTATTTTCCTACAAGTGAGAAGCTTTTCAAAAATTTTGACATGGGGTGTTTGGTTATTTGAATAAGGCCTTATAGTCATTATCAATTGATTAGTGGGAACCATGATTTGTTTATGCAGTATGATAATGTAGTACCTAATTTCAATGACTAGTTATGCAATTTGCCAATTGAATTCATATTTAGTATAAAAGCATACATAAGCCCCATGTACTGATTTGTAATGATTTTGTGCACAAATAAGAATCCTAGACTCAGAATTAAGAGATAAAATGTAGTTAGAATACTTACAATGATGTTATCTCCAGTGATTAGTGAGTGGGAAGGTGTCAATAATGAGCTTGGTTTAATGTTTACACATTTGGGTAAAGTGGGTTTTGAGGAAGAAGATGTTTTGTAGGTAGCAGTTTTGCTTCTGTAGACACCACGGACCAGACGGTACCAAATTTTTGTTTCCGTCCATGTTGTCGTTTGGTGCCGTGGCTACAGTAGCATATGCAAAGCAAAATTGTTTTGTTTTGACTATTCTAATGTTTTGGGCTATGTTTATCCTACATGTTTGGTTCCATTAACCCTAAACCAATTCTAAGAAGATTAAAAGGTTCTCGTTTAAGAGGCTTAGTTAAGATGTCGGCAATGTTGTCTTCGGAGGATACTTTCTCGATTGAGATGTTTCCTTTTTGAACATTGTCGCGAAGAAAGTGATGACGGATTTCAATATGCTTTGTACGAGCATGTTGAACGGGATTCTTGCTGAGATCGATGGCTCCTTTGTTGTCGCAAAGTATAACAATATCGTTGAGATGAATTCCGTAATCTACGAGAGCTTGCTTCATCCAAAGAGCTTGTTGACATGCTTTTCCGGATGAGACGTACTCGGCTTCAGCAGTTGAGATGGCTAAAGCCGTTTGCTTCTTTGCAAACCATGAGGTGAGACAATGTTCAACAAAAGTGCAAATACCACTTGTACTTTTTCTATCGACATAGTCACCGGCATGATCCGAGTTGGCATACACTATGGTTTCTACACCCGTTCCTTTGGGATACCATAATCCTAAACACGTTGTTCCCTTAATGTATCTAAAAATCCTTTTTAAGGCTTCTAAGTGTGATGCCTTTGAGTTTTCTTGAAAACGAGCACATAGACAAACACTAAACATAATGTCGGGTCTACTAGCCGTAAGATAAAGTAGGCTACCAATCATTCCTCTATATTTAGTGTTATCTACGGATTCACCTTCCTCGTCCTTGGTGAGTTTAGTGTTCGAGGACATGGGTGTCTTAGTTGGTTTGAAATCTTCAAGACCAAATTTCTTAAGCATGTCTTTTATATATTTAGATTGGTTAAAAAATATGCCATCTTCTAGTTGTTTAATTTGGAGTCCTAGAAAGAAATTTAATTCACCCATCATACTCATTTCAAACTCGTCGTGCATGATTTTAGAGAAATCATCACATAGCTCTTGACAAGTTGATCCGAATATGATGTCATCAACGTATATTTGAACAATGATAATACGTGACTCCTTTTTCTTGGTAAAAAGAGTATTATCTGCTAATCCCATAGTGTATTTGTTATCAATAAGAAAAGTCTTAAGTCGGTTGTACCAAGCTTTTGGTGCTTGCTTAAGACCGTATAATGCTTTCTTGAGTTTGAACACATGATGTGGTTTCTCAAAGTCGGTAAAACCAGGAGGTTGAGCAACATACACTTCTTCGTTAATAAACCCATTAAGAAATGCACTTTTAACATCCATTTGAAATAATTTAAAGTCATAAGCACATGCATAAGCAAGTAATATTCTAATAGATTCGAGTCTAGCTACCGGTGCATAAGTTTCATCATAATCAATCCCTTCTTGTTGATTATAACCTTGTGCAACAAGCCTAGCTTTGTTTCTAGATACTACACCATTTTCATCCATTTTATTTCGAAAAACCCATTTCGTTCCAATTATAGTTTGATCTTTGGGTTTTGGAACTAATTTCCAAACATCATTTCTAACGAATTGGTTTAACTCTTCTTGCATGGCAATTACCCATGATTCATCTTTTATTGCTTCATTTATGTTTTTCGGTTCAATAGTGGATACAAAACAAAAATAATTACTTTGATTTTGGGCTTGTGACCTTAAGGTTCTTTGATTAAGTTGTCCTATGACCTTTTCTAAAGGATGACTTTTAGATTCTTTGATGTTTACAATCTCTTTATTTAATGGTTCATCTTCCTTGTTTTTATTAATTATTTCTTGACTTTCTATCATTTGACTTTCAACTAAGTCATCATCTACCAAAGGTGATGTCTTAGAGGGAGGTGGACTTTCGTCGAATGTTATGTTCAATGATTCCTCGACTATCATTGTTTCTTTGTTTAGGACAATGTAAGCTTTACTAGTTTGAGAATAACCAAGAAATACACCTTCATAAGACTTTGGGTCAAACTTGGTGAGATAATCTTTAGTATTAAGAATGAATCATTTACATCCAAAAACTCTAAAATATCCTAAAGTTGGCTTTTTACCTTTATAAAGCTCATATGGTGTTTTGTTTAGGAAAGGACGGATTAAGACTCTATTTAAAATATATGTAGAAGTGTCAACCGCGTTACACCAAAACTTTTGAGGAATGTTTTGTTCATTAAGCATTGTTCTACTCATTTCTTGAATTGTTCTATTTTTACGTTCTACTACTCCATTTGATTGAGGTGTTCGTGGAGCCGAAAAGTTATGTGTTATACCATTTGTATCACAAAAGTTTCCAAATTGAGTTTCGTTGTCAAATTTACGACCATGATCCGTTCGGATCGACACAATTTTAACGCCTAGTTGATTTTGAATTTTCTTGCTAAGAATTTTAAATTTATCAAAAGCTTCATTTTTAGTTTTCAAAAACAATGTCCAAGTAAACCTTGAGTAATCATCTACTATGACCAAAGTGTATAAGTTGCCTCCGTAGCTTCTTATAGCGGATGGACCAAACAAGTCCATATGCAATAATTCTAGACACTTAGATGTGGACACCATATTTTTAGATTTATGACTACTATGGGTTTGTTTACCAATTTTGCAAGCGTCGCAAAAGTGTTGGTCATATTTTAGTTTTGGTAAATTCCTAACTAGCTCTTTTGAAGATAGGTTTTGTATAAGTCTCATATTAGCGTGACCTAAGCGTCTATGCCAAAGAGATGAGCTATCATCTAACGTTGTTAGGCAAAGTTTGTCATTAGATGTTTTATCTATTTTCATGGCGTATATGTTATTTTTCCTAACTCCTTTAGCTATGGTGATACCATCTTTTAGTATTTTACTACCATTTTCATCAAATAGTACTTTTTACTTTTTATCACATAATTGGCTAATACTAAGTAGATTAAATCCTAACCTATCTACATGAGCAACACTTTCAATAGTTAGGGAGTTATGAGCGATCGTACCTTTGCCAATGATTTTGCTTTTGAGATTGCTACCAAAAGTGACATTACCTCCGTCATACTCTTGGTATGATGAGAAAAGACTTTTGTTGCCCGTCATGTGCCTTGAGCATCCACTATCTTTTATCCATTCATCAGGTTCCAATCCAACTTTTAAGCATACCTAAGAAGCAAATAACTCAAGCATTTGGTCCCCAATATCTCATGGGTCCGTTTGGGTTAAACATACCATTTATTTGATTCATGTATGGAAATGATGGGTAAGAGTTCCATGACATGTAATCTGGAGTTTGATATGGTCTAGGAAGGTTTTGATTCCAACCGTTGTGTTGGTAGTTGGGTTGTACGCTGTGGTTGCTCTTAGGAAAGGGGCGTTTGGCAAAAGGTGTTTTATATCGTTGTTGAGTAGTTTTTTATCTAAATTCATTTTTAGCAAGTCCTACTCCTGATGTAACAGTTGGTTTTAGTTTAACACTATCCTTGGTTTTCTTTGTTACTTTGACAAATTCATTACGGTCCATATTACAAACGTTCTGTCCTGCTGAAGTACCCACATCACCATTTTGTTCAACGGACGGAACCCTTATTTTGGGTCCGTCTGGTCCGTGCTGTACTGCAGCAGTTTTGACATATTGTTCGTCCTTTTCGGCCGTTTTGTTTTGACTCTTTGGAATTAATACCTCATTAAATCCTATCCCATTCATGTCTCCTGGTGTTTTATGGATTTTAAGTATTTCATCGGCAAGAGCGATGTTTTTGTTAAACCTTTTAAATTTAGAATTATGTTCGATTAGAACATCTTGTGTGAGCTTTAGTTTTTCTATTTCAAGATTAAGCTCTTGACATGATTTACAACCATCGTCATTTGCATTTCCCTTTTCTAGTCGTTTTGCTTTTTCTTTTAACTCATAGACTTCATTTTCCAAAAATTCCTTTTTGGTTTTTAAAAATTTATTTTTAGTTATGATTTTTAGACTTAGCTCACATAATTGATTGTATTGTTTTTGAAAAGTGTCATCATCAATAGAAGAATAGGAAGAGCCGGAATGTACCTCGTTTGACTCATGTGCCATTAGAGCGATCTCTTCCTTGCTTGACTCTTCATCATCTTCACTATCACTCCAAGCACCACTTACAAAAGCTCGTTGAGTTTTGCTTTTAGGTGGCTTGGGACATTCTCCTATGAGATGACTTTCATCACCACATCTAAAACACTTTCTTTCACCTTTACCCTTTTTGTCATCCCGATCTTTTCGGAATGGCTTCTTTTCTTCTCGAGGTTGTCTTACAAACTTTCCTCTTCTTCTAAAGAACTTCTTAAACTCTCTAACGGCCATGGCATACTCCTCATCTTCACTACCGGAGCAAGATTCGTCATCATCACTTGATTTCGCCTTTGCTTTTAGAGCAACGGATTTAATCTTTTCCCTTCTTCCTTTGATGATCTCCGAATCTTTCTCCATCACCATTTCGTGTACTTTGAGGTTACCGATTAGCTCGTCTAGTGACATTTATGAGATATCTTTTGATTCTTCAATAGCGGTCACTTTAGCTCTCAATTTCGGATGGAGTGCTCTAAGAAATTTCCTGACAAATTTCTTACTACAAAAAGATTCATCAAGTGCTTTAAGTGATGTAATAATAGTATTAAAGCGAGCAAAGCCACAATCAATGGTTTCATCTTCAGGAATAACAAATTGTTCATATTGTTGAACAAGAAGATCAATTTTGTTATCCTTGACTTGTGAATTACCTTGATGTGTAACAATCAAAGATTCCCAAATATCTTTGGCGGTTTCACACATAAATTTTTTTTCATATTCTTTTCTAGGCAAAGCATTATAAAGCATCATTTTAGCTTCATTATTTTTAGCAATTACGTAGTAATTTCTTTTGTTCATCAATAGAAATATCCTTTGTTGTAGAACTAAAATCCCCTTTAACAATAACAAACCAAAGATCTATATCTTTTGATTTTACATATGTTTCAAAACGGTTTTTCCAATAGATAAATCCATTGGTTTCAAAGAGTGGTGGTCTTTGCATAGATTGTCCTTCTTTAAAATTTTGAGAATCCATGGATCGTTTCAAGTTTATAAAATACAAATTATTTTTGAAATTCTTGAGCAATGAGGCTCTGGTACCAATTGTAGAAAACTAGAAGAGGGGTTGAATAGTTTACCACTTAAAAACTTTGTTTTGAAACTTATTGAAAGATCAATTGATATTGATCTTTGATATGTTGATGAAATATGTAAGCAATATGTAAAGAGTAAATAAGGAAAGAAATGATCAAACCACAACAAGTTGTTTATAGTGGTTCGGTCTACAAGGACTCTTTCTCCTTGCCCTACTCCACTCCCCGAGTCTCAAACTCAAGAGTTTAACTTCACTAGTCAACAAGCTCCTTTCACCAGTGGAGAAACCATTACACTTCGCTTACACTATTTCCGACACTAAGCTAAATGTCGAGTTCTTTCCAAGGGTACAACCACTCCCACACACAATGTATTTTGAGGACTAAAATACTAACCACTCACACTCACAAGATTATGGTAGTTTAGTACAACAATGAAGTATGAATCATCACAAGATCATACAACACTAAACAAACAAGACTTCCAACTTCTCGTTGAAGCTTGAATGTGACTTGATCTTCTTTGCTACAAAAGAGATCACTAATATGATATGAAACTGAGTTAGAAAGGTTAGAGAGAAGATATGTATGAGAGTATGGTAGAAAGGGATGAAAAACTACTTGGTTTGGCTTTGCTATTTATAGCCAAAACCATCCGCAGGCACCACGGACGGCGGACCCCTTGAAAGAGTTCCGTCCGTTATACATTTTGGTGCCACCGGGGTCTGACAGCAAGATATCAAGATCTTGCCAAAGTCAACCATATCTATGCAAGATTGTGTAAGATATGAAGAGTACAAATCTACACAAAATATCTAATGAAATTTTCCAATGATTTCCATGATGCATCACATGATGTCATGTGTTGTTTTTCTATTTTTAGAAATATGCAATACATAAGTAATGTTTAGTTTTTAAGAAACTAAAGCATTCTAAAAACTACTATCATACATTATTCTTAGACTCATACTAAGATATGATTAGTCACAATGTAAATGCTTAAATGATGAAGATATTATTTGAAAAAGCTTGTTTTAATATCTATTAAACTTGACAAGCTTTAAGCTTTATAAAAATTAAATTTACTTTTGTCGTTAACAAAACTTAGGTAAAGATCAAAAATATAAATAACGTTTAATGACGATATTTGTATTAACACTTTCTAAAGGCCACTTCAAGATCAGAGTCGCAGAATTGACCAACAGAGAACAAATTATGACCAAGACCTTCCACATAATATACTCGGGAGATCACACTATCTCCAAACACATTATCTCCATAACCCATAAGTGCCCCAAAGTGGTCATTCCCAAATCTAACAGTCCCGATGAACTTATTCACGAAGTTCTTGAGCCGTGAGCGATCTCCAGTCATATGTTTTGAGCAGCCTGAGTCCAAATACCAAACGAGGATTTGTACGACCTGCATTTGAACACAGACAAGTATGGATAACTGGAAGTTTTGGATCCCCATGAGAAAATGGGTTCCGATTGGTTAGTACATGCAATTGTTATACCTACAACATTTCTAGAAGCTATGACATCATTAGTGGTAGAAGCAAGATTAGTAGTGGCAGTGGACCTATTTCAAGTGTGACAACTTCTTACAGGTATGATTCTACCAGTAGGCTCCCATTTCTTAGTGGGCATAGATCTAGACATCTTAGGGCAAAATTCATTAACTTTGAATTTACGGCCAGTAGGTTTACATTGATAACCCACATTACTAAACTTTCTCTCTGTAGGCTTCCAATAATTACTAAACCTTTTCCATGTAGGCTTCTAGACTTCCTTAACCTGTTTAGCATTTCTGACAATTTTAATTGGAGATTTAACAATATTTCTCAAATCTTTCACAACACATTCATAGTGATTACCAGAAACCAAACATTCATTACATGTTTTGCAAATAGTAGCAAAATTCGAATTAATTACAGTACGCTTATAGCTAATAATATAATCAACACGATTCATCTTATTCAACTCAAACTTATTATTCCTAGGGTGGTCTTCTACTTTCTTCTCTTGATCACTCTTAGCTCGCGCGGTCCTATCTTGCTTTGTATTGCCTGAAGGCTTTGACCCGCTAGCCTTAGTATCACTGATTACTCTTGTAGAAGGAACGATGGGAATATTAGTTTGTTTTACTACTTTTTGCTTTTCTGGTCTAGAAGTGGTGGGATCTGAGACTTTAGGAGGCACATCAAAGGTCACATGCTTGACTTTAGGCATAGAACTGGGCATAACTATTCTATCTTGCCTAGTGCCAGATTTAGGACATGTTACAATTACACATTCTAAGAGTTCCTGAGATCGTTTGGCATATAAGCATGCATGCCCAACCGCATTATCAAGTGGTTTCTCTATCTTATCATCTTCAACAATCTCACGGAGACTCTCTAAACTATCCTTAAGGTATGAAAGAAATGTTTAAAATGAAAATTCATTATTCCTAAGATGAGAAGGAATATACTTCACATTCACAGCATATTCAATACAAGCAGGAACCTTTGGTGCAACATTATCACCACTAGTGATTGGCATTTTCCCTTTTACCTGATTCTTCAGATTCTCAATTTCTTTTTGCAAAGACGTTATCTTTTCATTGTTCTTGTCACGAGTGACCTTAATTGATTCATATAACTCTTTGAAATGCAGTTTAACCTTTTCATTTTCCGCTAGAAAACACTCATTTTCATGTTGTAATACATCAATGAGGTTTTGAAGATGGAAATTCCGAGAATTCTGATAATCTAAAGGAGGATGCATATGGGAGCCAGTCACTTCACTCAAATTACCCTTAAATTTGGAAATTTGGGCTTTCAATTTTCGGATCGTGTTGCAGTGAGCTTGAATCCATTCATCATGAGAGTTTATTTCAAAATATCATCAAACTCGGGAGCATCCAAATATGTCTTGGCATTTGAAGTTTTAATTCTTTCTTCAAGATGTTCATATTTTAATTGTAAATCAAGATATTCAACTTCTAATTTACAAAATTCTTGACCATGTTATCATGATCATCCCTTTTTATTTTGTCATGCAATTTCGAATTTTTGGTTTCAAACTCATTGACACGATCTTGTGAGACTTTCAATGCAATCGATAAATCATGAAATTGAGAAGCAGTAATGGAATAGTTCGTGACAGTATAAAACACATCTTGAGCAATACATCTAGAAATCAAATTCTCATTAAGGATGTGAATATTCTTCCTCTCAATGTCATTACTTTTAAGCTCACATTTATATGTTTTAACCTCGTTTTCCATTTCATTAAACATATTTTTCATTTCATTCACTTCAGTGTTTATAGCATCTTGAATACTCTCGAATTGTTCCTTTAGTTGTTTAAAGAATGGAATGACCTCAGTAAGATAACATGCTTTAGTTTGCTTAAAACCCCTTTCCCCTTCAGTAATTCCTGTTGGTGTGATTCTCATCTTACACGTTTTCTCGAAATCAACAAATAGTTGGTAACTACATATAAGTTGATTAAGGTTTTACTTTGAGTGGGAAGATTTTTGGGCACTAAATGCATTGGTGTATTGGGTGGATACACTGTAGCTGGAGGCAATTTCCTAAGGGGGGGATTCTTTTCAATAAGTTCGTCACCTTTTCTCTTTCCCATATCCAACTTCCAAAACACTTGTTCATGGGTTAATTGAGTCTGAGGTATAAACTTATTAATGGCTATCCAGTTATCCTTAGTGTAATTGGGAGTTTTAAACGTTATATTATGATTCACACACCAAGGATTTTCTTTTAATTTCTTTTCCATTTTCTCTCTAGAGGCATTTTCTATTTCTATGTCCTCTTTAGTGTTCTCAACATAAGTTGGCTTTTGTCTAGGCTTAAGGATCACACTACCATCATAAATCACATCATGAGCTATTTTTGCTTTCTTAAGATACGCAGGATTGGGGTCTTCTATAAGTTCAATACTATGATTATCAAAAATACTCTATGCTTAGTGATCATGAGAGAAGTCTGAATGGTGTTGCCTTGTACGTACAACTTGTTTTCGAGTTTGTTCTTCAAAGTTTTAAGGGTGGAAAAATCATTTTAAAGCTTTGCTTCCTTTGCATTGAACTCCTGCTTAAACACTTTTACATTTTCTTGAAGTTCTTGCTTTTTCTTAATAGTTTTATTAAGTTTCTCTTGTAAGGAATTTAACTCTTGTTTTAATGTGTCTTCCCTTAAATTACTTTTTTTGATTAATGTATGCATTTGGCTATCCATTTCCTGCTCACGTGTGGTTAGCTCAAACTTAGCACGCTATTCATAGATGGCAACTTGATTCTTATAAATATTTAGTTTAGTGGTCATGGAATCATTAGGCACATAATCAGTATACTCATCAAATGCATATTCATCATTGATGGCAGAAGATGCATCACGTGGTACAATAAGACTTTCATCTTGCTTCACATATTGATCATATGGGACAACATTGCTATTACCCATATTTTCAATATCTGATTCAATGACTTCTGTTGATTGTACTTCGTTGTGAATCTTTTGCACATCAACCACATCATATAGTTTTATCATCTCTAATATGATATAATCCTTTGAGGGACCGGCTTGTTGAGGTGATGAGACCATTAGAGAAATACTAGCTATAAAGATGGTATGTGCCATTGGTTCATCATCAACATCAGAGTCAAAGGCATCACAATCTACAACTTGGAAGACATTGGGATTTTTCTGTGCCAAATCATGCACCGGTTGTTCATCCACATCTGCATCATATGTTTTGGCATTCCCCTCAGCAAGAAACAACAACTCTTCCTCATCCAACACAGCTCCACTATCTTGAGCTTGCACCACCAGCATCTTGTCATTGAAGTACTCTGCATTTTGTGGACGTTTTGGCTGAGTGCAGTTCCTAGCAATGTGTCCTTCCCCACCACAGTTGTAGCACTTAATTGGCTTCCCTTGATCGTGAACCGTTATCCTTCCTTGGTTTTGATTACCCACATAACCAGCTCCAGCTCCAACATTCTCATAACCAGTTCCAGCTCCTACATTCCCTTGTGCATTATACGGTGGATTCACATTTTGCCTTCCTTGCACGTTTTGAACCACAACCCTTACATATTTAATAGTAGCATGATTATGTAGATTAGATGCGGTTCTGAGATGGTTGTTAGTGTAGGGAAGTAAGTTTCTGTTATGTTGAACCATTAGGGCTAGCTGGTTTGCAAGGCTTTCAATGAACATGTCAGATGGGTTATATCCTGGGTTTGGTATGGTAATGTGATTATGATCCTGAGTAGGTATGACTTGTGATGCTTTGGTACTTACTCTCACATTAGAAAGAAATGCAGTTGAGTCATTTGAAGAGCTTGCAGCAGCAGTGTTAGATTGAAATTTCTCCATGATCAAACGCTCAAATGTAGCATGCTTCTCATGTTGAAGTAAGTAAGCATACAGATGTTCATAGTTGGTGTTCCTCAATCCTTTGTTCAATTTGACAGCAGTAACAAATTTGTGCCATTCAGGGTTCATGTTGTTTACGAACTTGATATTGAGTTGGATATTTGGCATTGTCATATTGATGTTCCTCATATCATTCACAAGTTTGTGAAACCTCACATGATACTAAGTAACACTTTCCCCTGGGTTCATCTTATAGTTCTCAAAGTCATCATAAAGTTGTGACTCTCTATTGTTAAAAACCAAGACCTTGATAGATCTTAAGCACTCGGGGATCGTTAGCTTTGCCTATGTAATCACAAGCAAACTAATAGAAGATCTCTACAACTTGATATTGTAGCGGAAAATAAATACAAGTTATAGTAACTAAGAACACTTTTGATCCTCTATGGATCTTTGATTATAGAAACTCTATGTTTCGGATAGAATACAAGACTTGAGAAACTTAAGAAAAGCTTATCTATTACAAGATAATATGGTTTCTTATATAGGCAAGAAACCCTAATAAGCGTTGACAATTTACGCTTCTACTACTAAACTAGACTAAGCATGCAACTAGACAAGCATGCAACTAATCATTTTGTTTTGATAATCATTTTGTTTATTCTGATAAGCTCTACATAATACGGCGCCAACCTATACATACGGCGCTGACTTTTACTCTAAAGTGAGCTTATCTCTCCTACGTGGTTCCCACTTTCAGCAGCAACACACTGTATGCTTTAACTTCGGTAGCATCCATGCTTCTTCGGCAGAATCATTTCTTCTTCGGCAGAAACATTTCTTCTTCGGCAGAAACAGAGTCACTTCGGCAGAATCAGTAGATTACCTTAATTCCCAACAATCCTCCCCTAAACTGGAATTTGACTAGGTTAAGTTCCAGTTTCCTTGATAGATCGCTAATGCGGTTGAGGATTGTAACATTTTCCTTGAGGATTGTACCATAATGTTGTGAGAGCAGTGAGTGGACAAGATCTTGAGGAGCAGCAACTGAACTGTGAAACACCAAATCTTTGCAGCAACATATGACATCGTGTACCTCAAAACATATAAGTTCAATACTATTCTCATCACTTCCAGGTGTGTTATCTCCTGTGAGAGGTGAATCATCGAAATTAATGGATTTGATGTCTCTTTACCAATAGCCATTACTACTGGAGTAGCCACATGTTTGAGTTCGAAAACTATGGTACATTGATAACCATCTGATTTATTGGCAAACCAGCAACCATATAAACGGATTTGTCTTGTCTTTACCTGTAGCCGTTTGCTCAGGACTAGTCAATGCTTAGGATTGGTGAATTGAAAACCAAATATGGATTTAGTTGTCTTTACCACATACCATATACGTGTGGACTAGCCAATTCTTGGATTCCAAAAAGGAATAGACCATGGTGAATTGATGACCATACAACTCTCAGCAGTTAAGCATGGGTGGTTGCAAACCCTATGGTTTTGAGCAAACCATTACAGCTATCAACAGATTTGATGTGTCTTTACCAAAGCTGTACCCTTTGGACTAGCCAACTCTTGGATATACAAAAAGTACATCGGGTGAGTTAGAGACCATCAGACAAAAATTCTACATAAAAGTAGTTTTTTTTTTTTTTTTTTTTTTTTTTTTTTTTTTTTTTTTTTTTTTTTTTAACTAAGAACACTTTATAAAACTGAAAAAGCTTAATAATAAGTTGAAAAGGAAAATATAAAACCTAATTTTTATTAAATAAACGCTATCACTATTTTTAAAATGATGTTTGTGTGAATTAGTGAAAGTCGTTTACCTAAAAAAAATTGACAAAAATAGGCAAATATCACAAGAAGGTAGATAAAAATGACCAAAACAAAGTAGTGTAGGGAGTACCAATAGTCCCTATGAGGAAGAAGAAGAAGCCTATTGCAGTTGTTGCAGTTGAGTTTTGATCAATCCCACCAGTGTTAAAGCAGTTTGTCTTTCATTTCCCACAGGATCTGGAGGAATTTCCAATTTCTGACTCAACATCTTTTCCATAAGTCTTTTAGGCAGAGGATACTTTCTTTCAGACAACAGGCACACAGTGATTCCACCCTTAGTCTCAAGGACATGCACCCGAGGGAGAGGATAGAATCTCCAGGATGTAAGCTTCCATCGATGTGAGTTTTCCCAAATTGAAGATGCTTTACTATTGGGAATGTGGGAGTTTAGCAAGATTTGAAAATCTCCTGGCAGGTACATTCCAGAGCCTTGCGGTTCGTTGTTGCAATAATGGCGGGAAACTTGAGTAAACAGAGAAAGTAAGTCTGCTCTATCTATTAAGTGTAGAATTTCCTTCAGAAAGGTGAATTCTACTGAAGTAGAGTCCTTACGGAGAAGAACATTCATCTGATCTTCCTTCAATTTCCAGGCTATCCCATCTTCTGAGTTTCCATCAGGAAAATCAGCAGCAGACCCTTCTATGATAAAAGATGAGTCATCAGCTTCAAGATCCAAAGGAGAAATCTTGGCCTTAGTCTTCTTTCTCCTCCCAGGCAGATAGATCTCTTGAGGGGGAGCATTTTCATCTTGTGCTTCTGTAGTGGGGCATGTAACAGTAGATGGAGACATGGTTGAAGCACGAAATGCTTTTATCCTGTGGGATATCCTTATAGCCTTTTCTGTTTTGGTTTCTGAGAAATCAGCTTCCTTAACTTCAGAATCTTCTACTGTAACAACAGGTGTTGCTGAGAGAGAGGGAGCTGATGCTTCAGGTGCTTCAGGAGGAATGGAAGATGGTTCAGCAGATTGACCCTTGGCCGTAGTAGAAGCAATTTCAGAGGTTGCTTCAGCAGGAAGGACTGGAGAGGATTCCTTGGTTGGAGCATCAGCCTTGAGTCTTTTGGCCGTTTTAACAGCTTCATTTTCTGAAACCCTTTTTAAGTTGGAAGAACGTGCGAAAGCTAATCTTCTTTCCTCCATGATTTGGTTATACTTGCGATACAGGACAGAATCAGGATAAGCCTTGACTTGCTTCATTGTTAGACCAGAGTTGGACTGTGAGTATTGGTTTTTCACCACCCTTCTCATTTCATCTTTAGTAGGGGGTTTGATTTTGGCTTTCTGAGCTTGGATCGCCCTCTTTTGTGCAAGCGCTTCTTGCTTCCTTTGTCTTCCCTGAGCCCTCATTCGCTCCACATAGTTGTCACTAAGAAAATCTCCACCTAGGATACTTTGAGCTAGAGAAGGTCTTGAAATGACATGCTGAGTTAGAACATCCCACTGTGCAGCAGGCATCTGAACCCTTAATTCATCCAGTTCTTTTCTTCTCTCAGGAGTTAGAGATGAGAATTCTTCTGCTTCAAATTGTTTTGCCAATGCTGTATCTTCCTTTGACTTCTCAAACTCTGCCAATCTACTAGCTTGACCCAGTCTTTCCTCCTCAGTCACCAGGTGAGGACCAAGCTCATCTTCAGTGATGACAATATTTTCTTTATCATTAGGCTGCTTAGCACACTCTTCTTCAGTAAGATCAACTATAGGAATTTCTTCTGGAGTTCCTAGATCAACATGTTGATGTAGATTATCAACTGAGGTGGTCAAGACAGTAACATCAGGAAGATCTGCTAAAGGTGAAGGGCCTGATGGTTCTTGAACAGATGAAGTCTGTCCAAGGTCTGGAGATGCATCCTCCATTTGTATATCAGCAGATGCAGCCTTATCAACTACAGGTTCCTCTGAAGCTTCAGAAGAAACCTTGTGAGGATCAGATCTTTTTCTTCTGGTGTATAGAACAGGTTTCATCTTCTTTGATGAAGTGGCAGCTACAGATGAAGGGTCATTGAGAGAAACTTCAGCCAACATTTCTAGAGACCCAAAGGGAGGAACTTCTTGCTCTTCATCAGATGAAACCACCAATTTCCTTTTGGAAGACCCTTTTAGGTTGTGCTCTAAGACCTTAATCTGATTCTGCAGTTCTTCAATTTTGCCTCCAAGAGAAGACTTGGTCTCTGCAAGCTCCTTTTTCAGATTCTTAACCTCTGCAGCATACCTGTTGACAAGAGAGTACACAGATGAGAGTGTAACGGGGTCCTCAGCTCTTCCAGCAGATTGCTCTGTGGCAAGGGGAGCCTCATTGGACCTTTCAGGAGTAACCTGGTCATGCTCAATGTGGGGAATATCTTCATCAAGAGGATTCCTCACAGGACTTGGCGTGGGTGGTCTATTAAGCTCTGACTCAACATGAGTATCAAGTGTGGGTGGAGGACTGGGACAAGGTGGCTGGTCAGGAGCAACGTGAGTTGCTTCAACAGTAGAAGATGGGCCCTCATCAATGTTGACCAATGGATTACCATCAGTAGCAACCGGTGAGGTAGGAGGGATAAGAGCCACATTCTCCTCATCAGCAGCCTCATTACCTTGTGGCAACATGGCTGCAAGCAGGGGATGATGTTCCCCCTGAAAGTGAGTTTTCATGGTTGCAAACAATTTAGCAGTCAAGGAACTTATAGGATAAAAAGCTTGTGCTTGGGTAGAGGTGTCTACTATGATTTGTAAAAACCTTGGGTACATTAAAAATTTTCCCTTTGTCTTTTGAATATTTTCAACCATGTTTTCGAAAATATACTTAGAAAAATTGAAAGTTACCCCTTGAGAAAGACACACAATACCATATCCCAGTCTGGTTGAGAACTGGTCCCATCCTCCAGTCTTGTTGCTCATGCATTGGAGCAGTGTGTGAACCAAGAACCTCCATTTGGGGCAGAGTTCCTTCTTTAGCCACATATCCGTTCTAGTACCACGATAGCCAATAGCCCTTAGCCCATTCAACACATCTTCCTGATTAGAGTAAAATGCTCCATCAGCATCTTCCAGGTGAAGCTTCCTTCTGATTAGGTCCTCGGTCACAATGCACTCTGTTTCATCAATCACAGCCCTAATCTCTGTCTCACTCCTTTTCTCAGCAGTTGCCCAAAATTGAGTAACCAGTGATTCATATATCTCATTTGGAGAATGAGTTAGGGCATAACGAATCTTGGACCTTTTCAGGAATTCCACCATTGGTTCGTACAGTTCATAACCTTTGCCATTACCCAGAAAAGCAACTTTGTTGTGATCATATTTAAATTCAAGACCCATGAGGAATATGAGTGTTTAGGATTATGATTTTGAAATGGTGAGAGTTTGTGTAAGTGGAATGAGAGGGAATTTGTTCGTTCTGAAGCGAGTGATGGTGGATGAAGTGTTTTTGCCCAAATTATGGTCAAAGAAAAATGGACCGTTTGGTTGACCATTGCTGACGTGTATGACATCTTTGACCCGACCCAAAATAACACTTCGGCAGAAACACAAGATCAATCTGCTGAAGTTATGGCATCAGTAGAATGCATCAAAGATAAGAATATCTTCGGTAAGTTTCTAGAATTACTGTGCCACCCACTTGCATTAAACTCGTTGAACTTTGAATCCGTCTATAAAATGATCCCAATGTAACTCATATTTTCACCAAGATCCCCAAATATTTACCACAAACCCTAGAAGCCAAATAACCCCAATTAACCCAATTGCACTATGACTTCCAAACCTGAGGTCATAGATCTCACTTCCTCAGCTTCCTCATCCTCTTCATCATCATCAAGTGGTGAATCAAACCCATGGTTCTCTTACTTTCCTCAACCCTATCCAAGACCTAAAAAATCACCCTTTCTTTCTTCTTCAGAAGATGACAGTGTAGTGAATCCAAGTGAATCTGCTGATGATTCTGATGACTCCTATAAGGAGGGAACTTCTTACTCCCAACCTCCAGCACCTCAGTCTCAACAAAGACCTCGTGCCAGGAATCCGCCACTCCCCAAAGATAGGGACGTGGTTCTTGGTCTCACTGCGCCATCTTTTGGTGCATAAACACCCATCGTATAGAAGAAGGGCTTGAGGAGGGTGGATCGATTGCATTTTGGTTGAAATGAATAGATGAAGCACAAAGGACACGATAGTTCTCTTCGTCATCCTTCGTGGTCATCGTCATCATCAATCGTTTTCATCAATCCATCCCTCCATTTTGGTCCTTAGCATCTTCGTCGTCCTGGTCATGCATATCCAACCAGCCAGTTAAGCGGAATGGGTGGTTATGCAAGACCTACGAAAGCAAAGCCAGCATCAAAGGCATATCCAGCATTCCATTAGATTTCGGAATGAAAGATATACACTAGATTAGGCTTAGCTTGAGGATGCAAAATAGAAGTAGGTTGTCTTTATGTAAGCTGTAAGCTGTAAACTGTTTCTTGAATGAATGAATGAACAATTTGACTTCAATTTCTTTTCTTTCAGTATTATCTTCAGTAGAATCAAATTGTATGCTTCAGCATTTGTTATCAGAAGAAACCAGCAACACTTTTTCAGCTGTCTAACCATGTACAACGAGCCACTTTTGATGAATTTGAACTTGATCATGGGATGTATAAACTGTAGTCCAGAAAAGGAACAGACAAAATGCAGTACAGACAACTGCAAACAAACAAACTAAACATACACAACAACAAAAACAAATAAACTAGAGAAATATTAGAAGTTAGTGTTAGCAAAACAAACTAAGATTATAGAAACAAACCAAAAAAAATCTGCAGAGAGAATATAAAACAAACAAAAATCTGCAGAGTTTGCACAAATCCTCCCCTGAGGCATATGCCTCCCCTGAGGCCTATGCCTCCCCTCAAACTATGCAGTCAAGGGTTTAGCATTCCAATATTGACCACGAGGTGTTGAAACCTTGGTCCATCAAAAGCCTTTGTTAATAGGTCTGCCACATTATTATCAGTATGGATTTTAGCCACTTTTATCAAATGTTTTTCATAAGCATCTCTTATAAAGTGGTGCCTGATTTCAATGTGTTTCGTTCTGCTGTGAAAAACTGGATTCTTGACTATGCAAATGGTACTTTGATTATCTATATGAATGGTAGTGTTCATAAAGTTGTACCCATAGTCCAGCAATTGATTCTGAATCCAAAGGACCTGTCCACAGCAATTTGCAGCAGCAACGTACTCTGCTTCAGTAGTTGAAGTGGCCACAATGGTTTGTTTCTTGCATTGCCAAGAAATCAACCTTTTGCCTAGGAACTGGCAGCCTCCAGTTGTGGATCTTCTATCCAGATTTGCACCAGCATAATCACTGTCACTGAATGCTTCTAACTTGAAAGGAGATTCTTTTGGGTACCAAAGGCCTAAAAGAGGTTGGCCTTTGAGGTACTTAAAGATCTTCTTTACAGCATTGAGATGGGAAGCAAGTGGAGTGACTTGATGTCGAGAACACACACTCACAACAAACGTAATAACAGGCCTTGAAGCTGTCAGATACATCAATGAACCAATCATGGACCTGTACAGATGCACATTCACAGGTAGATCTGGTTCATTATTTGCTTTAGTCTTTGGAGCTTCATAAGGTGTGGTGGCAGTCCTAACACCTTCCATACCAAACTTCTTCAGAATGTCCCTCACATATTTATCTTGACAGATAAAGATGCCATCTTGTTTCTGCTGAACTTGGAGACCCAAGAAGAAAGTAAGTTCTCCCATAGCACTCATTTGGAATTCACCCTTCATAAGTTCCTCGAATTCCCTGCACCAAGCTTCGTTTGTGGAACCAAATATGATGTCGTCCACATACACTTGCACCAGAATGATGTCTGAGTAATTTTTCTTGAGGAACAGAGTTTTATCAATAGCTCCTCTCCTATAGCCATGCTTCAGCAGGAATGAAGAAAGCCGAGCATACCAAGCTCTTGGAGCCTGATGTAAGCCATAGAGAGCTTTAACAACTTTGTAAACATGATTTGGGTGATCTGGGTCTTCAAATCCCTTTGGTTGAGAGACATAAACCTCTTCTTCAATCTCACCATACAAAAAAGCACCTTTGACATCCATTTGATACACCATGAACCCCATATAAGAAGCATAAGCCAAGAAAATGCGAATTGCTTCAACTCTTGCAACAGGGGCAAATACTTCATCATAATCAATTCCTTCCTCCTGTCTGAAGCCTTGTGCAACTAATCTTGCTTTGTTTTTAATCACAACTCCCCTAGAATCTCTTTTATTCTTCAGAACCCACTTTGTCCCAATGGCATATTTGCCATCAGGTAGTGGTACCAAAATCCAAACCTGCTGGTTGTGAAATTGTTGCATCTCTTCTTGCATTGCTTCTAGCCAACTTGAATCATTGAGAGCTTGAGATACACTGGTTGGTTCCACTTGAGAGAGAAAGCAAGCAAACAGACAATGTTTAAAGTCTGTGTGATTGTCTCTTTGTTGGTTGGAGACATAAGAGAGAAAAGCAATCTGTCCAAATTGAGGACTTGTGATAGCCCTTCGAGTTCTGACAGGTGCCAGAAGATCACCGATGATGTTGGATTGAGGATGAGCAATATTGATCCTCTGAGTAGCAGTGGGGTTGACTTCAATGGATGGATCGAGATTAGTGATGGTTGGTTCAAATTCAGCATCATAAGAGGGTGAGGTGAAGATGCCAGCTTTGGGTTGATGATTTCCAAGATCTGAAGGTGTTGGAAAGCGTGTATAGGGTTCACCAAAGTCTAAGGATACTCGAGAAGGAACAGCATAGCCTTCAGCGGATTTGGGGATGGATGGTGTGACAGAGTCAACTTCAGCAGACACATTGTTTCTGCTGACTCCTTCATTAGCTACCCCTTCTTTCAGTTTCTCTGCTTCAAGCTTGGCGGCAAATTCTTGAGTTTGAAGCCTAGCGAGGTCCTCAGCATAGTGAGAGTCATCTTCATCACTCGAATCAGCAGCATCCTTGGAGGGGGTACCTGCAATATTGTTAGGAGAGAAAGAAGGCACAAGTATGGGTTGCTCATCATCTTCAAACTCATTTTCAGAGTCATCATCTAAGGGACCTGCATTGTTAGTTGGAGAGTCTTGAGGACCTGCATTTTGGTTAGCCAAATGTCTGTGGTAACCCAGATAATCAGTTAAGTAGTCAAGATCAAAAGACCATGAATGACCTTGTCCTTGAACATTAGGCTTATCTTCCAAAAATCTTAGGTTCAATGTCTCCTCTATCTTCTTGGTTTGCAAGTTGTACACCCTGTATGCCTTACTATGAGCTGAATAACCCACAATATAGCCATCATCAGCCTTTTCATCAAACTTTCCCAATGGATCACTAGTGTTCAGAATGGTCACTTGACAACCAAAAGGTTTCAGGTAGTGAATGACAGGAACCTTCCCAAAGAGAAGCTCATATGGGGTTTTGAGTTGTGGTCTGGTAATGGACACCCTATTTAGCACATAACAGGCAGTGCCAACAGCTTCAGTCCAGAACATAGTGGGCAATTTAGAGTCTGCAAGCATGGATCTAGCAGCCTCTATTAAGGTCCTATTCTTTCTTTCAGCCACCCCATTTTGTTGTGGGGTTCTTGGATTACTATAGTCCCTTTTTATGCCTTTTGACCCACAGAGTTCTATAAGAATAGCATTTTTGAACTCTGTCCCATTATCACACCGAATACCCTTAACCTTTTTGTTTAACTGATTTTCAACAAGAGTGATGAATTCAGTCAGCACTTGAGATGTTTCATCTTTGGTTCTGAGAAAGAAAACCCAACAAAATCTGCTATAGCCATCAGTTATTACCAAACAGAAAAACTTATGATCAATGCTTCTGACTTGAGTTGGACCAAACAGATCCATGTGAAGCAACTGAAGAGGTTCAGTGATGATGCTCATAGCATTGATGGCTTTGTAAGAAGCTCTGTGTTGTTTTCCTTTGTTGCAAGCGACACAATTGTGATCATTTGTGAAGACTTTGGTGGGAAGTCCTTCAACAAGACCCATTTTTGAGAGTTTGTTAATGGTCTTGAAGTTCACATGCGCCATTCTTCTATGCCATTTAGTGGACTCATCAAGAGATGCTTTAGCAACCAAACAGGTGAGGTTACCACCTGGTTGAACTTCATTAAGGTTGAATGTGTATAAGTTGTGAGTTCGAGGAACCTTCAGCAGAATGGAAGTTTCTTCTGGGAGTTTGAAGTCTTGAGACAGCACAAGACATTCATTCTCAGTGAAGAGAACTTTGTTCTTAGTATCACAGATTTGTGACACAGAGAATAAGTTGAAATGCTGAAGTTCCTTAACAAAATACACATTTTCAAAATCCAGGTGAGGAGTCTTTATGGTGCCCTTTCCAGTGATACTACCATCACTTCCTCCAAAAGTCACATTGCCTCCTCCTACTATAGGGACAAAATTATGCATCATATCCCTGTTTCCAGACATGCTTCTGGAACAACCACTATCAACAATACCAATATTCTTATGCTTAAGGGGATGATCCTACAAACAACAAAAATATATACAGACAGTTAGTATTCAGAGGAGGCTCAAGTCATTACTGACTTGAACCTGCCTTGTGGATCACAGGTCTAGGGCATGAAGTTTGAGAGGATCCACCATTGTTCTTGGTCCTCCATTGATAATTTGGTCCCTTGTTAGTCCAAGAACAACCTGCTGAGGGCTTCACAGCAGTGTTCCCATATCCCTTCCCATCATACATGGAGTCAACATATGTAGGCCAATAGTCATGTTTAAAGTATGAGCTCGTTGGTTGGCCATAAGGTCTAGTAACTGAACTTCTCCAATGAGAGTCAGTTTTAGCTGCTTGTGGGACATAAGGTGGTATATTAGCAACATTGGTCCAGTTAGGTTTGTGTTTCTGGGGAGTAGCACATGCACCCAATCTTTGTTCATAAAAATCACAATCCTTTATCAAATGAAATTTACTGCCACATACAAAACATGTCTTCTTCTTAGAAGTTTTATTCACACAGGAAGATGTTGGATTACATGCAGAAGTACTTAAAACAGATACATTCAAGGAATTGTTTTTAATAGACTGATTATTCAAACATTTAAAAGATAAGTCTTCAGGAGAAACTGTCTTGGAAGATGATTCCTCAGCAGCTTCCCTAGAAGGCTCACAAGTAGACTGGGGTGCAGGCTTGGGTGTTGGTTCAGGCTTGGGAGGGTCAGACTTCTCATTTGAATCACAACTTTCATAGGAGGTAGACCCTTGATCCGATGAGTTGTCACTGTCAGAGCAAGAGACAAAATCATTAGATGAGGTATCAGGGTCTGGCAAGTCTTTTGACTTTTTGCCATATAAGTGATGTGATCCATCAAAGTCAACAGTGATGGATAGGTCTGTGGGCATAAATTCACCTCTAATGGGTCCAGGGACAGCATGTAATTCACCTTCTTTTACAAAGTTAGCTAACCCTGCTGGTGTGGATTTACGACCATCATACTTAGCTTCTACTCCTACATACTTTTGAAAGCCTAGTCCTAAGCCAGAGGTAACAGTTTGACTGTTATAGATTTGACTAGCTAACTTGTTTCCATTTACCAACCATTCTTTATGCATAGCTATTTCTTTAGCTAGTTTTTCCTTAAGCTCTAGGTTTTCAGATACAGCTTCATCCTTAGCTTTCTCAGACAGTTTTAAGTAATTATTTGCAACTTCTAGATCAAACTGTAAAACCTTTATCTTTTCTTCATAAGCAATTTGATTCTTCTGAAACCATACTTTTTGTCTTTCTACTGTTTTTAATGCTAGTTTATGAGCTTCATTATCAATATAACATGCATCAAACTTAGGTTTCATAGCATCAAATTCTTCCTTAAGTTCATTGTATCTAAGACTACAGCCAAAAATACAATTGTGTACCTGAGATAATCCCATTAAGGCAAACTGATCATGCCTTTCATCCAAAGTGCACCTTGCAAGCAGTCCAACCTTGTCAGTATCATGAGCTTCCTCATTAACAGGTTCATGTGTAGTCCAGTTGACCTGTTCATCCAGGGTGAGGAGAGCTGCTGAAGCTCCAGCTTCCTGCTGTTTCTGCTGATAGGAAAAATATTTGGCTCCATCTCCATTCTTTCTGTCCTTGCATTCTCTAGAGAAATGCCCCATCTGATGACAAGAGTAGCACCTGACTTTCCCCCTATCAAAACGAGCTGGTTCCTTTCCCTTGAAAACAAACTTCCTTCCAGCCTTCTCTTCAAACCTTTTGATGTCCACTGACAGCAAAGCCACCTGCATTTTCAGCTTCATTTCCTCCATATCAAGAGGGTCCACCTGATCAAAGTCTTCATATGCAAGATACTGCTGAGTATCATAGTCAGCAACAAACGAATGAAGAACATCCTCTATCACACTACTAGACCTAGCTTGAGAACTTGGTGGAGTGGGACGAGGGTTATGTGGTGCAGGGGGAGTTGAAGATGATGATGGAAAGTAGTTGGAACTAGGAGATGATGGAAAATAGTTGGAGCTAGGAGCTTGTACCATCATGTTGGAATGAGATGTCTCAACAAAAGCTGCATGGTTAGGGGAGGATGTACGGTAGGGAGTCCTGACATCTGGTTCAAGGGTTCTGAGTCTGTTGTATAGCTCATCAAAGGTGAGCATGTCTAGCCCTCCTTTAGCCTTGAGAGCAATGCTAACATGCAACCATGATGGTGGCAAGGACCTCAAGAACTTTGAGTTGCAATCTTCATTGTCCGGTTTAGCATTCAGCTGATTCAGCTGACTCAAGATCCTATGGAACCTGTCGTATCCCTTGTGGATACCTTCTTCTTCTGATATGTTGAAGTCCTGAAACTGTTGTCTTAGCATGGACTTCCTCATTCTCTTTGATTCTTCATTTCCACCAAACCTTGCTTTGAGAGCCATCCAAATATCTTTAGCATCATCCATATGATGGAAATCACATAGATGATCTTCAGGTATGGCTTGAAGCAGAATGGTCTTCACTTTATGCTCTCTCTGCATGGCCAGCACTTCTTCAGCAGTTTTTGGTGGAGCCATGATAAACTTCCCATCTCTGTCAGGAATCATCTTCTTTAGACTATTTCCTTTCTTTACTACCTCCCACAGATTCCAATCAATATTGGAAATCCAGTTTTCCATCTTCATAGTCCAAAGTTCATATTCTTCCCTCTTTAAATAAGGAAATTTACCATTGCTATTTGTGAGACTGAGCTGTTGCATGGAAGTGGTGTTGGTGTTGGTGTTGTTTGTGTTGGTGACTTCATTTTCAGTATCTGATCCAGGCATGGTGAATGAATGTTTGATGTATGGAGGTGAGAATGGTTCTTAGTATCGTAGAGATTTTCCCGAGGCTCTGATACCACTTGTTAAAAACCAAGACCTTGATAGATCTTAAGCACTCGGGGATCGTTAGCTTTGCCTATGTAATCACAAGCAAACTAATAGAAGATCTCTACAACTTGATATTGTAGCGGAAAATAAATACAAGTTATAGTAACTAAGAACACTTTTGATCCTCTATGGATCTTTGATTATAGAAACTCTATGTTTCGGATAGAATACAAGACTTGAGAAACTTAAGAAAAGCTTATCTATTACAAGATAATATGGTTTCTTATATAGGCAAGAAACCCTAATAAGCGTTGACAATTTACGCTTCTACTACTAAACTAGACTAAGCATGCAACTAGACAAGCATGCAACTAATCATTTTGTTTTGATAATCATTTTGTTTATTCTGATAAGCTCTACATAATACGGCGCCAACCTATACATACGGCGCTGACTTTTACTCTAAAGTGAGCTTATCTCTCCTACGTGGTTCCCACTTTCAGCAGCAACACACTGTATGCTTTAACTTCGGTAGCATCCATGCTTCTTCGGCAGAATCATTTCTTCTTCGGCAGAAACATTTCTTCTTCGGCAGAAACAGAGTCACTTCGGCAGAATCAGTAGATTACCTTAATTCCCAACATCTATCTTCCTTAGTTAGTTCTGAACCAGAGAGAACCATCTTGACATTATCCCAAACTGCCTTGTCCTCAGTATTGTGATTGATCAGCTTGTAAATGTCCTTTGGTAGACCTTGACGTACGATGTTTGAGGCTCTAATATCAGCATCATATCTTTTCTTCTCCTTATCATCAAGATCATCATACGTCCTTGGTCTATCCAAACCCAAGATGAAGGTTCCATCAGCTGCAGTTTCAAGAACATCTCTGGTAGTTCCGATTTGGAATGGTCCTTCATCAATTGACTTAATGATGTTACGACCATTCTCTTTGCCCAAGCAATACAGTCTGATTCTTTGTGCCCAAGAGTCATAAGCAGTTCTATCAAGCATAGGAGGACGAGTATCGGACCCTGCAGATTGAACGTCATCAGCAACGGAAGAGGTGATTGTAGACATAATTCCTAAGTACACGGGATTTTACTACTCTTTGTTTAAACTGGGAAATAGATTCTTTCACGGGATTTTACTAAATCAAGAGAAAACCGTAAAACTTAACACAAAGAGATGAAAAATCTCAAGAGACAAGTCGCAGTCTTAACAAATCGCACAATGGTCAAATCGCAGTGTGACAAATCGCAGTGACAAGTCGCATTCAATGACAAGTCGCAGTGACAAATCGCAGGATTACCAAACCGCTTCAATCAACTCGCAGGATTATCAAATCGCAGGATGACAAACCGCATCAATCAACTCGCACCTATTATCAAACTGCAACGGATAAATCGTACCTTTTGACAAATCACAAGGGGATAATAGTACACCCACTACTTGTCCTTTTGTCCCTTTCACCTCAAATCGCAGCAAAAGTATCAAACCGCAGACAAAATACTAGCAAATCGCAGCAAAAATTAAACCGCATACAATATCAACTCAAATCGCAGCACGTACAGGATCAAACCGCAGTCAAAACAGAATCAAATCGCACAAAACAAAGGTCAAGTCGCACCCAAACACTATCAAACCGCAGTCAAGAATAAGTGTACAAGAGACAAACCGCACTTAAGAAAACTTCACAAAACCAAACTTTTCCAATCAAAAACACTACAACCAAGATGAATCTAGCCTTCCAAACCAAAAACTAGACTAATATGATGAACCTAAACACAAAAGTACAATCAAAATCCAAACTTTAACACTAGATAAGATCAAAATGGTGAAAATGTCTCTAAACTCATTCAAACCCAAAACTTATGAAAACCAACTAAGAATCCAAGAACATGTAAAGTAAATGATCAAATCATGGCTCTTGATACCATTTGTAACATACTGTTTTTCATAAACACACAATCACAAATCACTTTTTGGTTCTAGAGAGAGAAAGTGGAGAGAAATGGGAACTTCTAGTAAGAGAAAGAAAAATGTATTATGAAGCTCCAACTGCTAGGCAAAGGGTATTTATAGTGTCATAAAATATACGCCACCTACGGGCTTTGGATCAGGCATACAGTGCGTAAATATCCGTCTGTCCTCCATGGTGTTACTTAACTAACTACTAACTATATCTAAACGACTACGACTACGAGCTTTCTAACGAATACATATTCTTGAGGTGACCGAGTCTTTAACTACCGGATTTTCTAAATCCCAACAGTACGCTTAAATGTTGGAGTAATACGTATGTTTTACTTATTCATATGTATCTTTTGAGTTTTTTTTTTTTTTTTTTTTTTTTTTTTTTTTTTTGATAAAAGAGGGATAATTTTATTCAATAGAAGATAATAGTACATCTTTCATCGTTCGTACAAGAGCACAATATGGAAATCTACCCTCAAGAATGATCTCATCATTACATCCTACGACCCAATAGCTATACTATAAGCAACTTCATTCCCTTCTCTTTTAACAAACGACCATTGACACGTACTAAAACCTAGAGGGAAAGATAAAATTTGTGAAAAGATATAGGCAATTTGTAAAAGAGCAGATCCACTACGTAAAGCATAAACTAGGAATAAAGAGTCGGATTCGAAAACAAATTTTGGGTAAATTCTACTTCGAGCATGAATCATAGCCCACATGATAGCTTTCGCTTCGGATTTTAATGGAGAGCTCACAAAAAACTCGCCCCGAGCACCTGATAATAACGCTTCTCCATTATGATTTCGAACAACAAAACCCAAACCCACCTTTCCAAACTCTTTGATCCAAGATGCAACACAATTTACTTTAACCTAGTCAAGTTGTGTTTTATCCCATATAGAAGCTCTTCTTTCTTGTACCGCACCTGCTCTTGACATATCCTTCTGGTTCGCCACATGGTATTCTGCAAGTATATGCTTAGCAACAACATCCACTTCCCGATCCCTTCTGTCAGGCTGACCATGAAAGTTCTTATTTCGTCTCGTCCATAACCCCCAAAGTATCATTATGAACGTCTCCCAACTCAATGAACTATTTCCTAGAATCATGCAACAACAGTGTTCCAAAGTATTTGAACCATTTTATTCATACAAATAACCAAAACCGTATCGAACCCACACCTCTTTGGCCGCCGAACACTTGTAAAAAACATGCATTACATCTTTACCAAACTCGCCACAAAGTGTACAACTTACTGATGCTAAAGTAAGACCACGAATTTGCATGTTCTCAACAGATGGACATAGTTGTGCAATGCTCGCCACACGTATAATTTGATTTTATTTGGTACATGAGCCTTCCAAAGAGCTAGCCACAATCTAATACAATCTTCTGTAACATTCTGCTCCATTTCATCTAAATCAAGTGCCAAAAAATAAGCCATTTTTGTTGAGAAAAGTCAATTTGGACTATTAAACCAGTAAAGGGTGTTAGGCATCGATTGGTTCACAAAGCAACATGTGATTTTCTTTGCAACAATATTTGGGAACAAAGATATAAGTATTTCCCTATTCCAATCATCACCGTCAATATTTAATAAGTCACGAACATAAGTTACCTCACAATTGTCTGGTTTAGGACCTAAATATCTATGGTTTTCACGCTAATAACCTCCAACACATTGACACTATGGCCATCACCTTTATTCCACTTACATCCTTTACGAATAAGTTCTTTGACTCCATGAAAACTACGCCAAATTTAGCTAGGATGATAGCCGACTTTTGCCCCAAAGAAAGTCGATCTTGGAAAATAACGAGCTTTGAGTACCCTTACAGCTAATGTGTTTGGTGATGTAATCAGGTGCCATACCTGTTTTGCAAGAAGAGACCTGTTAAAGTGACCCAAATGGCGAAAGCCAAGACCCTCGCGAAATTTTGATACACACATTTTCTCCCACAAACACCATCGGATAGGATTTTGTTTAACCCCATTGCCCCACCAAAATAGGTTAAGAGCTTTGTGAATATCATTAATTAAAGTTTCAGGAAGTAAAAAGATATTCATTACGTACATAGGGATAACTTGAGCAACGAATTAAATAATAACTTCTTTCCCTCCAATCGAAAGAGTTTTCTCCTTCCATCCACCGAGCTTCTTTTTAATCTTGTCAAGAATAGCTTGAAAAAACCACTTTCTTTGATCTACCAATGATTGACAGGAGGCCTAGGTATTTAGACTGGGTTGCAAATTCTCGAAATTCCAATGACTCTATTATTCGGGTGCGAGTGGATGGATCAACATTCGCTCTTAAAGAAATTTCAGATTTTTCATAATTAATAACTTGACCTGAAGCCTTGCAATATCTATCCAACATACCTTTCAGTTTGTGACATTCATCGGCTGAAGCTCTAGTGAAAAAATACTATCATCAGCAAAGAACAAGTGAGAGATTTCAGGAGCTCCCTTTCACACTTTAACTCCATAAATATAACCACGTCTAACTGGCTTCCTTATCATAGGTGATAACGTTTCTGCACACAAAATAAATAGATAGGGCGAAATAGGATCTCCTTGACGAAGTCCTCTAGTCGGAGTCACATGACACGACACTTGCCCATTAATGTTAAAAGCAAAGGAAACTGAAGATATACAAGCCATAATCAAATAGGAAAAGTGTGGAGGAAAGCGAAACTTAGCTAAAACCGCTGAATGAATGGCCATTCGACTCTATCATAAGCTTTACTCATATCGACCTTAACAACCATTGCTCCCTTTCTCCCGCCTCTCTTATTCTTAAGCCAATGGAAAGCTTTAAAGGCCACAATTGCATTATCAGTTATCACATGGTCTGAAACAAATGTAGATTGGTTTTCATGAATGATGTGAGGCAAAATAGGTTTTATTCTGTTTACCAATACCTTTGAAATTATTTGTAGATTACATTACACAAACTGATAGGACGAAGGTCCTTAAGTGACTCTGGTTGTGACACTTTTGGAAACAAAGTAATCAAAGTTTTGTTTACATCAGAAGATAGTACTCCTATCTCGAAGAAAGAAGTGACCATTTTGACTACTGTATGACTGACACACGCCCATAACATTTGAAAAAATAAAGTTGACATACCATCAGGCCCGGGGGCTTTGGACAGGGCCATTTGCATTAAAGCTTCATGAACCTCTGACGTAACATGTCTTTCGAGAGAAACTCTATCATTATCCATCAAGCTTTGGTCAATATCTTCCACCACAAAACTACAAAATTGTGGCGATGAACTAGAGAAGATATTATAGAAATAACTTGACACCACGATACACAAATCCTCATCATTCTCCACCCACCTCCCATCCTCATATTTGAGTCTTAAAATATTTTTATGTTTCTGCCGGTTGCTAGCGCAAGAATGGAAACACCGAGTATTTTTGTCACCCTCTCGAAGCCACTAGACACGACTACGTTGTTTCCACATAATTTCCTCTCTAGTGAGTAACTCCTTGATCTCTTCCCGCAATGCCCGTTGCTTTTCCCATGTTGAAGCATCAAAACGACTTTGAAATACTTCAAGGGCTCTTTATTTCGATTTAATTGAGAGTTGAAACATGGACAAAACTAACTTTATTCCATTCTGAAAGCTTGGATGCACATTCTTTCAAAATAGTACACGGATCATGCTCAAGTCCATTAGCGAGACAAGATGCCCATGTATCTGTAATGACCCGATGGATACTCTCATCACGTAACCACATACTTTCAAAGCGAAAACCTTTGTTATTTTTTCTCACAAATGGCACCAAACGGCATACAATGAGAGAATGGTCAGAAGCGACGCGTGCCATGTTTTGAAATGACGCAATAAGGTACAACCCTAACCAATCTGGGTTGGCAAGGAACCTATCAAGTATTTTCTTAATATTTGCTTCACCTCGCTGCCCATTACTCCAAAAGTATATTTGACACCACAAGAACTCATATCTTCTAGATTACAAAAATTACACACATCAAGAAAGGACGTCATCTCACTACTATTGCGCCCCCTTCTCCCCATCTTTTCATAGTCATATAGTATTTTATTGAAATCACCAAAACACAGCCAAGCTTGAATCTGATATGTTCTTAAGGAATGTAAAAGGGTCCAAGTGTGACGCTTATCTTGTTGTTTAGTCCAACCATAAATACCAGTTCCTCTCTAAATCGTATTACTAGTTTTCTTCACTACAAAGTCAATGTGATGTTGTCAGTAACTTTCAACAGTTAAATCATACTCTTTCTTCCACAAAAGTAAGAGACCACTTGCTCAACCAATTGAACTAACGACAAACATGTTATATTGATTTAGGACCCCCAACCTCATTATCACATACTCTAGTCTCCATAAGAAATATTATAGTAGGGCTAAAATCCTTCAATAAGGAGCGAAGGTGTTGAACCATCCAAGGGTTGCCCATTCCCTGGACGTTCCAACTAAGGATACTCATTGGTATCGGCGGTGTTGCGTCGCCGCAGCACTCGCCATTAAAATATCATCCTTATGGTCCTTATGCCTCTTTGCAATATCAACATCCATCTTATCTCCATCAACAGAAGTATCATATGATCTCTTTCCACCATGAATCTCATCTATCGTACCAACACTATAGTTGTTCTCTGTCCCCCCTCGATTGCGTCTTTTCCATGTTTTTACTTGTGATGTATTGGGCGTCTTTACCTCTGTGACTATTTCGGTAGCAGCAGTAAGTTCACTTTCATATTTGGCCCTTGTAACTTCACTGTTCTTTTTTGCCACCATTTGGTTGGTAATGGGTAATGCTAATGGTGACCCATTGAAATCCTTCAGATGCCCAACTTACGTCTCACCTATGTTAGCTCCATTATCTTCATTATCCGATGACCCATTGATCGTTTTATCTTTAGGTGACCCCGTGTTACCATTGGAACTTCTTTGCAAAACTTCAGCTATGGTTTCAATATGTTCTTAGTCCACAGTGAAAATCCAGAGATTACCTTTTTATTCTTCCCATCCATGTCATTGCCATGTAAAATCACCTTCTGGTTCGATACCCTTAGATCGAGCAATCCCTCTCGTTCCTTTGTATGTTCCTGATTGTTATTAAAGGTAGTTAGAACATGATGTTCCAGTTCACCAAACGACCCATCTTCTTTTGAGTTGGAAGCTCGAAGACATTCTTGGATAGGCCAGTCTTTGAATGTCTTCCCATCAATATGAAGTGGCTTCGTGACACACCCTTTCTCCATGTGACCCAATAGTCCGCACCAATAGAAAAAATTTGGTAAACGCTCATATTGGATGTGGACTCTAACTTTGATTTTTTGAAGGTTTAGAACAGTAACATATCTACATAAAGGATTCATAATATTAATCTTAACCTTTGGTCTAATGTGTTCACTTCGATTAGCAAATTAACCGTTATTAACCTCCACAACTTCACCCAATTTGGTCGCAATATGACGCACTGACGACTCATCTCTCCTGCTTAAAGGCATATTCAGAAACCGTAGGAACTTTCGTCATTTCCGCGTCTGTAGGTTGTTCATCATTATCAATTAACTTGAGCACAACCAAATTCCTCTCAAACGACCAAGGGCCATCTTCTAACACCCTTCTTAGTTCCACGACATGATCAATTTTAACCAAAAACATATTTGACACTTTATCCTGGAAACTAATAGGTCGGCGAGGTCTCCAGCCTGCTGACAAAGCCTTTTTTCTGAAAACTATAAGGACGATCCGTGTGAATACGTCCCAAAAGAGTCTTCTCAAGATATTTTAAACTATTATTATAGCCCCCCTCGCCCTTAAAACCGACCACGCCCTCTTCTGCATCATTCATAGTAACCATCTTCATCATCTCGCTTAGTTCTCCAGCCATTACCTCAAATCTACTAAAAGAGCACGACTATCCTTTTGCCGTCCAAAAAAAAAAAAAAAAAAAAAAGGCAATAGTGATAAGGACCTAAAGTGGTATAGTACAAAGACGCCAAGATAAATAGTCAAGTTATGTATATATGGTTAGCAGTTAAGGTAATATTTTGGTAGATATGATAATGATAGAATTTAATTGTTCTTTATTTGACCACTTGGGTAAAAGAAACCACTTGGGTAGAAGAAACCACTAGAAGCCACTAGGGTAAGAAATGTTTTTGTATCTTTCGAGTATTTGTTTTAAGGAATATGAAAATAGTATAGTGTTTTTTTTTATAAATAGTAAAGTATTGATTTTGAATATACATTTTAAATTTTATAATTAATGTTTTTAACAACAAAAATATTTTGATAAATAGTAAAGTATTGATTTTGTAAATTTTTTAATTTATGTATTTTTTTAAAATTAATTTTTACACTAACATATAATTTTAAAGCAAATAATTTTTTAAAATTAATTTATATATAACTATTTTTAAATATATTATTAGATTATAAATGTTATTTTAAATATTTAAAAAAATAAGGACGACATTGTCGTCCCTACGGTTTTTTAAAAAGTTGAGTTAAAAATAAAAATTGATTTAAAAAGTTTTTAAATATTTAAAAAACAAATACTTACAGTTTGGGATGACATTGTCAATCCTAAGTCTTTGGCGGGATTAAAAATACTGGCAGGATGTTTTTAATTTGGAGAAAATTTATTTTAAAAAAAAATTAAATATTAAAAATCAAATAATTACAGTTAGGGACAACATTGTCGTCCCAAACTGAGAGGATGGTTTGACTGCTATTTTTGTTGAAAAAGTGCGAGACCATGACGACAGTTAGGGACGACAATCTCGTCCTTAAACTGCTATTTTGGTGTAGTGTATGGATTCAGTGATGGAACTTGAATGTTTTTCTTGAGGGGGTTGGGGCAAAAATATTACATCGAAAAATGTAGTATGTTGAGTTCGGAAAACATTTATCTATTTACAAATGTAAACCGAAATAAAAATCAAAACTCAACTAACCTATGAGATTCATAAATTAAAGTCAATATATTATTAAGTTATTTACCAAATAAATTATGTCTCAAACTATAACAGAAGTGAATAGAATCACAGATTGTAGTACGCCTTCTAACAAACAATATGTATTACAAATTTACAATGTTTTATTAAAAGCCCAGCCCATGTATCAATTTCCAAGTTTAAACGTTTTTTTTATGATCTATTGTAATATTTAAAGAACCCCAACACCCAAGATCGATTAACTTCCATTGACGTAGATGGGAGTTGTCTTCTTCAATAGGTTCTATATGACATCCCTCTTTATTTCCGAGAGAACCCCAACACCGAACTTTCACATAAATTCTAGAAGCTCAGGCGACTAACGCTTCCCTTTTACTGCTGGCCATAATATGAAACATATTTCGTATCCCAAAGACCATTAAATTTTAACACTGCATGACAAAATCCTAGAGGGGCGTATGATTCATGCAAATTCTAATTTGTTGAGAATTTATTTATGCACTATGTAATATATGTAACTATTTGAGGTTCGTAACAATTAAGTAGTTCAACGTTCTAGTCTATCTATAAGCAATTAAATCTGAACACTGGATCAGCTTAGGAGACTTAGGGCGTGTTTGATAGCCTGTTAATTGGCTTGTTCATGAATCGGTCAGCACCTTTTGTTGTTTGATAAATTTTCTTTTACTTCTTAGTCATCCCACTAGGTGTCTAGTGGCTCCGCATCCAATAGATGCAAAATGATCCAGCGTTATTAAATGAACATTTTTATATGTAACTTGAATCCTTGTCCACATTCATATTTTATTAACTCCGTACATTTTATTACAGTACTTCATTACTTTTTTAATTTCATCATCACAAGTTTTGCAACTTTATGTCCTTTAATGGTTGTGAGATGTAACATTAAATATAAACATATAAATTAATATGTGCAAAAATATTATGTACGCTGATATATACTAACACAAGAAAATAACAATATACGACGTGCAAGAAAAATGTTTAAATTTTCAACAATTAGTTTTACACAATATATGTATTCAGAACAAGTGTCAAACAATAAGTTTTCATTCAGAAACACTTTGGTTCAGAGCCTTTAAGTCATTCAGAGTTTAAATCATTCAGCGCTAAATCATTTAGTTTTTGTCAAACAGCCCCTTAGTTGTATTGAAAGAAACTAGCATAGTACTCGAGCAAAGCAGCGGTTCGGAGGCGAATGTTGTTTAACGATTTTATGATTTTACATTTTTTTGCCGAATATTTTTAATGATTTTATATAAAAGATAGTTTCTAGAAATTGTGTTTTTCTGTTGTGAGACTGTGAAAAATTAATATGACATATTATTATATATATAAATTCAAAAAGTAATTAATTTTAACAATAAAAATATTAAATTCATTGTATTAGTTATATTTTATTTATTGTAACATGCATCGAATTTAATATACAATTAGTGTGTTGTTAAATTTTTAATTTCAAAAATTACTAATAATAACAAGTGTGTAAACTTAAAATTTTTAAGACTTCTAACAATAAAAGTCCTAAATGCTTTATAAATAGTAAAGATAAAGATAGTATCTGGTGTTCACAAACAAATGTAGAAAACTCGGTATCTATGGTATGTTATGCTTGAGTGATGTTTCAATCATCGTTGAACAATCCCCGCCTAACTTTGCTCATCCTTTAATAGAATTGTAGATATAAAACGATGACTTATTTTAGAGTGTTAATGATGTCTTTGTCCTAAAAGAGTTAAGCCCTTGCTCAAATGAAGTCGATATTTAATAAAGGGCAAATTGTTTGAAAAGGCATCGAACTTGCCACCTTTTCTTTTTTCAGGGATCGAACTTTTTTTTCTTCCTATTGTAGCACTGAACTTGCGTAATTTTCCTATTGTGACACAAAATCACACTTAAAGTGTAATTAACATTCTTAAACCCGTTTTAAGTGTGATTTTGTGTTACAAAAGGAAAATTAGCAAGTTTAGTGCTACTATAGGAAAATTAGGCAAGTTTAGTGCTACCCGTTTTAAGTGTGATTTTGACCGTTAATTTTTTTATTGCACCGTTAGTCCTTTTCGTCTATTTTTAACGACCGTTATTATATTATTGCACCGTTAGTCCTTTTCGCCCGTTTTTTACACGTTTTCGTCCGTTTTATTCGTTTTTACACTGTTTCGTCCGTTTTTACACGGTTTCGTCCGTTTTTACACGTTTTCGTCCGTTTTTGCATAGTTTCGTCCGTTTTTACACGTTTTCGTCTGTTTTTGCACAGTTTCGTCCGTTTTTGCACGTTTTCATCCGCTTTTGCACGTTTTCGTATACTTTTGCACGTTTTTACACGTTTTCGTTTGTTTTTGCACGGTTTCGTCCGTTTTACACGTTTTCGTCCTTTTTTGCACAATTTCGTCCGTTTTTACACGTTTTCGTCCGTTTTTGCACGGTTTCGTCCGTTTTTACACGTTTTCGTCCGTTTTTGCATAGTTTCGTCCGTTTTTACACGTTTTCGTCCGTTTTTGCACAGTTTTGTCCGTTTTACACGTTTTCGTTCGTTTTTGCACAATTTCGTCCGTTTTTGCACAGACGAAAATGTGCAAAAGCGGAAGAAAACGTGCAAAAGCGGATGAAAACGTGCAAAAATGGACGAAACTGTGCAAAAACAGATGAAAATGTGCAAAAACTGACGAAAACGTGCAAAAACAGACGAAAACGTGCAAAAGCGGACGAAAACGTGCAAAAGCGGACGAAAACGTGCAAAAACGGACGAAACTGTGCAAAAGCGGACGAAAACGTGCAAAAACGGACGAAACTGTGCAAAAACGGACGAAAACGTGTAAAAACGGACGAAACCGTGCAAAAACTAAAAAAAATCGTGTAAAAACTTGCAAAAACGAACGAAAACGTGTAAAAAACGGGCGAAAAGGACTAACGGTGCAATAATATAATAACGGTCGTTAAAAACAGACGAAAAGGACTAGCGGTGCAATAAAAAAATTAACGGTCGAAATCACACTTAAAACGGGTAGCACTAAACTTGTCTAATTTTCCTATAGTAGCACTAAACTTGCCTAATTTTCCTTTTGTGACACAAAATCACACTTAAAACGGGTTTAAGAAGGTTAATTACACTTTAAGTGTGATTTTGTGTCACAAAAGGAAAATTAGGCAAGTTCAGTGCTACAATAGGAAAATTAGGCAAGTTCAGTGCTACAATAGGAAAAAAAAAAGTTCGATCCCTGAAAAAGAAAAAGGTGGCAAGTTCGATGCCTTTTCAGACAATTTGCCCTTTAATAAAACAAATGAAGTATGTATGTTGTTGACAGTAATCAAAGGCCAAACATAAGGATCGACTTTTTCAGCATAAAACATGTTGTATGTATAATATTGTTTCCTGAGTTGCACCTAAATAAATGTTCTAAGTGCCAATAAGAAGTATTAGTCAATTGAGGCCTGCAAATGTCAATATATTGGTTGTCGTGTAAATACATTGAATTACACAATAATACAGTACCTGATCCATGTACTGCAATGTATATCCTATATGTGGTATGGGAATAAAAATCAAAACAACTCCATTGAAAAAGAAACAGCAGACTGTATGTATGTTCAGTAGACTTAAAAATCTATAATCAGTAAAAAAGACTAAATGTTCGTGGGAATCTCGAAAAGTATGTGTACCCACAACGTTACATTGTCTAAAATCCAACATTTAGTAAGGTGTCGCATAAGTCATAATCCAACATTTTTAAGGCATGATGCCACACTTTATGAGCGTTGCCCTTGGCTCATCTGTAGTAGTGTGCTTAACAAAACCCTGCATTCACTTCAAGGCAAAGCTTGGCCAAGACTAATTAATCAGCTGCTCAAAGGCAGCCGGTCATTTTGCTGATCAACGCTATATGATCTCAACGGCAGTCCGCGGCCTCCTTGAACACGTACTTTTGCATAACGTGTAAATATATCCTGCAACCGGAAACAAAAATAGTAATAATTAAGTTACTGAATTGCTATATGGTGCACACTATGTTAGCAAAAAAATGCAAATTTCTCTCTATATTAGATATTAATTATTTTCGTATTGGCCTCTCTGTATCATTATCCTAAATTGTGTTTTGACTGCTACTTGTAGAGCTGTAGTCTCAACCACAACAGTGTATGTGCCCGTCAAAGATGCTCCTTCTTATAGCTGCATTATTCTATTTTCTTATTGTGTACCAAAACCTGAATGGAGATACATATTTTAAGAGAGATTAGGGGAATAAGTTGAAGTCTGATTCCCGAACCAACATGTAAGTTAATAATTATGGATATATAAAAGACATGATAGCAACTAAACACTAAATTTTGTTAACTTGCCTTTTTAAAGGAATCATTGACGAAAATTATAATAATAACCACTTGGCATTAACACATTCAAACGATGACGCTACCCAAGTTCCAACCATGCTAAGCTTCAATTCGCTAGATAAGTAGACTTGAAATGTCAATACTTAATAAGCCATTATAATCACTTTACAACCTCAAGAGAAAATATAACAGGTGATGCCACTAATACATATATAAAACTTCATATCTTGAGGACCAAGTATCCATAGCAAGATGCATACTTAATTACAACAATTACATAGAGATGCAAGCACCCCTTTATCTTATCAAAAGAATCACTATTTAAGGTATGCATCTTCACTTTCTAAAACTGGCTTAGTTAGATATGATCATGTTTTTATTTAAATTGTGACTTTCATCTTATGTTTACTCGGGATATGCCGTCGGAAACAGGATACAGGATGGAGATATCTCATCCAAGCCATCAACACAGACTTGTACTAAAATATGCCAAGTGCCCTTATTACTGCTGGGGGTGTGACCAGCTAGGATTCGGGTTGAGTTACATATGCAAAAAAAGTGGCTGCAACTTTTTTCTTCACGAGCAATGTGGTAAACCACAATCCCCAATCGATTATCCATTTTCAAAAAAGTGTGTTCTCAAATTTCGGGATGGGGGACCTGGAGAAGGTTCTCCGTGCGATGCATGTGGCAAGAAAATCAAAAGGTTTCACTACAGATGTTTATGCACATTTCAGAAGCGTCATTTGCACCCATCTTGTCTTGGTCATCAAAAAACCTTAGAAGCTGCGCATGGCCTTACGTTGAACCTGGCGAATTCAGCAACTACAAAGTGTTTGCACTGTGGGACTAAAAATCTTTGGTCCAAGGTCCGTGGGTGGGCTTATGTTTCTTCATGTGAAAGTTATTGTTATCATGTTTCATGTGTGAGGGAAATCATTAATAAGAACTGGAGATATGGGTTTTTCTCTGGCAAAAGTGATCCTTTTCAGACTATTAAAGAACAGTTTCCAGAAGATATGGATAAGATGCATCAGCTAGTCGTGGCTAAGAGGAAGGAGAAACCGACCAGGAAGCAGGCGACTCTGATTCTTAGCGTCATATTTAATGTGATTACGGGAAACCCTTTGGGTCTTATTGGTGCAGCTCAATCATATTTCAGTAACTAATCGCATCCCGTGCCTTCACTTTGTTCTAAGCCACTCGTATTTAAGAATAATGCTTGATTGCTATAGTTTATGGATAATGGTGTTTTGCAAGTTTTTAAGATATTTTATTCATGATTATTTTTGTCTCTGCAAAATCGAGATAGTAAAATTAGATCGGGATCGTAAAATCTTATTATAATGTCATTTTCTTAAGGGTTTTTCTAACTTGTGCCCTAAAGGCACAAGTTAAGCATACGAAAAGTACACTGAAAGTACACATGGACCTACATAAAAGTACACTTGTCTGTACTTTTATGTGGATCCTTATGTACTTTTTAGTGGGTTCTTGTGTACTTTCGGTGTGCTTAACTTGTGCCCTAAGGCACAAGTTAGAAAAACCCTTTTCTTAATAGTCTTTGTAACATTATACAAATCTACAAATTATTATATATCATAAACACAAAATTATATCGATGTTTCATGAAAATGATGTCCTAAATTATGATTACAGAATCTTTATTAAGATTAACATGTTGTTATATTCTATAAAACATATTCTATAATTTTGGAATTTTTTAGTTTGTTGTTTAAAAAAGTAAGATCATATCGGATTATATCTTAAGATCTTAGAGTCAAGATCGGGATCCTATAAGATCTTAAGCTTGAAAAGATCCTACGTAAGATTGGAATCGTTTTTACTTTGAAATATCGTAAAATCGTAAGATCCTAATATTAAGATCGTGATGTTAACAACCATGGTGTTTTGTTCTTCAATTGTTCAAGAAAGCTATTTGTTTTACGAATAAAGCTACTACTTATAAAGACACATGCACGCATGGGGTTT
Organism: Chrysanthemum seticuspe; assembly: GCA_019973895.1. NCBI lineage: Eukaryota > Viridiplantae > Streptophyta > Magnoliopsida > Asterales > Asteraceae > Chrysanthemum > Chrysanthemum seticuspe. The sequence goes on along the minus strand of BPTQ01000007.1, from coordinate 215,948,574 downwards.
TTTCTGCAGCCATGGTTGATCCTACTTTCTCGACTGTTTACAAATCTGAGCCTCACCTTGGTTGTAAACTACGTTGTTTTGGTTTTTTGCTTTTAGAAACGACGTCGTTTTATCAATTTTTCAACTAAATTCAGCCAACACGGGGTTGTGATGATAGAATCTGAATCTGTGTTAATGGGTTCGAGCAAAGCTAAGATTACCCGTATCTTGGCAGCGCAACTTACCAAGTCTACAGCCATAGCGGATTGATCATTCTTGTTCGACTGTTTACAAATCTGAGCCTCACCTTGGTTGTCAACGACGTTGTTTTATTTAATTTTCCTTTAGAAACGATGTCGTCTAGTGTTGCTCAAAAAAATAATTTTGATGATTCATTGGTATGTGTACAGTCTTAAAGATATTGTATACGCTATGTATATGTTGTATATCATTTGTAATCATAAATTTAACTCACATGAGTTGCGGCCATGATTGCTATTTAATTATGTTAATACAAATATCGTCCAAAAACATTATTTATATTTTATGATCTTTACCTTATTTTGTTAACGACAAAAATAAATTTCATTTTTGCAAAGTATAAAGTTTGTCAAGATTATTAGACATTAGTACAAGCTTTTCTTAAATAAGTCTTCAACATTTAAGCATTTGCATCTTATCACATTTTGATTAGCTACATATCAATTCACATTGTTAACTTTTAAATTATAATATGCATCAACATTTTTAGATCAAATATGTTTAGTTTCTTAAACAAAACATTACATAAGTATTTACTTATATATCATGTTAATTTTAAAAATGGAAAACTACATATTACATCATGGCTTGCATCACATTGGAAATCTTTAGAAGATTTTATAGAATATTTTGTTTAAATATTCACTCATCATATCTTACATAATCTTGGAGAGATTTAGATGATCTTTGAAAGATTTTTTGTGATCTCCACTGTCAGACTGGCGAAACCAAAAATTATAAAGGGCGGAACTCTTTTTTTGGTTTCGTCCAGTCCGTGATCTGCTGATCACTTGGCTTATAAATAGCAAGCCAACCCAAGCTGTTTTCTCATCCCTCATTAGCATAAAACACATACATTCTCTCATTCTATTACATCTAACTTAGTTTCATTTTATTTTAGTGATCATCTTTTGTAGCAAAGAAGATGAAGGCATAATCAAGCTTCAACAAATAATTGAAAGTCTTGTTTGTTTTGTTGTTGTGTGAATCAATATTGTTCATACATAATTTTTGTACCAAACCATCTTAAACCTATGAGTGTGAGTGGTTAGTATTTTAGTCCTCAAAGTACATAGTGTGTTGGGAGTGGTTGTACCCTTGTAAAAGAACTCGACATCTAGCTTTGTGTCGGAAATACTGTGTAAGCGACGTGTAAAGGTTTTCTCCGCCGGTTAAAAGAGCTTGTTGATTAGTGAAGATAACTCTCGAGTTGGAGACTCGGGAAGTGGAGTAGGACAAGGAAAAAGAATCCTTGTAGACGAACCACTATAAACAACTTTGTCGTGGTTTGATTGTTTATTTCCTTACTTACATATTATCTATTGCTTGCATATTATTCATTCTTTACCTACACATCATTTATCTATATTCATTGATCTCACAATAAGTTTTTGAAATAATTAAAGTTTTAAACGGTAAAACTATTCAACCCTTGTTATACCCCTTTATAACCTTATCACGTATACCCACCTTCACACACGAGTATCACATGAACCAAACACAAGATATTATGCGTAGAATAAAGAAAGAAAAGATGAAGATTAGATGGTGACTTGAATATATTATGCGTATGTATATGTTTAGAGAGGTAGAGAGAAGAAAGATGAAACAATAAGTTGTATATTGCTTCAAGGAAAAACACACACACACACACACACTCAAGCACACCCCTCAAATGACATACTTGAGGGGTATTTATAGTAAGAGAGGATGATGCCCTAAGGCTTGGCCATGGGCCTTGAGATGGACTTGGATTGGGCTTGGGTTACACGAACTAGACAAGGCTAGCTTAACTTAACTAATGCCCAATTAGCTTAGCCCAATCCACGAGCCCGTTGACTATTCTATCACGATATCTAACACACATTACAAAGTTCCTAATCGTGAATGACCATCACTTCTAATAAAAATAATCAAGGCTAACAATCTCCCCCTAAGGGGTGGTCATTCAAAAGATGCTCCACTTGAATAGGTCTTTAATCTTTTTGAGCTTGAACTTTGTGAGTAGATATAGAATAGTCTTAATTCTTTGTTCCTTCATGCTTTGTGATCAGATATGTGGTTGTCTGCCATTGTCAACTTCGTTGGTTTGGTGTCTCCACGTCATTCTCCATTTCTTTCTCCACCATGCTCACACTTCTATTTTTCTTTTGGTTACCAATGATGTAGTTCTGGAGTCTTTAAACTTTGTAGATTCTTTGACATTGACGAAGAATCATCTCCTTTGATTATGATGAGAACTTTCATGTGTTGTTGGTATGAGCATGTGGCAAGTCTGCACGATCCATCCGCTCCGGAGCTTCCATAAGAAGAAAACATAAAAACAGGTTAGTAATAGGTGGATTCCGGCACTTACAAGTTTGAATTTCGAGGGTGTTAACAGCATAGTGTGAAAACACGTCTCTAATTCTCACAGAGGCCGTTCCTGAACTGGAGTCCCACAAGTGAGATAACGCGATGTACCAAAATACACCTACAGTTCAGATGAGTCGCTGAGGTACACCGAAGCATCACCTCACGACTGTAGACCGTTTGAGACACACTAAGCGTAATCCACGGAGAATTACCGAAGTGACCTGCTGTCAGGGCTGCTTGATGTTGACCCTGGCAGGAGTTTCCATTCAATCATTGAAGATCACAGATGTGAAACTTCTCATAAATGTTCTGGCAAATTGCTAAGATCTGCGTAGGACTCTATAATATATCACTTGTGTCCTTATTGATGAACAACAAGCGATGTCATGTCAAGTGTTCCTATGAGATCTTTTGATGAATCTCGTGGCTCTAGACTCTATTAGTGCATTTTGGTTTCCTGAGCGGAGACTAGGGAGAGGGTCTCCTTCTTCAATACCAACGATCTCTAAGAGAAAGACAATAGATTATGTAGGGTTCCCAGTGAGAATGAAACAAATCCTTTTAAGAGGAATTGAGTGGCTAGAAGGTTTAGTGCAGTGCGTCACTGGGTCCATGACGTCTTTGTCTTTAATACCGGTGTCATCTAGTGACAGCTAGTAGCAGATGAATTGAACCCGGTTTCTGCCCTAAGGTTGAATATGGAGGGCTATTTCTTTTCACCCTTTTTCATTACATTTCTTTTTAATTCTTCAACCCCTTCTTTCTCCTTTCTCACATTACTCCTTTTTCAATCATTCCTAAGGACTTCTAATACTAACTATTTGTGATGTCCTTGGGTAGATCCCTCCGGCTCTGGCGGATCATAGGACGGATTTCCTATCCTTAGTCACCTTATAGCTCCATGACTGTCCTATTGTTGCCATAAAACCATTTTTCTTGAAAATCTCTCAAAGTGTTTATGATAGAAAACATGTTTGAAACACTTCGAGAGTTTTATATTTTCAGAAACACTCCCCCTTCACATGTGCTTATAAGTTTTGACAGAAATCTGCACATAGAGGGTAGAGTTTGCACTTTTTGAATTGATCGACTTTAAATGAACTAGACCGATTCGAGACACGTTTACATCACTAGAGAACTAGCTTGAAATTATTACCCGTCCTGGTCAAGTCCATAGAAAGTTTCTCGAGATGGTACATGATTCCTCGTCAATTCAATGGTTACGACTGAGTCGAGCTCTTTACAGATTCAGACAACGATCATTAAACTTTTTGATCACATTTTAATCATGTCTTCTCCCCCTCAAAAATAGCATATCTATGATGTTTTTGAAACAAAATGATTAAAAGATATGTTTTTCGAAAAGCATTTGGAGAGAAACTGATAAAGAATGAATTTTGGAACAACTTTGATTTTATACTCCCCCTTAACGAAAGCATATTTTTCATACAGAAAAAATTTAGAATCAATTAAGGGTTTAGAGGGAGTTATCTTGGTACCAAATTTGAGAGATTTTGAAAAATCTTTTTGAAAAATTTCGAATCAATGGTACGCAAGATGAAGATTTTAAAAAATCTTTTGAAGATATTGAAGAAGAATTATCTTCATTTGTTTTAGGATAAGTGCTCGATATTTATGAAACTCGATTTTGCGTAGCACTTTCCTTTCTTTAAAGATCGGGTTGCAAGCGGAGATACTTACAAGCCATTGTGTTTTTAGGAATAGTGCTTGGAAAAATATTTTAAAAACTTTAATTTTGGTTAAGCACTTTCCTTTCTTTGAAGCGCGGGTCCTGAACTGATGTGTTCAGAAGCCATTATATGAAGTCCGGGTTTCGTACTGAAGTATACGAAAGCCATTATTATGAAGAAATTTTGAGAAACGACATGTTTTAGAAAACATATTAAAGAACTCTCGCTCAAGCATCTGTACATGCCCGTATCATTGTTGAATGACATTTCTAGAAACGTACAGAATATCGATTATACGAGAGACATGTCGTGAGAAGAATATTTTTGGATTTTTGATTTTATATTGTTTTTGTATTTTTTGAAAGATTTTTTATTTTTGTATTTTTCTTTTTGTTGGTTTTATAAAAGAAATGGAAAATCAAAAATAGAAGATAGAGAGAATGATGAAGAAGAGTTTACAGAATTGGAACCCTCTGATGAGCTGGGTTTAGAGATATTTGATGCACCTGCAACCAAAGAAGAAGAGTTTTCACAAATAACAGTGTTAGAAGTACAAGATTCCTCACGGTGAGGGTGATCACTATCAACGGTTGTAGTGGTTTTTACTTCCTTAACTTGATGAGTTTCACTATTATCTGTGTTGGAGCAAGTATCAAAAATCTTTCCTGTTGGAATCCATCTAAGACCTATTGTGTTGAAGACTTTGCCCGTGGGAATCCACCTAAGGTAAGATCTAGGAGTTGTTTTCTTATCAGATGCAGCGGAAGACTAATTTTTAGAAAAACTACGTCCTGAAGAGATCCACCTATTAGGTTTCTTTTTGTTTGACATTTTATCAACGGGCTTGTTTCTATTTGGTGTCTTAGTGGATTGTGCCTTGGCACGAGAATTATCTTTCTTGAGATATTGTAAGGCACATGCATCATGATTAGCTGAAAAGATACATTTTTTACATGTAGTACAGACAAATTCAATATTCTTGTTTAAAATAGCAGGTTTAACTTTGTCACTACAGTCTTTTGGAAATTGATTCTTGTTCGAAAAAGACTTAGGATTCCTAGTGTTGGTTTCTGAGGGCATAACATTTTCTTTTGCGCAACTACTCTTAGATGCAAGCCAATCCCTAGTCTTTTGTAGAGTGTTCCTAGGTAATGGTTTACTACTACTAGCAGTGCCTTGAGATCTTGTAGAATTCATCACCCTAGATGTTGTACCTAGAATTCCATCTTTTCGAGTCTGTGCCTTTTTCCTAGCTTCTTCTAGATAGTGATTGTTGACCATGTTGTTAGAACCAACAGATTCTTTAACTAGATTTGTGGTCACATTCCGTTTACAATTCCTAGAAATGCACGGTGTAATTACTTTTGGTGTTTCAGCAACTGCTTTTCCTTTTTCAAAACTTTTGATAATTCTCTTTTTAATAGGCAGGGACTGTGGAGTGACTGTTGTTGACAAATCATTTTTCTCATTGACTTTTGGAGGAGGCTGAGAAATTGACATTTTTGGTTTAAAAACCGGTTTTGCAACATTTTCCTTCTCCTTAGTCAATGGTTTTGCAATCTTAGTATCCACAGCCTTCCCTTTTAGACATTCCAATTGAGCTCTCAAAAGATCATTTTGCTCTTGCATGTCCTTGTAGGCACGCTCATACGACAGTTTGTCATACTTGCATTCCTCGGTTTTTCGATCAAGCTGTTTAAAATAGGACACGTTTTCTTTTTCAAGTTTTTCAAGAGCTTTTTCATATTTTGAAACAATTGCGGAGGTCTCAGACTGGAGTCTTTCATGATCTTCAACAGAATATGTTTGTAAAATAATGGACATGATATCGGTAGTCATAACATCTTCGAAGAGTGAATCATTTAGATTTTCCAAAACTTTGATGTGTTCAAAACTTTCATTAGCTTGCTTTACCAGGGATTTATGGTCCTTGACAAAGTCACTCGTTTCTTTCAAAAACGCTTGTTCAAAATGAATTACCCTCGCACTGATGCCAGTCAGCTGAGGGGCAATTTGAGTTTCAAAAAACTTTCTTTGTTCGATGTCAAAACTAGAGAACCAGTTGTTAGGTGTAATAGTGGTTTTAGTTTTAACAGTGTCTTGAAGATCCACAATTCTAATTTTCACATTGTCTAAAATACTTCTCGCATCACTTGTGTTAAAAGGATTGTTTGAAGACATTTGTTCAATGTTCGAAAGAGAATTTGAGACAACCACTGGTTTTGAAACAGATTTTGAAACAGGTGTTGACTCTTTGTTTGAAACACTTGTTGTGATGGAGAACTTTGACTTTTCTTTTTGATTAACAAAAGTAATTCCGTTAATTTTGTTCCATTTGTTATAATCAATAGGTTTGATTTCCGGATTCTTTTGTTTCATTTTTGATCTACTCTCCTCAGATAGTTCCAACGTTTCAAGAGAATCACGAACAGTTATGGGTTTATGCAAAACATTTCCATTGTTTAACACATTCTGAGGTTTCTGAGCTTTCTTGAGGAACGAAGAAGGGTCGTTACCAAGTGCCATTCTATTGTTAGTATGAAAACGCGGATTTACTTGATTAGAAAGCATCTTGATTGTTTGAGCAGAATGACCCGTTTTAAGAAGCAAATTTTCCAAAGTTTGGATTTTCTCATTTTTATCAAGAATTTCATCAAGAAGAGAATCTTCTCGTTTTGAAAAATCAGTAATCAACTGCTTCTTCTCTTTTTCAAGATTAGAAAACATTTCTTTTTGTTTAGAAAGTTGGTTATTTAAATCAGAAATTTCCTTGTTTAAAGATTTAATTTTTAAGTTCAAATTCACATCAAGTGTGTTATACTTGATTTGCAAAAGTTGTTCTTTAGAAACCAAATTTCGATAACCAATTTCTAATTATGATTCTTTGTTTTTATGAAATTCGAAGGCTTTTGCGTTCTCCTTGTAACTCTCAAGCTCAGCGGTCAATTTCTTATTCGCGGCCTTAACCTCGCGACTGACCTTTTGGACTTTCTCAATCTCAATACCACAATTATTAATTAATGTTTCAAAGTAAGCACGTGTTTCCTCATCATTAGCACCATTCTGTGCAACTTGACCGTCATTAGGATCCATATATGGAGTTTCAGAGTTAACATTACTATTAACTTGCTCCCCCACATATGTGTCATAATAAGGTTCGGGAGACACATAATGTGGCTTCTCATGAGTAAACGAATTAGCAACATTACAATAATTTGGTACCTCATTGAGTGGATCAGTGTCGTAGACAGGAGGTGTATCAAAAGTATCACTTGATGTTGTGTCCTGCTGATTAACTGTATGACTGGAGGTTGCATAATCGTTTGCTTTATCTGCCCGTCCAGGATACCAGAATTCGAATTCGTCAGCAGTCAACTCTATTCCCGATTCTTCTTTCTCGGCTATCATCTGCATGTACCTGAGCTTTTTAGATGATATCCTTGGTTTGACACTGCACGCTGAGTATCCTGAATCATGACTTTGAGGTTCGGAAGTAGCATTCTGAGCAGAAGTCATAAAGCAGTTATTCCCATTTTGATATCCCAGATTCTGATGTCCCATATTCTGATTCAAAATCTGACCCCCTTGATGTCCAACATACTGCCCTGCATATTGCATCTGATTCCCAATAACATCAACCATGTGTCCTTCTTGACTCATATGCATAGATGGTTGAGCAAACTGCGTATTAAACTCTGAAAACCATGTATTGGCGAATCCAACAATAGCATTTGTGAAAGCAGTTTTGAGACGATCTTTGTCAGTTGCCATTGATGAAGGTATGTGATGATAAAGTTGATGTAGGATCGATTCAACGATAAAGGAGTTGTGGTTGATGATGATTAAGCTCGGTTGAGGTGATTCTGAAAGTCGTACTCGTAAACTCGGTTCTTAAAAAATTTTCGCCCAAAATTTGAAATTCACTATAAAAATCAATTCTAAGGTCGTATGAAAAATTTGAGTTATGACAATTTTGACGCCAAATTTGACCGGAAAAATTTGAATTTAGGCCCAAAAATTTGAATTTTTGACCAAAATTTTCACAGTTAAACCAAAATTTGAATCTCGCGTAAAAATTGAACGTTTAGTCTCCTCAAAAATTTAAATTTTACACAAGTTGTTGTTTTTTTTTTTTTTTTTTTTTTTTTTTTTTTTTTTTTTTTTTTTTTTTTTTTTTAAACCTTAGGCGTAGAAAGAGCTTAGGCGTAGACCAAAGGAGTTACGAGTAGGATATGGTTACGAGTAGGATGTGGTTATGAGTAGGATCTTATGCGTAGGAAGCTTAGGCGTAGGATCTTATGCGTGGAAAGTATCTTACGCGTAACCTTAAGCGTATGCGTAGACAAAAAGTTACTCGTAAACCTTACGCGTAATTGTGAAGTTATGCGTAGAGTTACTCGTAAGCTTTTAGCTTATGCGTAAACTATGGTTAAAAACCAAAAATCCTTTACACTGTCACAGCGTAAGAGATATCCACAAGTCGAAGTGTTCCACCCACTTATCCAAGCGAGGGAAGCACTGAGTAACCGTTATAGCTCGAAGATTCTTCACCAAAAAGTTACGAGTAGAACCTTATGAGTAGTTGACTTTCTTACGAGTAGAATTAGGGTTTTGACCTACTCGTAAAAAATTTTCAGCGATTCAACCAATTTCTCTTGCACAGATATCCTTAAAAACACTCGAATAACCCAAAAATGTTGACCTTTTTCACCCAAAGTGCTTAGAAAAGTTACGAGTAGAAAACTAGGGTTTTGACTTTTTGACTTCTACTCGTAAGAAATTTCCAACGATTCAAATGATCTCGCTTGCACAGATATCCTTAAAAACACTCCAATAACACAAAAATGTTTACTTTTTTCACCCAAAGTGCTTAGAAAAGTTACGAGTAGAAATGACCAATGAACCAAATACGAGTTTAAAAACGTCTCTAAACCCGTAAAGCTTGAAACTTTTTGCGAAAAACTAAAACTTTAACACCAAATAAACCTTAAACCACAAGAATCTTGAATTTTTTGGTGAAAAAATGAAAGCTTTAAGCGTTTCAAATATGTAAAACGTGAGCTTATACGTAACCCTTCAAAACAAACACAAACACTCCTAAACCATTGTTAGGCGATTGATACCAATTGTAAAGCCCATTTTATAACCTTATCACGTATACCCACCTTCACACACGAGTATCACACGAACCAAACACAAACACACGTATGCATAGAATACGTGAAACAAAGAAAGATTAAGATAAGATATGGTGACTTGATGTATAGATCGTGTATGTTAAGAGAGGTAGAGAGAAGAAAGATGAAACAATAAGATGTTATATTGCTTCAAAGGAAAAACACACACACACACACACACACTTTCAAGCACACCCCTCAAATGACATACTTGAGGGGTATTTATAGTAAGAGAGGATGATGCCCTAAGGCTTGGCCATGGGCCTTGAGATGGACTTGGATTGGGCTTGGGTTACACGAACTAGACAAGGCTAGCTTAACTTAACTAATGCCCAATTAGCTTAGCCCAATCCACGAGCCCGTTGACTATTCTATCACGATATCTAACACACATTACAAAGTTCCTAATCGTGAATGACCATCACTTCTAATAAAAATAATCAAGGCTAATAACCCTCCTTCTAGTTTTCCACAATTTGTACCAGAGCCTCGTTGCTCAAGATTTTCTAAAATATATTGTATTTTATAAACTTAAAACGATCCATGGATTCCGATAGATTTAAAGAAGGGCAATCTATGTAAAGACCACCACTTTTTGAAACCAATGGATTTATCTATTGGAAAAACCGTTTTGAAACATATGTGAAATCAAAAGATATAGATCTTTGGTTTGTTATCATTAAAGGTGATTTTAATCCTACAACAAAAGATATTTCAAATGATGAACAAAAAAAATTAATATGTAAAAATAATGAAACTAAAATGATGCTTTATAATGCTTTGCCTAGAAAGGAATATGAAAGAATTTTTATGTGTGAAACCGCCAAAGACATTTGGGAATCTTTAATAATTACACATCAAGGGAATTCACAAGTCAAAGATAACAAAAATGATCTTCTTGTTCAACAATATGAACAATTTGTTATCCCTGAAGATGAAACCATTGATTGTGGATTTGCTCGTTTTAATACTATTGTCACTTCTCTTAAAGCACTTGATGAATCTTTTCGTAGCAAGAACTTTGTCAGGAAATTTCTTAGAGTACTCTATCCGAAATGGAGAGCAAAAGTAACGGCTATTAAGGAATCAAAAGATCTCTCAATAATGTCACTTGACGAGCTAATTGGAAATCTCAAAGTACATGAAATGGTGATGGAGAAAGATTCGAAAATCATCAAAGGCAAAAGAGAGAAAGTCAAATCCGTTGCTTTAAAGGCAAGAACGGAATCTAGTGATGATGAAGAATCTTGCTCGGATAGTGAAGACGAGGAGTATGCCATGGCCGTAAGAGATTTCAAAAAGTTATTTAGAAGAAGAGGAAAGTTTGTAAGCCAACCCCGAGATGAAAAGAAGTCATTCCGGAAAGACCGAGATGACAAAAAGGGAAAATGTGAAAGGAAGTGCTTTAGATGCGGTGATACGAGTCATCTAATAGGAGATTGCCACAAGCCACCTAAAATCAAAACTCAACGAGCTTTTGTAAGTGGTGCTTGGAGTGAAAGTGATGATGACGAAGAACCAAGTAAGGAGGAGATCGCTCTCATGGCACATGAATCAAACGAGGTACATTCCGACTCATTTTACTCCTCTATTGATGATGACACTTTGCAAAAACAATATAATCAATTATGTGAGCTTAGCTTAAAAATCATAACTAAAAACAAGTTTTTAAAATCTAAAAACGAATTTTTAGAAAATGAAGTTTATGAGTTAAAAGAAAAGGCAAAACGATTAAAAAAAGCAAGGCTAATGACGATAGTTGTAAATCATGTCAAGAGCTTGGTCTTGGAATTGAAAAGCTAAAAATCACACAAGAGGTTCTCATCGAACATAATTCTAAATTTAAGAGATTTAACAAAAACATTTCTTGTGCCGATGAAATAGTAAGAATTCAAAAAGTACCAGGAAATACAAGTAGATTAGGTTTTAATGAAGTAATGATTCCAAGTAGTCAAACCAAAACGGCCGGAAAAGACAAACAAATTGTCCTAACTGCAACAGTACACCACGAACCAGACGGAACCAAAAATTTGGGTCCATCCGATGAAAATTTTGGTTCCATGGTTACTGCAGTAGGACAGCAAGTTTGCAAAACGGACCGTAGTGAATTTGTCAAAGTTACTAAGAAATCTAAAGATGTTATTAAACAAAAACCTGCTATTACAATAAGAGTAGGACTTGCTAAAAATAAATTTAGATCTAAAACCACTCAACAAAGGCCTAAAACACCTATTGCCAAACGCCCCTTTCCCAAAAGCAACTACAACATACAACCCACTATCAACATACCGGTTGGAATCAAAACTACCCTAGACCATATCAAACTCCTAATTACATGCCATAGAACCCATATCCATCATTTCCATACATAAACCAAGTAAATGGTATGTTTAACCCAAACGGACCCATAAGATATTGGGGACCAAACGCTTGAGTTATATGTGTCATAGGTATGCTTAAAAGTCACCTTGGAGCCTGATGAATGGATGAAAGATAGCGGATGCTCAAGACACATGACGGGAAACAAAAGCCTCTTCTCAACATACTAAGAGTACGATGGAGGTAATGTCACCTTTGGTAGCAATCTCAAAAGCAAAATCATTTGTAAAGGTACGATTGCTCATGACTCTCTAACTATTGAAAATGTTGCTCATGTTGATAGACTAGGATTTAATCTACTTAGTATTAGTCAACTGTGTGATAAAAAGTAACAAGTACTATTTGAAGAAAATGGTAGTAAAATACTAAAAGACGGTATCACCATAGCAAAATGAGTTAGGAAAAACAACATATACGTCATGAAATTAGATAGAACATCTAAAGATAAACTTTGCTTAATAACCCTAGATGATAACTCTACCCTTTGGCATAGACATCTAGGTCACGCTAATATGAGACTCATTCAATCTTTGTCTTCAAAAGAACTAGTTAGAAACTTACCCAAGTTGAAATATGACCAACACTTTTGTGATGCTTGCAAAATTAGAAAACAAGTTCATAGTAGCCATAAGGCTAAAAACATGGTTTCCACATCTAGGTGTCTAGAGCTTTTGCCTATGGATTTGTTTGGTCCATCCGCTATACAAAGTTATGGAGGCAACTTCTACACTTTGGTCATAGTAGATGATTACTCAAGATACACTTGGACAAAGTTTTTGAAAACTAAAAATGAAGCTTTTGATAAATTTGAAATACTTTGTAATAAAATTCAAAATCAACTAGGTGTTAACATTGTGTCGAACCGAACGGATCATGGCCGTGAATTCAATAATGAAACACAATTTGGAAACTTTTGTGATACTAATGGTATAACACATAACTTTTCGGCTCCTTGAACACCCCAATCTAATGGTGTAGTAGAACGTAAGAATAGGACTCTTCAAGAAATGAGTAGAACATTGCTTAATGTACAAAACATACCCCAAAAGTTTTGGTGCAACGCCGTTGACACTTTTACTTACATTTTAAATTGAGTCCTAATACGTCCTTTCTTGAACAAAACACCTTATGAAATTTATAAAGGCAAAAAGCCTACTTTAGGATACTTTAGAGTATTTGGATGTAAATGTTTCATTTTAAATACCAAAGACTCCCTACAAGAATCTGATGGAATACCCACGTCAATTACCCACACCCATCCTTTAGAGGGCATTTACCCACCTAATACCCACCCGCTACCCACGATCAGTGACTTTCATAGTCAGTTTTATTTTCCCTCAAAATTCCCACAAATTTACCCACACAAATAGCCACATAAATATATTTGGTGTGCAATATGTGGGTAAATAATTGGCGCCAAAACATTTCCCACGGATTACCCATGTCGTGAGTTATTGTGGCTATATTTGTGGGTAATTTAGTGGGTAAATGTTATTTACCCACGAAATGCGAATATCATTTTTATTGGTGGGTAAGTTAATGTGGGTGTTTTGAGGGTGAATATATACCAATGACTTTACCCATCTTATTGTTTGTGCGGGTATTTTGCAAACTTGATCCCTCTTTATCCCCTAGGGATATTTGACTGGCTTTAACCCCATAGACGGACTCAGGAATTTTGAATGGGTGTTGCACAAATTTTCTAAGAAACGTTTTGCACAAATTTTTTCAATCATAAGTACTAAAATTTGAAACATAAAGAAGATTTGGAATAAATTGAAGTAGCACTAAATATTATCGGGGGTTGCACGTACTAAAAAACGACAATTCTCCAAAGAATTTACATTTCATGACACAAAATCGGGTGTGGCCCGTGCAACACCCGGCTCCCAAGTGGGTCCGTCCCTGCTTAACCCTTTAGGGTTATGGTTTTTCCTTTATGTACTTAATATATTTATCCTAAATAAACATATAAACCATGAATAATTACCGTTTTACCCATCTATGAAAATATTACCGTAGGCTCATTTCCTCTTTATTCCCATTTCATTTCGTTACTTGTTTCTTATTTCCACTTGCGTGTTACTTTTAGTGTGCACCGGTGTGACACTTAGGCATTTTGTAAAGGTCAATTGTGAAAGACGTTGTTCTTTGTACATAATCCTTTAAGACTCTCACTTGTGCAAAACAACAAAATGTGAACCACTTCACGGTACCAAAGGGCCACTAGCAAGACGTTGTGTGCCCAGCTCACAGAAACCCATTCAATAGCAAAGTAGTGATTTACAAAACTCTAGCAACACCTCATCTGAGTTTAGGTTTATGACTATATACCTTGACACTTTGCTAATCTTTTGAAAGTACCAACCATGAATATGTTAATCTCGAAATACTTTCGTCATTTCTTATTTTTAGAAAGTACCAAACATGGATTTTAATCCATGTGATTATTTAATTAATTAAACTACTAAATTACTAAAAATAAGAAATAACTAAAAGACAATTTAAACTAAGTAAACGAGAAACGATCAAGAGATAAAGATGTACTCGCCAAGCTATTCATCTATTCATATTAACTACACGGTTGTATGTGCAATCTTCATTCAACTGTATTACAGTGAGTCTTACATAGTGCATGTGTGATTCGGTCGACACTCCTTGCATCTTTTTTCCATGAATTCCACGCTAATGGTCATAGTCATGGGTCGATCCATGGTCCATGTATTAAGTTGTGAATGAGATGAGGCACCCAAGGTCCTCTTGGTTTAGTGGTTTGTGAGTGACCTATCAAGAAATAATTGTGAATTCAAGTTTTGTTGGAGACATTTTGCGAGATGATTTGAGATAGATGGTATAGGCGTGGTATAAAAATTTATAAAGTTTTAGCTTAAAGGTAAATATTTTGGTCTCTAAAAATACCCAAAACTTGCAGGAAATGCCAATCCGATTAATCATCGATTAATCCCGCCTTGACCGATTAATCACTACAAGGTGGTCGACTGCCTGACTACCACCTCGTGGTTTTTGCAAAATTGTCAATATCATACCAATAACTAAAATACCTTTCCAGCAAAAAAACCCAATAACATGTTATAGGTAACTGTAAGTCCACAAAAATACGCTATCAAAAATAATCACTCACTTAAAAAAAAAAAAAAAAAAAAAAAAAAATGCCTCGTGATTGCATTTGCTAAAAACCCAATGACTAACAAACAACGTGACACACGGTGCGGAACAACACGTTTGTAATTCTTTGTTACCAATGGCGAGCAAATAAAATGCCCATACCGAGCTCCCTAAGTAAAAGATAAAATAAAATTTTAAGTAAAAGATAAAATAAAAAGTTGATGAGAAGTTGTGACGATTTTGTTGATGCTATTTTGAATTTTGTGCAAAACTAAAGATATACAAAACCGTCTTACCATTTAACCGGCAAATATTCAGCGCCCTTATGAAAATTTTAAAATTCACTAATAAAGGAAGTTAGGAACAGTTTTTCATATACACACATACCCTTATCTAAATACCCCAAAATTCTCTCAAAATTAAGAATTAGGTGCTTATAGTTACGCTTATATGATAAGTTGATAACTTTAATTTATTTGTGAGGATGGATTAAAGCGATGAAGTTAATGGGCATAGAAAAAAAGGTTGACTTTCACAAGTTTTGTTTATATTTTAGTCATGCATGTTAAGAAACTTTGTGTATTGTAACTGTTTGATAAAATGTCTAAGTGAAAGTGAGATGAGTTTACTATTTTGGTTTGCAGGAGAAGAACATCAGTGTTTAAATGGAGAAACAAAGAATTTAAGTTCTAATAAAGGAGTCACAAAATGTGTTCTTGAGAGGTAAACCTCAACTTTATGCATATATTTTCACTTATGAATTGATTACATGTCATATAGTTAAAATAGAAGTTGTTTGTTTATCCTTTCTTAAATTTTCTTATCGACATAAATTTGTTTGCCTCTTGGAACATGAAATTATGGACTATCGCTAAATAGAGTAGTTTTTGATTGAATACACGAATAATCCGATTTGTTATTAAAACTTCATTTTAACTCTTAACTGACATTCAAGTGGTCAAATTATTTAATCTTGTGGGTGATAACTTTGACAAGTAAAACAACAAAACAATTCCAAACACTTAATATAAGGCAGGGATACACCTTGTTTTTGAAGCTCGGTGAATCCGTGAATCTATGTTCTGAATCCTATTATGAATGCCAAAGTGCTTACTTGACTCTCTTCATATAAAACAACTATTTTGGATTGTTTCTCTTTTTCATCCAACATTGTATGTGTTGTTACTTTGCAGGTCATTGGTTTGACATGGAATGGCATCATCTACATGTAAAGTGTGAATTTAGGTTATCTTTTGATTATGCAAGTTTATAGTTTTTTATTTCTACTCAAGTTTAATCAACCTTAGACTTGTAATTTATATTTGTACTATATAGTGATTTAAACATAATTAGTTGATGATCTATTGTTTAACTCTTTATATGTATGAAATGTAGGATATGACAAAAGATATTGGTTCCGACTTCTAACGCAAGGGAAAAACATCATTTTCGAGCACCCCGCCCAATGAGGAAATGCCCGGTGGATATGACTTATAAACGTAGATTGACATGTAACTTATTGATTTCTCTTGTACAATGTAGACACACTACTTTTGAAACTTCCAAAAGCTAGCTACAATTGTTTATTGTTGATCTATGGAATGAATGGTTGATTGGTTTGCTGATTATACTTGAATGCAATACTCTTATATTACTACTATTTCATTGTGCTATCTATTACGGAGTATACATCTTTTACAAGAAATCTACAAAATAGGCTTCATACTAAAACATATCATTTTTCCCGCATTTGTTTTGTCGGTAAAATATAATTAATGGTCTCAGAATAAAAAATTATTTGTCACGAAAGTTGGATATACGGCATTATATGTGGGTAAATTTACCCTTGGAATTCCCACATCCAATTCTATGGGTATTTTCGTGGTGATATACGTAATCCCATGACATGATACCCACGGGTTAAAAATACTTACTCACGAAACATGGTGCGGGTAAAAATACCCACAAACCCACATTGTTGTGAGTGAACATTTAGCCTCGGAGGTTATACCCATGTATATAGAATTATGGGAAATCCGTGGCTATTTGTTAATTACCCACGAATTTCGGCCCTTTACACACAAATTTCATCCGTGGGAAATCGACAGAATTCTTGTAGTGACTATCTACCAAATTTGACCCAAAGTTTTATGAAGGTGTGTTTCTTGGTTACTCGCAAACTAGCAAAGCATACATCGTTTTAAACAAAGAAACAATGAGAGTCGAGGAATCGTTAAACATAACATTTGACGAAAGTCCACCTCCCTCTAAGACATCACCTTTGGTAGATGATGACTTAGTTGAAAGTCAACTTACTGAAAGTCAAGAAAACAATAATAATAACAAGGAAGATGAACCATTAAATAATGATATTAAAAATATCAAAGAATCGAAAAGTCGTCTTTTAGAAAAAGTCATAGGACAATTAAATAAAAGAACATTAAGATCACAAGTGATTGGATCCTGAACAGTCAAGTTTAATCACACAAGCTAACCACTTGTGAATGGCCAACCGTAATAAAATCCAGACAGTCTGAAACCAAAGCAATTTAAGATCAGAGGAGTATAGTGTATCCCCGGGTCGTTAAGTCCCAACGAGGTGTGAACACTGTAGTACAACGAATCTGTGATCGGGTGATATTGAATAGGAAAAGGTTTGTGAATTTGGAATAATTATACCTAAAGAAAAAGTTTATAAATTACAGGGGCTTAAATGCAAATTAAAGAAAATTAAAAAGCTAAAATATATTAAATAAACGCTATCACTATTTTTATAATCGATGAACGTTTAAAACCTAAAACGTACGTTTAAATAAAATTACGTTAACGTACTAAATAAAACGTGAGTTTTAAGAAATAAAATGCCTACAAATATGAAAATGATATTTTTACAATCCTAATAATAAAATAAAATTATTAGAAAAAGAAAATTATTTTTAAAACTATTTATTTAATTATTATTAATTAAAAACTATTTTTAACTATTTAAAATGCACTTAAATACAAGAAAATATAAAATTAACCTAGAAAAATGAAATTATAACTTAGAAAAATCTAAAATATGATAAAACTTATTTTAAAACTGAAAATATATTTTTTAGACTTTTTATGTATTTATTATTAATTTAATACTATTTAAAACTAATTAAAATGCTAGAAAATACTATTTAAACTAAGAAAATTATGGAAAAATACTTTTTATGACTTTTATATTTATCTTAATCTATGAAAATTAAAAACTTATTTTTTTAAAACTTTTCTGATTTATTTGTAATAAAAGCTAATTAAAAAGGATTAAAAACTAGTTTAAATAAGGAAAAAATACTAAACAGTGATGGAAAAATCTGAAAAATTCAGGAAAAGTTTAAAATTATATTCTAAGTCTATAAAAAATATAAAAACATATGCTTATGTGTGAGAATATGAGGCTGCAGTGAAACTGCTTACGAATAAGCACTTCAAAATAAGCCAAAGTCCACAAATGAGTACCAAATGAACACAGAAGCTACGTATTGCTAAATTAAGTCTATCTTAACTAATTAACAGTACTCTAGATTACTAAATAAGCTTAAACTAGATTTGAGCTTATGGGATTAATTTAAGCAAAACAGTTATTAGGGGGCTACTTTAAGCTAATGCATAAGCAATCCTAATAAGCTAAGGGGAAAAACAGATATTGGAACCTAAAGTTCACCTAGCAGACTACACATGTGCCAAATCTCAGCTCCTCACAAGCTTGAATGAAGCTTGTGCAAAGGCTGCAAGATGCCTGTGCACACTCAGTGTATGCTGAGTGTGTGCACAGGGCAAATCAGGCCTATTTGAGAAGCTGATAGGAGCTTATAGACATTTAATAAAAATCTACAAAAATCAGATTTATAAACTAGACCATCTTAACTTGTTAAATCCAAAATACCAGAAGCTCTTGACCAAAGATTAACAAATGAGACATCAACAAAGTTTTAGGAAAACTGCTTGTTCCAACTTTGACTTTTCAAGACAATATTAAGATTTTGACCAAACTGAAATTTGAGATCAATTTGTGAACTGATAATGATGATATAAGCCTAATTATGATTAATGCAAGCTAGATCTACAGTTTTAAAACCAATATGCAAAGACTTAACCAACTGCTTTTGACAGATTTGAAATTAAGAGCAGATTCAAAATGGAATTTGACTTTGAGCAATTGCAAGTACAAACTTATATCCTAAATGAGTATAATGAACCTAAGTGATACTGAATTGACAGAGCTCAAACTCTGTACCATTGGTTAGCACATATATGAACCTAAATCCAAACACACCTTAAGATACTTTAATAAGCAGTTTAAACTAACTAATCCTATTCCATATTGACAGAGATCAAAACAGATATTTAACTAATATTCTAATGACATCAAATCAAGTATTAATAACAAGCAAATAAGATCAAATCATCAAGACAGATTTGAAACCAAAAAATTATCAATACTCACTTGAGGTTTAGCCACTATGGTATGCAAACTGAGATGAGAATACCACTATCTTAAACCCATTATCATCACAAAATCAACCCAAATCCAGGTCTAACACCAGCAATTCACCAAATTCATCTTCCTTAATGAGCAGTTGACTTTTGTTGACTTTTATGGTTTTTTCTAAATTGAAACACTAGAGTCTAATACAAGCTCATGAAAAGCTATAATAAGCTTGTCTGAGTTTGTATGAAGGGTAAAAGAGCTTTTGTAACTTATAATAAGTATAAATGACTTAGTACGAATTAACAAGACACATAAAAACTTGAAATCTTATTAACTTGGAATAATTACAATACAACAGTGAATTTTAACTTAAGATAAACTTGATTTTACACTAAGAACTGAATTTTAAGCTAAAACAGATATTAAAGGACTTTTACACTACAAATTTGGTCTAAAAACATGCGACCCCATCTCTTCTGTCTTTATTTCCTTTTTTATAGGAATCCAAAAGCTTCCTTGTCGACATATAATTAAATCCCACTTTATTCCAGCCATTGGATCATCTTAATTCATCCTAATCGTCCAAGTGGAGTTTTAGCGGGAAAAGTCTTGATAGCAGGTTTTAGCATTTAATGGGATTTGGTGTATGTGGAGGTGGAAGGACAGCTGGGGAAGAGTGGGTAAGGGTGGTGGTGAGGTGGAAAAGTGGTGAAAACCACCTGGTTTTGCGATTCAGGCATGGTAGAGGAGATGTACAGTAACCGGCGGTATTATTTCTATTTAAAAAGTGGGCCGGGTTGGATATTTGGGCCAGCTGGGTTTAGGTTGGATTTGGATTGGGTTTTATATCACAAAAGGGTCCGTTTGGTTTTATATAAGCACAAGGACCAATTTTGCAATTTGGTGAAAGTATAGGTGCTGGTTTTGACAAGTTTCCAAATTATTTTCAAGGACCAAACCTGCCAAATATAATAAACCAAGGATAATACATGTATTTATTTTCCATTTTAAACGTCCAAGGGTAATTTATGTCATTTTTGAAACTTAAGGGACCAAACATGTAATTTTCCAAAAGTTCACTATAAGGACCAATTTTGTCATTTATGAATAGTACAAGGTTTATTTTTGATAAATTTCCATTTTTAAATTCACCAAGGACTATATTTGACAATTTTCAAACTTTAGGGACTAAAGTTGTCATTTTGTAAATTTTAAACTTTAAAGGGTTTATTTTGACAACTTTTGAATCTTATGGACCTTAAATAACATTTTGCTTTATTTTGATTTACCAGGGACTAATTTTGACAACTTTTGAAACTTGGGGGACTAAAACTGCCAATTATGCAAACTTGATACGTTTTTCATCTGATTTTGGTATTTTTGCATTTAAAACACATAAAACACTTATTTGTGATATTTCTATCATTTTGATGCATTTCTGAGTGTTTTCAGATGTTTTTGCAGTCTAGATGGTACAAAAATGATGAGTATTTAGACACTCATCAATCCCCCACACTAAGATATTGCTAGTCCCTAGCAATGTTTTGAAACTTTAATGGATTTTAAAGAACTCTTTACCAAAAGCCATTACTTCTGGAGTAGCCAATTGTTTTAGTTCAAGTAAGAACCTTGGTACAATGATAACCAAATGATTTTGAGCAAATCACCAGCTGTAAACGGATTTGATTTGTCTTTACCAGAAGCCGTTTGCTTCTGGACTAGCCAACTCTTAGATAAATTATCAATATTATCTTTGGTGAGCTGATTACCAATTATGGATTTCCAACTGCCTTTACCACAAGCCATAAACTTGCGGGCTAGCCAACTCTTCACTAATTAAAGACATGGTGAGTTGAACACCATACAATTTTGGGCAAATTGCAAGCCGTAAACGGATTTGATATATCTTTACCAAGAGCCGTTTGCTCCTGGATTAGCCAATCCTTATGTGGGTTAGACATGGTGGACTGATTACCATTTGTTGTGTTTAGTACATAGTACTTCCACTAAAAAAAATTTTAAAATTTGGCCATTTTGGGGGAAAAAGGGACTAAAAGGGTACATTTATGATCAAATTCGCCAGAATTTCCCCCCCACACTTAGAAATGAATATTGTCCTCAATAATCAAAGTACCGGCTGTTATGCCGAATCCTTGAACATAAAAAGATAACATTACTAGCTAAGTGTAGAAACACAACAATTATTCTCTTTTTTAATATTTACAATTTTCATTCATTTTTAAGATCTATATACAACATGTGGGGCATCTCCCCCACACTAAAGTGGTACACACGGGTGAAAACCCATGTTTAACTACTGTTTTTGATTACCGAGTCGCTAGCTTGACTCGACCCCGAATTAATTTGTTCATGGGGAAGTAAGTGGAAGTGACAATCTCCATCGGACTTTCGTTCAAGATGTTTGTATAAACATTGAAGTACGTGAAAATTCCACACCGATGAGATATACATAGAACCGACTCAAAAATGATAAATGAAAATGCCGGGATCAAAAATAGTGTCCTCATTCCCGAAGGAGAAAAGGGAACGAGAAACCACACCATCTGTGAAAAATGGAATAAAAATGTGCATCACAATGCAATCCCATTCTTCATTAGTGAGGAGTAAATCACCATTTGTTAGATTTTTAAGCTTAGACTTGAAGCTTGTATGGTGATTGGCAACAAAATTTTCGGGAGGGAGAGCTGGAAACGGTTCTTCAATCAACAGATTTTCAAGAAAGAGGATGTCTCCCTCTAAATCAAAGTAAGTATTGTCAATTCCTGTTGGAATTGACTCATCACTAAGAAAAGCATCGAATTCCTTCCAAAAGTTATCATCTTCCTCATTCGGAGTGAGAGAAGGAATGGAAGCGTCGGAAATGGGACAAGAAATGAGTGGATGATCATTATATAGGAGACTTTTAGTTTCTCCAAGATCGGCTTCGAAATCAAAGAGATCATCGTCACTTTCTGATGAAAGTGGACTGATGTGAGTGAGTTCATTGATGAATTCCTCAAGAAGAGGATCAGACTGTGGGAGTGATGCCTCAACATACTCGATGTCTCCATAAGATTTACAATCATCGCTAAAATCGGAGAAAGTCTCAAAATGATCTTTTGAACACTCAAGAGGGAAAGGAGAATCACACATATGATCAAAGGTTCCCTGTGACTCTCTTGGGATTGGGACAAGGTTCTCAACACTAGACTTTATGAATTCGTCCGATTCCTTTTCAGGAACAGTGTCAAGATGCTCATCCCCCATATTTAGAGAGTGAGTGGGAATATTGGGTGTGATAACAACAGATTGAGGGAGTTGAGAAGGACTAGCATACATATGTTTTATACTTTCCATTTGTTCTTCTGCTAGTAATTCCATCATAGTCTTATCTCCCTGATTTTTCATGGAAGGAATTTCAACTGATGAACTTGATGAACCTGTACAAAATTGATGAATATCAAGGGTAACTTCATCATCATCATCATCAGGAATGAAACGGAATCGAGAGCTAGATTTGGCTGCTTTTTCTTTTGCAATTGATTCCCTAATAGATTTTTCAAAGGCAATTTGGGAATTTAATTTAGCAGCCCGCTCTTCAGCTAGCAATTCTTCCATGGATTTTTGATTTGGATTATCTTGGGAATGTTTACATTCCTTCAAATCTTTCACTAAATCCAAAAGATCAAGGAGAAGATTTTGAGGAAGTGGCTCAGGCTGAGGTGGTGCCTGATTCATTTGGTACTGTAGAGGTTGGTTATGATACGAAGAGTCGTAATTGTTACAAGGAAATGGATTCCTTGTTTGACAATCAGAGCTAAAGTGAGGACCTCCACAATACTCACAACAGTAAAACTGATGTGGCTGTGAGCTATATGTGTTGTAGTCATAATTGTTATCAGGAACCTGCTCATAGACAAGCGTGTTTCCCGATTGACAATCAGAACTGGAGTGTGAACCACCGCAGTACTCACAACAGTAAAACTGCTGAGTCTCACAGTGTGGTAGCTGATGGAATAAATCAGTTGTGTTATGGTAGGAATAGAGATCCTGGTTATAGACAGACCCGTTTCCTGATTCCACCATGCTACAACTGGGGCAATTGCCACCATTATAAGGACCACCACACCATTGACAATCAAGAGGGTGAGGATAAGACATAGAAAAGAATCAAATGGTTTTAGAGGGTAAGAAATGAAGAATCAAAAGGGTAAGAGGGTAAAGATGGATATTTTTGGTATTTTTGGATACTAAAAATAAGAAAGAAAATCTTTTTGGGTTTTTTTGTGTTTGTTGAAAACTTGAATAAAAAATGTTTTTGGTAATCGATTCGTCAAACGAATTAACTTCACGATAATTTTGGTTTTATATGAAAACAAGGAAATATGGACAAAGATGGTAAATATACAATGGGTGTATAATCAACAACACTGATGCTTCAAATTCGTAGAACGCAGCACACCTCCCCGGCAGCGGCGCCAAAATTTGATTGGATCCTGAACAGTCAAGTTTAATCACACAAGCTAACCACTTGTGAATGGCCAACCGTAATAAAATCCAGACAGTCTGAAACCAAAGCAATTTAAGATCAGAGGAGTATAGTGTATCCCCGGGTCGTTAAGTCCCAACGAGGTGTGAACACTGTAGTACAACGAATCTGTGATCGGGTGATATTGAATGGGAAAAGGTTTGTGAATTTGGAATAATTATACCTAAAGAAAAAGTTTGTAAATTACAGGGGCTTAAATGCAAATTAAAGAAAATTAAAAAGCTAAAATATATTAAATAAACGCTATCACTATTTTTATAATCGATGAACGTTTAAAACCTAAAACGTACGTTTAAATAAAATTACGTTAACGTACTAAATAAAACGTGAGTTTTAAGAAATAAAATGCCTACAAATATGAAAATGATATTTTTACAATCCTAATAATAAAAGAAAATTATTAGAAAAAGAAAATTATTTTTAAAACTATTTATTTAATTATTATTAATTAAAAACTATTTTTAACTATTTAAAATGCACTTAAATACAATAAAATATAAAATTAACCTAGAAAAATGAAATTATAACTTAGAAAAATCTAAAATATGATAAAACTTATTTTAAAACTGAAAATATATTTTTTAGACTTTTTATGTATTTATTATTAATTTAATACTATTTAAAACTAATTAAAATGCTAGAAAATACTATTTAAACTAAGAAAATTATGGAAAAATACTTTTTATGACTTTTATATTTATCTTAATCTATGAAAATTAAAAACTTATTTTTTTAAAACTTTTCTGATTTATTTGTAATAAAAGCTAATTAAAAAGGATTAAAAACTAGTTTAAATAAGGAAAAATACTAAACAGTGATGGAAAAATCTGAAAAATTCAGGAAAAGTCTAAAATTATATTCTAAGTCTATAAAAAATATAAAAACATATGCTTATGTGTGAGAATATGAGGCTGCAGTGAAACTGCTTATGAATAAGCACTTCAAAATAAGCCAAAGTCCACAAATGAGTACCAAATGAACACAGAAGCTAGGTATTGCTAAATTAAGTCTATCTTAACTAATTAACATTACTCTAGATTACTAAATAAGCTTAAACTAGATTTGAGCTTATGGGATTAATTTAAGCAAAACAGTTATTAGGGGGCTACTTTAAGCTAATGCATAAGCAATCCTAATAAGCTAAGGGGAAAAACAGATATTGGAACCTAAAGTTCACCTAGAAGACTACACATGTGCCAAATCTCAGCTCCTCACAAGCTTGAATGAAGCTTGTGCAAAGGCTGCAAGATGCCTGTGCACACTCAGTGTATGCTGAGTGTGTGCACAGGGCAAATCAGGCCTATTTGAGAAGCTGATAGGAGCTTATAGACATTTAATAAAAATCTACAAAAATCATATTTATAAACTAGACCATCTTAACTTGTTAAATCCAAAATACCAGAAGCTCTTGACCAAAGATTAACAAATGAGACATCAACAAAGTTTTAGGAAAACTGCTTGTTCCAACTTTGACTTTTCAAGACAATATTAAGATTTTGACCAAACTGAAATTTGAGATCAATTTGTGAACTGATAATGATGATATAAGCCTAATTATGATTAATGCAAGCTAGATCTACAGTTTTAAAACCAATATGCAAAGACTTAACCAACTGCTTTTGACAGATTTGAAATTAAGAGCAGATTCAAAATGGAATTTGACTTTGAGCAATTGCAAGTACAAACTTATATCCTAAATGAGTATAATGAACCTAAGTGATACTGAATTGACAGAGCTCAAACTCTGTACCATTGGTTAGCACAAATATGAACCTAAATCCAAACACACCTTAAGATACTTTAATAAGCAGTTTAAACTAACTAATCCTATTCCATATTGACAGAGATCAAAACAGATATTTAACTAATATTCTAATGACATCAAATCAAGTATTAATAACAAGCAAATAAGATCAAATCATAAAATCAATCGGGATCTAAAATCTCAATTGGTTTGAAATTTTTGATCGGGGGAAAGATCGTGATTTAAATCTCAAATCGGTTTTAAAGGGTAATTGTTTCAAAGCACTCCTTCCTTCATGTGCCAAACAAATTTTGAAATACATAATGCACATGATTGTGGAGGAGCATTTAACCAAAAACCAGAAGAGTATTTAAACAAGGCCACATATTCTCCTATGTTTTCCAAACTTTATTATATCACTTGGGATCCAAAATCTCAAAGGGTTTGATATTTTTGATCAGGGGAGAATTTGTGGTTTAATAATGAAATTTGATAAAAGATGATCGTTTTGATTAAAGTGTGCATACTGCTCTCCCATATGTGCTAAACGCTTTCGAATCTCGAAGCACATATTGAGGGGGAGCATTTCAAAAGAAAATAAACTTTCAAGGTACAAAGATTTATATGTTTCAACATAATGTACCTTGATTGATTTTCTAAAGGTTTCTTAATGGCTTTTGTGTTTGTGGATGTGCTTCAAAAGAACTTTTTCCTCTATGTGATAAAATGATTTCAAATATCCTATGCACATATTGAGGGGGAGAATTTACCAAAGAAAATCAAAAGGCTTTTTCTAAGGAAATTGTGATCAAAGAAATTATTTCTAAAGAACTCTTGCCTCCATGTGCTAAACAATTTCATAATCTTATGCACATGTTGAGGGGGAGCATTTCTAAATGATCAAAACAATGAAGGTACAAAATGCTTTGATATTATATCACAAGTACCTTGATTGATTTTCAAATGATTTTTCAATTGGTTTCACGGAAGAATGAACTGTACCAAAAGACCGACCATTTTACTTTATGTATGGAGTTATAAGGTTGGTGAGGTTAGGTATTAGTTCCCACGATCCAGCCAAAACCAGAGGGATCTACCCAGGGACAATCCACTAGATAGTGTAGAAGTCCTTAGGTATGATGAAAAAAGGAGAAAAATGAGAATGTGGGAAGAGTGCGGACTGAGACAGAGCTAGTACTGGAATAAACCCAACAAGGTTCTAGTTATGAAGTCTCGGTAAGCACTGAAGGGGTTGAAGAATGAAAAAGAACTGAATGTGAAAAAGGGTGAAAAGATATAGCCCTCCATCAATTCAACCTTAGGGCAGAAACCGGGTTCAATACATATGCTACTGGTGTTTACTAAGGTAACACTGGTATTGAAGACAAGACGTCATGGACCCAGTGACGCACTGCACTAAACTACCCAAGCTACTCAAGTTCCTCTTAAAAGGACTTGTTTCATTCTCATGAGGAACCTACATAATCTATCGACTTTCTCTTAGAGATTGTTGATATTAAAGAAGGAGACCCCCTCCCTAGTCTCCGACATAGGAACCAAATGTGCACAATTGAGTCTAGAGCCAAGAGAACATCCACAATATCTCATTAGGACACTAAATTAATGAAGACTTGCTGTTTCACACAATGTGGAAAGTAAGTATATATATTGAGAGTCATACGCATTATCCTTGTGGTATTGCCAGAACATCTACTACTCCCTTCCTTTCCTTAATGGACATGGGCCTAAGCTCATGGGCCTTCTACATAAGCTTAAGCTAATAACAAACATAAAGGCCATAATAAAGCTAACTATTACATATGAATCACTAACACTTGATATAGGTTTAGGAGTGATTCCAACAATCTCCCCCTAAGTGTTGGTGATGAATGAATATGAACGGTTAAGGTGCTGATGTAATAGTAGCTTTGACGTCTTCTGACATTCTTCTTTCTTATGAGAAGAATTGCCTTGATTTGAACAATCTCCCAAGTGTAGAGAAATTGTTTTCTTTAAACAGTTGTGCTTTGACATCATCTTTAACTTTGTTCTTTGTTCATTGTTCTTTGTGATGAAAGTGATAGTATGTTGTTGTTGTCTGCATCAAGTCTGCCTCAGGTCTGCTTCGCTGCTACAGTGTCTCCACGTCATTCTTTAACATGCTCACACGCTCTTTGACGTTGGATTACAGTACTGATGAAGTTCTTTAAGTCTTTAACTTTGTAGATTCTTTGGTTTGACGAAGAATCATTCTGACTTTTGTGTTGCTTTTAGATAGAACTTCCATTAGTGATGATGTTGGCATGAGCATGTGCAGAATCTGCACGATCATTCCGCTCCAGAGCTTCCATAAGAAGAAAACATGAAAAACGGTTAGTAATAAGCGGATTCCGGCACTTACAAGTTTGAACTTCGAGAGTGTTAACAGCATAGTTTGAAAACACAACTCTAATTCTTACAAAGGCCGTTCCTGAACTGGAGTCCCACAAGTGAGATAACGCGATGTACCGAAGTACACCTACAGTTCAGATGAGTCGCTGAGGTACACCGAAGCATCACCTGACGACTGTAGACCGTTTGAGACACACTAAGCGTAATCCACGGGGAGTTACAGAAGTGACCTGCTGTCAGGGCTGTTTGATGTTGACCCTGGTAGGAGTTTCCATTCAATCACTGAGGATCACAGTTGTGAACCTCTCATAAACGTTCTCGACAGATTGCTAAGATCTATGAAGGACTCGATAACGTACCACTGATGTTCTTATTGTTGAACATCAAGTGATAAAACCAATTGCCATAAAACCTTACAACTCCATGACTAACCTATGTTGCCA
This sequence comes from Chrysanthemum seticuspe, assembly GCA_019973895.1. Classification (NCBI taxonomy): domain Eukaryota; kingdom Viridiplantae; phylum Streptophyta; class Magnoliopsida; order Asterales; family Asteraceae; genus Chrysanthemum; species Chrysanthemum seticuspe. Next base: position 215,920,017 of record BPTQ01000007.1, on the reverse strand, counting down.
TAAAACCAATTTTGAAGAAAATCTCTCACAACGGTTATGATTGAAAAACATTTTGTACCACTGTAAGAGTTTGATCTTTTGCAGAAATACTCCCCCTCCACATGTGCTTAAGAGTTTTTACGGAAATCTGCACAGTGAGGAAAGAGCGCGCACTTTATGAATTGATCAACTCAAGATAGACAATCCTCCGCGAGACACGGTTACGTTGCATAGTTAAAGAGTTACATTGTCAGCTTTTAGGTGACAACTAGCTCTAATAACTACCTTGAAGGTGCAGACAAACTTCGAAAGGTTGTCAAACCCGTTAGAGTTCATGTCTACCAAGAGTTTCTCGAATGGTACATTCTATTCGGACAAGTCCTTTGCGAGACACGTTTACATTGCTAGCGAACTAGCTCGAAATTATTACCCGTACCGGACAAGTCTTTTTAAGTTACTAACAGTTAAGTATCGTCAATTCGTTGGTTAAGTCTATAGCACAAAGATTCATTTGCATTTACACAACATATTTCTTATCACATAATTTTCTCCCCCTCAAAAATGGCATATAAAATGTTATTTTTGAAAAGTTGATAATAAATATGACCATTTCGAGTGTTGCGGGAAGAGTGACACAAAGAACATTTAGGTGAACAAAGTTTTAACTCAAATACTCCCCCTCAACAAGTGATATAAACGGTTGAGGTTTTGAAAATCATACGGGGAAGTACTTGTTCTTTTGAGTAAAACCTTTGAAAAGTGAAAGGTTTGATAAGGTTTACTCAAAAGTAAGAAGCTTTCGTTCCTTATATAAGGATTGTGGCACTGAAGCGTACCACAGTGTCCTTTCTTGACAAGAACGGGTTGTACACTGATATGTGTGCACAAGCCATAGTCATAATTAAATCACACATCCAAATGTATATGAAATAGAAGCAGTTCAAGGGGTACCAGGAAGTCCATCAAGCTTGCCAGGAATGCGAACAGGGCGTTGATAGCCGGCGAGAGCAATCCTGGGACGACCACCTACAAAGCTCTCTAATGTTCTGAACTGATCCCTTCGATACAACCTTTCATCAATCATAGTAATGATTCTCTTCACATCCCTTCTGTCTTGAGAATTCCATCGCTTTGGAGACCCAATGCCTTCATGTATCGCCTTCAACCGATAAGCCAAGCCATCCCTAACCTTCTTCAATGTGTGATCCCCAAATTTGTGTAGATATCTACATGCCATCAAGCAATTTCGTTGAAGTTCACTGCGATAAACGACGCCGAATGGTTTGCTGACGAGGGTGTATTGTGAAAGCTGGTTAATGTCGAGAAGATCTAGCTGAGGTGGAGTGAAGTTGACACGGGTCTGATATGATTCAACTGCAAGCTGGAGATCTTCTACACGTTCTTTGATGACTATGCTGCTGATGAAGATAAGCAAGGACTTGATGAATTCACGTTGTACTTCAGTTGAAAAGTGTCTCATGCGACCCTGTACTTTGGCAAGGTACATGTCTTCAATGTCGTTGATAGACAAATTATCAAAGTCCGCTTCAGAGAATGCATAATCCCTTTCGTCTTGCCTTTTGACCACGATATTCTTGAGGAAAGTGTAGTCCCATTTAGACGAAAGATCAACATGTTTAATAGCCACGATTGCTTTAGTACTGAACACTTCATGTTGAGACTTCTGAACCTGGCAGCTTCTGTAGTAGATTTGTCGGCGTTCCGGCCAATGGTGAATCCCATACAATGCATCACGGTCATATACTGCCACATTGTTGGAGAACATGTGGTTAGCCCTTTCCTCGATGGCTATGCAGTTAGAGTATATGGCTGCCGGGAATGGAAGTGTCAGAGATGTAGCGTATTTCCTTGAACCATCGCCACCGTGTAGAAGAAATTCCAAGTCTTTGTTGAAGAAATATCGGAATGGAATCCTAGGCTGATATGGTTGGCCAATTGTTGGTAGAGGTTTAGACCAATCGGTGTAATATGGAGGGTTGTCCCGTTTGGTGAAGTCGATGTTTGCTTCGGGGTTGAGCCAATCCATGTTGTTAGACATTGCTCATGCTATATTATCAAGGTGATACTCAACTTCAATAGCACTTTCCGAGCTGTCTTTGAGCAGTTGAAATGCTTCATTCTTGATGCACTTCAACTCAGATTTCGTCATCTTTTTCACACGGAATTTCTCTTGCAAGAACTTAGCATGCTCCAATGTACTACCGTCTTCCAGATCTTGACCTTCAGATGGGTAGGGAGTAGAATTAACAAGTGTAGAAAACCAGTCGTATTCATCGGTGTCATCTTCATCTAGCCATGATACGACGTCAGCCTTAGGCGCCTTCTTCTTTTTTTTCTTAGGCCTGGATGAGGATTCTGGTTTCTTAACTTTGTCGGGAGAGGCGGGTTGTTGTTGGGGCTCATGGAATTCCTCATCGTCACCACCCGTATACTCAAAGTGATCACCGGTTTTCTGAGTCTGGGGTGGTAACTCAGAAGAGTCCTGAGATTTTTCAGTAGAAGAGCGAGGAGGAGACCTTTGTTGAGCTGGAGTCCGATGGGGTGGAGGTTGCATAGAAGATGATTCACCAGACTTCTTCGGGCGTTTATGCTCGTCATTCTTATCCTGATCCTTATCTTCATCGTCGCGTGGACGCTTATGCCTTTCAGCTTCTTCTCTGCATGCTGATTTTAGTTGGTATTCCAGCAATGCTTCAAACAATTTACCTTCGTAGGAGGCAAATGTTGCAGATCGTTTCGACATTTGAGCTACTAGCCGGTTAACCAATTCAGCATCTGAGAAGATTATGTGATCAACTGGATTAATGCTCACGTGCATTGGAGTTGATTTCATAGTCTGTTTGGCCAGGTGTAAGAGATTCGGATAGAGTTGTTTGGTGAACAGCTCCTTTGTAATTCCAAGAATGATGTCAAGAAGGTACTTGTGAGTGTATCCTTTGATCATCTCGTCCATTTTCCCTTGAAGATCATCTTTCATGAGCTTCTGGACATACTCCCTTTCAACTTTCATATCGTCATTCTCGTCATGAAGATACTGTATCTGATCAGCGAAGAAATTCATTTTTTTGTAGAGCACGTCTTTCTTTCTGACCTATTTGACAGCTTTAACGATTTGTGTCTTAGCTTGAGAGATCCAAGATGCAGTTGACTTCTTCACTGATTTGGATGTTGATTTGGTTGATCTTTTTGATGGTGGTGGTGAGGAATGAGAAGATGAATCCGATGATGATGAGATGTGAGGAGACTCCGGGTCCTTTGGTGGTTCAGAAGTTTCCTTCTTTGAGCGTGAAGGACTATCCAGAAGAAACATATCATAATCAACATTTTTATCTTTCTCGGACTTTTCAATTTCTGGTTCTTCAATGTCATACTCAATAGAATCTTCCACGCGCTTTTGTTGTTGCTCCAAAGTGGTGGCACCAGTTCCCTTATCGGGTTGATTAACCGCATCAGGATATGGTGTAGGTTGAACTTCACCACTTGACCCTCCGGGGCCACCCATTTGATCCTTAGCAAATTCTTTCGCAACGTGTTAGAGTCTAACGAATTTGAACTTCCTCCTGTAATCAGTTTCCAGTGGCTCTTCTTCTGAGCTTTCCTCTTCGTGCTTAATCACTGGAGTCTTCCCTTTGCCTGTATCTGCTGGCGGACTTGGAGGTTTAGATACCGTTGTAGTGTCATCTTTAGCTGTTTCAGAGTAGAAAATCTCTTCATCTGATGCAGTACCCTCCGAGTCCTCGTCCGTTAGCTTTCTTTGCGGTTCAAGCTTTGGAATGGGAATAGGAACAGCTTCCTTAGAAGGAACTTTCCTTTTGATTGGAGGTTTCCTCTTGGGGAACTTCCTCTGACTCTCAGTGCTTATAGCACTTCCTGCACTTCCTCTTCTGGTTTTTCTTATAGGCGTACCAGAAGATTTTTCATCAAGAAAGCCAACTTTGTTCTCTTTCACAACTGCCATATATCTTTTATAAGAGTAGCGCTGTTTAAGTTCATCTGAGAGAAGGAGATCCGGCAACACATCACCTTGTTTCTTGGTAGTTGACTCCTTAAATCTGACTGTTAGAGTGGGTTCGGACAACACGTCAAGATTGTCGGGGTCATCGATTCTCTTGGGGATATCAGAATTGAGTCCAAGAGCTCTTTGGATCAACAGTTTTGTGTATCTGATATAAGGAATCTTTGAGCCAAGCTTTTTGAGAAAGGTCATCATGTCATCCCATATCAGAGCTTCAATTTCGATGTGTTTCATGTTGATCAGAGCCCAAAAGATTTGTAGTTCCACGAGCTTGGGATGCTCATAGCCACTGTCACGACCAGAAACAGATTTTGTGATGATGATATAATGGGTTCTCCAAGGCTGAGGAATGTTTTTAAGATCCACGTGAGAATGCTTATTAATAATCCCTGAAGCTTCGTCATATCCAATATCAATCAAAAATTGCAGAGCAGTCTCTTCAGTAGGTGCAGCAGAGTATTCAGTTGGTATGATGTCAGGAATGAGGGGAACGGCTCTTAAATCTGCAGGAGTGATGGTGATTTGCTTGTGATTGAGTGTCACCGTCACAACATTCTGTCCTTTGATCTTTTGCATTGTAGTCCAAAACTGTTGAATGTAGATCTCTGAAATAGTAGCAGAGTGGGAGAGCATGTTCTGATAAGGATGGTTTTTCAGAATATCAACAGCAATGAGACAAGAAGATTCTGAACATGTGAGGGTTTCAAAGTCAACACGAAGGTTGTTCTTTCTAATATTCATTGGATAGCCATGAGGGAAAATATCAGCAATGGTGAGAACGTTTGGTGCATCTACATTCATTTGAGCTTCCATGTCGTGATCTGAAACACATTTAGCCAAAAGAACCAACATATCGAAAGACATAATGTTAGTCAATAGAGGGTTTTATTGTCTAATTATTGAATGTGATGAGTCAATGATTGTTACGAGTCCAAAGTCACTTGTTTGTCCAATAGTCTAATGAAGTTGTGATAAGTTTCGTGAGTTAGTTAACTTTAAGTTTTAAAGTTTATTTTATCACTTATTTTTCACAACATATTAAACGTTTAAGCTTATTAGTGACATTATTGGTTTCGTGACGTCATGATTTATTTATTTACAAGTTTGCACGCGTAACAATTCATAATGAAGGTTTAAGCAAGGCTTAGGCGTAGAAATGGTAGCTTATGCGTAAACAGGAGTAATATACGCGTAAACGCAAGCTTATGCGTAGGATCCTGACTTACGCGTAAGAAATATTACGCGTAGGAACATGGGACCTTATGCGTAGAGCTTACGCGTAAGCGCATATAAAACCTTACGCGTAAGGCTTACTCGTAAGAGTAGACCTTATGCGTAGAGGTCACTATTTACGCATATCCTTCACAGGATACGCGTAGTCCCTTTGTAGAACCTTACGTGTAAACGCTACGCGTAAGATTTCTCTTACGCATAACATGCTATGCGTAAGGTGATCCTTATGCGTAGATGGTTAACAACCTTGATTCTGATTTTTACGAGTAGCAAACCTGAAATAAATTCATCACAACATCAATATTAACACCCACATTCATTGTATAACAGATTTACTCACAAACATTCATTCAAATAATTACGCGTAAAGAACCTTATGCGTAAACTAAAACCCTAAAGTTTATGAGTCACGCGTAAGAAATCTAGCCATGGAATTTGCACCAAAGTTTTTCTGGTAAGTCTAGGAAGCCTATAGAGTTGTTTTACCCAAGTTTTAACATCAAACATGTCAAGAATCAAAAATACCCAAACCGTATGAACATAAACCCTAAATTTCAATTCTTTCATTTTTTATGTTTCTGGGCAAGTTCTGGGCTTAAATATGATCAATTCAACTTTAAAACAACCTATTATAACAATCTTTATTACCAAAAACGTTCACATATGAAAACACCCAAACCACGCATAAACCCTAGTTTTCCAGATTCAATCAATTCGTGTTTCTGGGTAAGTTTTGAGGATAAAAATGGTATCATTGATGTTTTAAAAACGTTTTGACACAACCTTTTTAACCACAAACACATACCAATGATTAAATGTTCTAACACTTACGCGTAGAACACAAAAATCACAATATCTCAAGATTTAACCATTGGATTTATGAAAAATTCAAAACCATTGTTTAAAAACTTGTTATAAACACGAAATCACTTACAGATTGATGATCCAAAACACAGATTTGTGGAACGATTGTTGTGCGTAGGATTAGTTAGGTGTGTGTAATAAATGTAAAGAGTTAATGTTAGGTGGAGGAGTTTTATTTAAAGTAACTTTAAGCTTTTGGCAGTTTTAGTCCCTCCACCTTTTCCATTTTCATCCAAAGCCTTTTAACTTCCATTTTGGTTACCAAACGAAGAATATTTGGAAATAACTTTGACGACACTCCCCCTCGACTTAAGAAATAATGAAAGTTTATAAATTTTAGTCCGAGGAGTGTCAGTGAACCAGAAATGTGACCACCATTATTAAAGAAACAACCGGGATTAGGTAACATGCAAGTAAAGTGTTATTATGAAACAGTTAAGTATTTATTTTCTCCCCCTCAACACTTGATCAAAAAAATACTGAATTTTGAAAGATTAGAGTGTTGATGGAAGAAGAGTACTTGCCATGTTGAAAGAAAAATAGATAGAAGAATATTTTTTTATGTTTTATCTGATTTTATATTTTTGTATTTTGTTTTTGAAAAATTATTTACAAAAGAGATTTTGGTGTTTGACTGGTTTTTAAGACTGTTTTAAGAGTTCATCCAATTCCTCTTGAGTCAAACACCGCATACCAATCCGGTGGACCAACTCATTAAACCTAGCGGGAGGCAAGGCTTTGGTGAGTAGATCTGCCAATTGGTATTCTGTACCCATGAAGTATAATTCAACTGTACCCTGTTCCACATGGTCCTTGATGAAATGATAGCGAAGATCGATGTGCTTAGATTTCGAGTGCTGAACTGAGTTGCACGAGATCGCAATGGCACTCCGATTGTCGCAGTACATTGGGATTCTGTAAAATACGTAACCATAGTCTTTGAGTTGTGTTCTCATCCAGATGACTTGAGCACAACACGCCGACATGGCTACATATTCTGCTTCGGTTGATGACAGCGATGTACAATCCTGTTTCTTCGATTGCCAAGACACCAGTTTATCACCAAGAAATTGTAGTGCTCCTGAAGTACTTTTCCGTGAATCTAAGCATCCTGCGTGATCAGCATCTGAAAAAGCGATTAGTTCAAAACCCGAATCCTTCGGATACCAGATTCCCAAGTTAATGGTTCCCTTGATGTATCGGAGGATTCTTTTAGCCTCAGAGAGGTGGGTTTCAGTTGGTCTTGGCTGATAACGGGAGCAGAGATAAACGGCAAAGACAATGTCAGGTCTGCTAGCTGTTAGATACATGAGAGACCCAATAATACTTCGGTATTTGGTAGGGTCCACTAATTTCCCATGTAAATCAGCGTCTAGCTTCTTGGTATGAGTCATTGGTGTGGCATAAGTGTCACAGGTTTTCATTCCAAATTTGTTTAACAATTCAAGGGCATATTTGGACTGACTCAAGAAAATACCACGGGGTGATTGATGAACTTGCAATCCTAGAAAGAACGTAAGTTCACCCATCATGGACATTTCAAAATTTTTCTTCATTAGTTTTGCAAAAGCGATTGAGTACTTTTTATGTGTAGACCCAAAAATAATGTCTTCCACGTAAATTTGAACAATTAAGATATGTGCCCCGTGATATTGAATGAAAAGAGTAGGGTCGACCGAACCTTTGGTGAAATTATTGGCAATGAGGAAAGATGATAGCTTATCGTACCATGCCCGAGGAGCTTGTTTGAGACCATACAGAGCTTTGTTCAGTTTGTAGACATGGTTCGGGAACTCGGGATCAACGAATCCTTCTGGTTGGCTGACATAAACCGTTTCTTTCAGTTGTCCATTTAGAAACGCAGTTTTGACATCCATTTGAAAGACCGTCATATTCATATGAGCCGCGAACGCAAGAAATATCCGAACAGCCTCAAGACGAGCAACCGAAGCAAATGATTCTTCAAAGTCAATACCCTCCTCCTGTCGATAACCTTTAGCCACCAGACGTGACTTGTTTCTGATTACGTTCCCTTCAGCATCCAATTTGTTCTTCCAAATCCATTTAAGACCAATGACGTAGACCCCTGTTGGTCTTTCAACCAGTTCCCATACTTCAAGACGTTTGAATTGGTTGAGTTCTTCCTACATGGATTCAATCCAGTTGTCTTTTGTCATTGCGTCTTTAATGTTTTTAGGCTCAGATTGGCAGACAGTGATTGCATAAATGCAATGTTCACCATCTGTGTGAAGACGTTGTCTCGTAACGACTGGTTGATTCGGGTTGCCAATAATATTTTCCAGAGGATGGTCTTTTGTCCATCGATGTGTAGAGGGTTAATGTTGGTATACATTGTGCAGATTCTGAGGATTCAAATGGTTTGTTGATGATTCCGCGACATCAGGTGCAGCAGTTTCATTAGCAAACGGGTTAAAGAACGCATTTGGATCAAAATCTGCAGGTGGGGGTACTACATTAAGAACATCATCAGCTGGTTCATCATTGTTGGAAGAGGTTTGTTCAACTGTTGTGGTGGAGTCAACTGGTGGTGCTTCTTCAACAGTAGTTGTTGTAGCAGGTGTATCAGGTATAAGAGTAGTATCAGGTTGAGCAGCGGAAACAACGGATACACTTGGAGCACGTTCATCAATATCGTCACAGAACAGCGGAGCAAATAACCTTTCCATTTGTTGACGAGTAAGCTGAGGGCTTTGTTCAGCTAATGATGGGGTTTGAGGGAAGTTTAATCGGTTGTCGGGTTCCAAGCTGTTATACTCAGAAGCCATCTCCGTAAGTTCATCAAAATGAGCATGAATCGTTTCTATAACCTGTTTTGTACGACGATTCCAGATCCAGTAACCTTTAGAATTCTCACAATATCCAATAAAGACTCCAATGTCAGCTTTGGCTTTGAGCTTTCCAAAATCATCACGATCATTATTTGGATAGCAAAGGGATCCAAATGCATGAAAGTGTTTGAGATTCGGTTTATGGTTGTGTAGAAGCTCAAAAGGTGTTTTGTTGTGGCGTTTAGTAATCATAGAACGGTTTTGTGTATAGCATGCAGTAGATACAACTTCTACCCATAAGTAATCTGGAAGTTTAGCATTGATTAACATTGTTCTTGCAGCTTCCACTAACGTTTGGTTTCGTCTTTCAACAACTCCGTTTTGTTCTGGTGTACGTGCAATAGATGTCTGATGCTCAATTCCCACTTTCTCATAAAATTCTCGAAGAGTTTGGTTAACAAATTCAGTTCCTTTGTCTGTTCTGATTTGACGGACGGTGTTCCGGAGCTGAACTTGAATTTTCGTGAGAAAGGTGATGATCATTTGTGGAGTTTGGTCTTTGCTTCGAAGAAAATAGACCCAAGTCCATCGTGAATAGTCATCAACAATTACTAAGATGTAGCGTTTGCCATTGATCGTTTGCACGCGCATCGGGCCACACAAATCCATGTGAAGAAGATGAAGCACATGCTGAGAGCTGTGTTCCACCTTTGAAGGAAAATGAGCACGAGTGCTTTTCCCTTGTTCACATGCTGAGCAAAGGTGATCTTTAGAATACCGGAATCGTGGGAGACCTTCAACTAGTTTATGTCGAGCAAGATTGGTTACAGTTTGAAAGTTTAAATGTGATAGACGACGGTGCCATAGCCAGGATTTTGTTGATGTTGCCTTTGAAAGTAAGCAGATGGGAGATGAAGCAACCATGTCTTGCATAGATATGGTGTAAAGACTTGAATTACGCGAGCCAGACATAAGATCGTTTCCTTGTAGATCACGAATGAAACAAGATTTCTCCCTAAAAGCCACCTCCAAATCTCCATCACAGAACTGACCTACTGAAAACAGATTGTGACCGAGGCCTTCCACATAATAAACCCTGCTAATTTTGATGTTCCCATTGATATAGTCTCCGTAGCCCATGATAGCTGCGAAGTGATCATTCCCGAATCTAACAGTGCCAATGAACTTTGCAATAAAGTTTGATAACAGTTTAAGGTTTCCTGTCATGTGTCGGGAACATGCGCTATCAACAATCCAGAGAATGATCTGTATCACCTGCATTACACACAGACGACACAGATGGAATAGAAGTAGATGTGGAACCCGAAATGTTAGAGGGTTCCGGAGCAGTTATAGTAGATATACACACATCAATAACTTTAGGCATCCATTTAAATCCTAGTGTGTTATATATCCATTTCTACCATCTCTAACTAGTATTTGCTTTAGTCTTAGTGAATGCACTAGGTGGTACTACATTCCTAGGAGGTGAAACTGGAGCTACAGGGACAGCAATGCGTTTCTTAGAATCTAAAGAGGGCGGTCTACCAAGCAAAAACTTAGAATGATTAGTGGGCCTAGAGGTATTCTGATTCTTAGGATTCCTTAAACGAGAGATGATAGCTTTAGCAACACATTTGTCATGACAATCAGAATTCATACTTTTACGACAAATAACACAAGGTACATCAGACTGAATATCAAAAGTACTTAAAGGTTTAGCATTCGTTACATCACTATTTCTATTACATTTGCCAGACGCAATATCTATAGTGGAAGCAACATGAGTCTTATTCATAGTCCTAGGGTGTTCTTCTACTTTAGCATTCCTTATTGATCTTTTCTTAGGTCGCAACTTCCTATTCTTCGATGTAGTGCTCCTAGGCTGTGAAGTGCGGACGTTTGGAAAAGAGGCAACTATTCCTGTTTCAGTAGAAGGAAGCACGTTAGCAACTTGTGTTTTGGCAGTAGGCATTCTAGGTTCACGA
>BPTQ01000007.1:215844601-215889474 GCA_019973895.1 Chrysanthemum seticuspe | reverse complement strand
TCATGAGACTGAAAGCTGAATTGGGAATGCTTGACATTGAAAGTCAGCAACCAGAAAATCAATCCCAATCTCAGTGAGTTTCCTCTTAAATGGTCCCTGCTCCCTGAACAAAACCCAAAATAATCTTCTCACTAAATGAGTAAGACTCATTCAGGGACCCTGACAGTGGACATTGAGCATTGAATGAGTAACTAGATGCACCAAGTATTTTAGTTAGTTAAATGTGTCACAATTCTCAATTTCCGGTCATTTTTCAAAATTTATATTTCATTAACGTATATATTTCTTATTAAATAAACGCTATCGCACGATCATTTACTTTGAACAATTGATCCGAAACTTCCAAAAATTTATTCCGATATATTTTTATACTCATATTAAGATTATAAAAATAATATTATGAGTTTACCCGGTGTTTTAAATTTATTTCGTAAATAAATTGTTATATTTATATAATTACGACGGTTTTCGTAAATTCAATCCGATAATTATTATTTCACTCAGTTCTTGTAAGAAATGTATTTTTATAATTTTTATGACTTTAATATATTTTATTTTGATCCGTTAAAACTTATTTTTAGTTAACGCTACAATTAATACGTATTTATACTTACACAATATACAATATATACAACTTTATACACATTTAACTCATCAAAAGTCCACATCAACCCCCCCCCCCCTTCCTATGGCCGGCCACCCCACATGAGTCACAACAAGTGATCATTTTCATTTTTACTACTTATTAGATATTTGTATCATATACTAGATATTATTTGCAAAACACATAGCAAACACATAACTCAAGGTGAAAAACAAATCTTTTTCTCACTTCCTCTCCATGAAGGCCGGCCATCTCAAGAACCAAGGAGGAATCCATAAAATTTTCTAGTTCAAGTGATTATAATGTCTTACTAGTAATCTATTTCAAGGTTTTGAAATAAAAATCTATAGATTAATAAGGTTTTTATCATCTTCTTCACATAATCATTCAAGTAAGCATTTCATGATCATCATAATTCTTTCATATTCATCTCTATGATATTTCATCATTTTTGCAAGAAAACATGCATGTTACATATGAGTCTATACCACTTTTAGTCTTTTATTACTTATAATAAGTTTTATCCATCCTATAATTAATCCCTTGAAACATATCACTTTTGGTGATGTCTAGGAACCCATGACACCCTAAGAAGGTGTATGGTAGGATTAGAATAGCTCCGGAGTTGTTTTGAATTGGTTAGAATAGGTTTTGCGCGAGAAAAACTCATTTCGACAACTTTATTTAGAGGTCTGATCTTATTTTTGAATTCTGGAAATTTTGACAGTTGATAAAAATATTTGGGCTAGACATTCAGAAAATATACTTTAAAACGAAAACGTGGCCGCTTGAACGGATTAAAACGGAGCTATAACGAAGAAGTTATGAATTTTTCAAGTTGACGACGAAAACTAATTGTTTCAGAAAAATTCAGCATGCTGTCTCGACTTTTTACGAGTCAAAAATGAGTCTTAAGCGTTATAAATTGTGTCGACTTATCAAAAATATATTAGTATACTTTGATACGAATCTAAGGACATATAAAACGTAGAAAACGGACTTGTAACGATTAAATCATACACGTTTACACAAAGTTGCCGTAACTTTATTATATAAGAAAAACTATTATATTTCTATTAGACAACCTTACGGCAACAAAGTGACCATGTTGAGGGTCGTTTTTAACATTGACGTAATACTTGTTATAACATGATGTCTTCTAGTAAAAGTAAGTTCGCCAAGCATATTTTCCAAAATCTCCGACCGTTCGTCAAGCGGAGTTGTAATGAATAAGATACGGTTACTTAAACTTTGCCGAAAACCACCCTTAAACGATATTTTGGACACAAGTACCATACTTTACCTATATTTTTCTCCATGATCGAGACCTCTATGATGAAAACTTAAATGCTAAAACTTTGAGATAATGATACAAGCTTCCCAAAACCGTTGAGTTTGTTTCCTAACACTCGATGTGCACCATTTTACGACTAGCTTTTCGAGGCCATATAGTCACTTTTCATGACTTGTCAAATTATATTATTTTGCGACGAAAAGCTATAAATTCTTGATAAATCACTAAACAACTATCGTAGGATGTTGTTTCAACGCAAATACTTGTAAAGTATTTTATAACATGACGAGATGTCATAAACATATATTTCAACGACAAACATTATTTTCAAATGCACAAGTGGTATGGATATCATATGAGTTTGGATGCACGACATTGTTTCATGACTTATATTAGAGCATATCATTCATTAGGTTGCGGATAGAGATTGCACCTCATTTCAGTGTATCTACTTTTGTCATCATAAACATTGCATCAGGTGAGTTCATAGCCCCACTTTCTATTACTTATTTGTTTTATAAACTCTTTGGGGGAGATACATGCTCAACTATTTTCATTTACTTTTATAAGTACTCTAAACCTTTAAGGATTACCGTGAGTTCATAGCCCCACTTTCTATTACTTATTTGTTTTATAAACTCTTTGGGGGAGATACATGCTCAACTATTTTCATTTACTTTTATAAGTACTCTAAACCTTTAAGGATTACCGTGAGTTCATACCCAGCTTTTACTCGTTTAAATTCTTATAAACTATTTAGGGCAAGATACATGCTTATTTATCAAAACATTTAAACTCTTTTGCCAAACAACATTACTTATACTTTAGACTTGGTGCGTGAAGTGACTAGACTTAAACAAACATCCCAATATTTATATGTTGGAAGGCCATTTATTTGGATACAGCCCAACGTGAGTCGTTGGAGGAACATCCCAACATTTATATGTTGGAAGGCCATTTATATGGATACAGCCCAACGTGAGTCGTTGGAGGAACATCCCAACACGAGTTGTTGGAAGACCCTTGTGGTGATATTTATACTTTTAACTACCTTAATGCGCATATTCATGATTGTCATTCTATTTTAGGCAATGGGTTGTGAACACACAGGTTGCAAGTTTTGTATGGGCGGAACTTGGAACTGGGTGGATTTACAATGCCTTTGCTGTGTGAACATTTCTCAAAGTATTTCAGATCATTTTATTACAAACTTATGAACTCACCAACCTTTGTGTTGACACTTTTAGCATGTTTTATCTCAGGTATCTAAGGCATTCACTTCATGGCATGCATTTGGACATATCATAGAATCGTGGTGATGACGCGTCACACATGGGATTTATGCATTTTAAAACATCGTTTGGCTTGTAACAAACTTATTTCCGCACAAATTGATTTTCATTTGGGACCTATACTTTGTAAACTCTGATTTTTTTAATAAATCAAACGATGTGTTTTCCAAACGACACTTTAGGTCGTTCAATATAACTATAACTTTGATGCTATGACAGTCATCCCCCAGGAATTTCATTCCGCTGCAAAACAGGTAATTTGGGGGTGTGACAAAATGTCCTAGGTTGGTAAACATACCAATTTAATATAAGAATATATATCTCTATGTCCTTCTGTCACCTATGTCAAGGGTCCCTCAAACCTTACCTCATCCCACTTGGCATTAAATGCCTTCTCTCACAACAAATATCCTAAGGATATTTTAATACTACAAAATACACTTTTACTGTGCACTGCAACTGTTCACTGGAAAACCGTGAGAAAAACTGCGGGTAGTGAGTGGTCGCATTAAATGAGGAAAATAAAACGTCTTTCAAAACCAATTCTACAAATCCTCACTCATGCAAAATCTACCCTTCTCACCACTCTATAAATACCCCTCTCAAAACATTAAAACACATACAAAATGTTTTTCTGCATCAAAACTCTGCCAAAATCATTTCTCAAATCCAAAAAAAATTGTGTGTTCTTTAAATCGTTAACCAGTTTTCAACAAAATCTTCTCTGTAAACAATTTACAAAAGGTTTTTCATCACAAAACCCAAGAGACTCTAACCTCTTTGATTATTCTTGTCAAGAAATTTTTTTTTCAAAAACCCTAAAACTTTTTTGAATGGAAATGGCAAGAACATTGTCTCTTCAGTTTGCACCTCAGTGGGTAGGCGGTCTTGAAAACGTTGAATTCAAAACAAATAATGTTATAGGCAACTTTGAATACCCACATGATGTCCCAGCCTATAAGGGAATAATGAAATTTTTACTGAACTGCCCACTAAAACAGGCCTTTACTCAGTCCCCATCTATACTGTACCACAACTTCCTTAGGGAGTTCTGGGCAACTGCAGTGGCCTATGACCCGACACCCTCCACTGATGAGAACATACCAAGACCCCTCAGGGAGTTTCTCATCAGGTTCTCTATTTTAAATGGGCAACAACTTGTCACATGAACTTCAAAACTTTTTTCTCATCAACAGGGCTTGACTACAACCAAGGAAAATATGTTCCTCTCCCTGACCCAGCCATTGTGAAGGCTGAGTTAGAAAAAATTGCTCTTGATCCACAACTTTTGGACAAAACCCCAGTCACCAAGAACTCTTTTCCCGTGGCTTAGAGGATCCTATTCACATTTGTGATTCAGGTTCTCGGCGGGAACCACTCATCCACTTAACATATTAATTCTATTCAGTTGATGATGGCCTACTACTTGATGACTGGTACTAATGTCGACATGGGGGAGATCATTTATAGTGATCTCGTAACCAAGCTACAGAACAAAACTAGGGTGAAATACGTATCATACCCTAGATTTTTTTCTTATGCTTTGCAAGTGTTACTGGGTTGCAACTACACTCAGGATTTTCAACATGGTGCTTTACCAACCACCCTGAGTGCATCAAATTTTCAAAAGAACCCATCCCTGGTCACTGATATCAAATTGACGACGCATATGGTTGCTGGAAACAACCAAGCGGACTCCGTGTCTCCAAAACCTGCTCCCAAAAAGAGAAAGGGGAAGTCTCAAACTGGGACTAAGACCAAACCCAAGTCTCAAGGCCCTGAGACTTATGGAGCACAGCCCAAAAGGCACAAAAAGCCCCATACTGATAAGACACCCAAGGGCGACCAAGCAACAACCACCCTGGTGACATCGAAGGACAATGATACATCACAGTCAGTGCCCTTGGTCCCACAGGCTACTCCCCAAGATCCAGAGGGAAACATACAACCCGCTGGTAGGGAAGCGCCTTCCACTCAGCTCGAGGAGAACATTCGCAAAACACAACTTTTGTCCGAGGGCACAACAATCAGTCCCAAAGACTCAGGGGAACCAAACAACCCACTGATAACATCAAATTAGCCTGATCTTTAATATATCAAATTCTCGTGTTTATGGCCTCATTTGTATTAATATGGTACTTAATTCGTTCATAATTGCATTTCAGGATAAATGAGGCGTTGGAGCGGAAAAGATATGACATAAGGCCAAATATATGTTTTGAAGATAGATTTCGAGGGCCTATGAAATCAATGAGAAGATTACGCCGTAACTCGTTAATAATGTAACGGCGTAAATATGATGCTTTGAAGGATACGACGTAACCAATTCTTACGGTTACGTCGTAATTATTTTTGTGAAGGTTACGGCGTAACATGGAAATTTAGTTACGCCGTAGAGATAATTTCGGATTAGATAAGTTTGTGCATACGAAGAATTACGGCGTAAACTAGTAATTTAGTTACGCCGTAATTAATTACTTGGGCGCAAAGTTTTGAAGTCCAGGGACTGGGGGCGGCAAGTTAATATTTATTTTATTCACTTCAAGGACCAAGTATAAAAATATCAAGGACGATGAGGGGATGAAACCGTAAATATCTTATAAGTATTATTAAGGCTTTTGGACTTGATATGAATCCACGCGCTACTTCAGGGGCCAAAAGCATACACAAGAGTAATAATGTTTCAAGAAAGTAGGAGGAGGATGATGAAAAGTATGAGATTACATATTTACGGTGTAACTCTAAATTAGTTACGGCGTAATTTCGATTACGGCGTAATTAATATTTTAGTTACGTCGTATTTTTCAATTTTCGTAATTATTTGAGCCGACATTGGTTACGGCGTAATTTGCACTTAAGGTTATGCCGTAACCATGTCGCGGCCTATAAATACATCCATAAATCTGCATTTTTAAGTATCTCTCTTCACCCCTCTCCTAGGGGTCGATTAGGGCACCACTCTAGGGCAATTTCCAGCAGTTCCAGGCCATCTTTGAAGGAAGAATTCACTCGCAATCATCATCATTATTAGCTCTACATCAAGTAATTTGTATCAAACATTATGTTCAATTCACATCATGACTTATTCATTTTTGTTGGTGTGATTTACTATATGTTTGGCTAAGCATCTCTGGTGCTCACCTAGTTATGATTCATTAATTGTTTTGTTTATGTTTACATTGTTTCCGTATAATTATTTCTAAGTGTATGCATGCATAGTTTGTTGGTAGCTACCCTTGTTTCGGTAGTTTTGAATGACGGTAGTGGCTAGTTACTTAGGATATATGACCAACTGACCCTTAGTAGGTAGACTGAGTGGGAAGGGTAAGATATGACCAACTGACGACCCTTTTTGCTTGTGCGATTTGACTAACTGGTCACCTACTGTTTGGATGAACTTAAGAAGTCGGGGATGAGTGTCTAAGATGCTAGCGCCCGGGCACTCATTATTATAAATCTAGCATGTAGCGGTACTTAATGACTTGGCTTAGGGGACTAAGAACAACTGGACTTATGACGGGTCACCTGATTTCTCCAGTGGGATCCTTTGCTGATAGGTTAGGACGAACTGACCAAATGCTGTCCTAGCGACTTTGACCCCACCTGAAGTAATTGGAAGTAATTAAACGTAAACATAACTTGATAGGATGAATAACTAGGTTAGCACATCTCTCCTACATTGATCACAACTCTTGCCTTTATCTGCTTTCTTTTATTTCCTTGTTTTATTAGTTAATTTATTATTTCAATCTTAAAAGCAATTAAAATCGTGACATAGACTTAAGTTAATTTCCAATCCATGTAGCTCTTGGGACGACCTCGGTTTTACCGAATACTACACTACACACGACCGAGTACACTGCCCGTTAGTGCATTAGGGTAGACCATAGGTATAACGAGACTTATAAATCTTAAAACCTGGTCAGTAAAACCTGCATCAAGTTTTTGGCGCCGCTGCCGGGGAGCTATTTAGGATTTTAATTTAAGTTTTTCTTTTATTTTTGTTTTTAGTTTTCTTTTTCTCTTCTTTTCCATTTTTGTTTGTTTTTGATATTTCAGGATATGAAGATTCAGATTTTGACATGCTCACTATGGAAGAATATATTGCTTTGACTCAAAGTAACCAAAGATCGGGCATCGTATATCCCGAGTTTAATGATGACATCGACTTTGAGATCAGCTGCCAGTTCATGAGGGAACTTAGACAAAAGCTTTTCGCGGGAACTGATGATGAAGATGCCCACTTGCATGTGCGAAGAGTATTAGAGATCGCAGATCTTTTCCACACTCCAGGAGTTGCTCATGATGCATTAATGCTTAGAGTATTTCCAATTACTCTCACAGGTGCAGCCAGAAGATGGATGTTCAGGCTTCCTGCTGGGTCAATCAATACATGGAATCTTTTGGAGAAAGCATTTATTAGAAAATATTATCCTCCTTCAAAGATTGCCAAGAAGATGGAAGAAATAAGGAGTTTCAGACAGAAGATGGATGAAACGCTAGATGAAGCTTGGGAAAGATATAATGACCTTCTTTACAGATGCCCAACGCATGATATCAGCAACCATCAGATGGTCCTTATTTTCTACAAAGAATTAAACATCCCGTCCCGCCAAATGCTCGACTCTCAAGGACCTATCCCTACAATGCCACCTGCACAAGCCCTTAGATCAATTGAAACGATGGCTGACCATTCACGAAATTGGTATGATGGAGCAACGACTTGGGCCATAAATAGCAATAGCTTGGATGACATTGGCGACATCACCAAGCAGTTTGATAGACTTGGATGTGATATGAATATGGTTAAGGAAAACATTCGTGCTATACAGGAGCATTCTCTCTAAGAAGAACGCAAAGAATATGAGCAGGTCAGGTATATTGAGTCATTGGAGGAAGCCGTCACTAAATACTCGGATAATTTAAAATGGATGCACGACTCGAATGACGAAATGATTAGGAAATTCAAGGAGGGCGCGGACATGAATTTAGAGAAGCTTGACGCTAAGAGGACACGCTTGGAGGCTAAGCTTGAAGAATTAAACCAAAAGGTCCTGGAAAGTAAAATAATGTGTGTGGAACTATCAAAGAAACGGTGGGAAAGATGAAAGAAGTCAACAACGAGCCGGTTCCTGGTGATTTACCTTATATCAGACCTTATGTCCCACCTATTCCATTTCCAGGATGCTTGAAGGTTTTGAGAAATGAAGAAACAAGCAATGATCAATTGAAGAAGATGGAAGCATGGAGCTTACAGGATGATGAAGCAATGCCACAAGCTAATGCGGAATCAACTGCAACGCAAAATGGTAACACTTATAACTCTTCTTTTATTACTAACAATCTTGCTAGTTTTCCTTTACAGGTTGCTAAAAACATGAATGAAATTGCGCAACCTTTGACCTCACAAACCTCGCTTGTCGCATCACCCGATGATGGTTGTGTAGCTCTGGCTACTGAACCAATTTTAGTTGATCTTGCAAAGGAATTATAGGACAAGATCTTGGACACTTCAGTGATTAACGAGGAGACATACGAGCCAATTGATCAGCTACATCACAAGGTGAACCAATCATTAGTGCCATCAACCAAAACGGGTAAGGTATGGAGGGAAATGACATCTCCTTTTAGGTATGATCATAATTTATCATTTCCCCATCCCATAGCAAATTTACACCCTCATGGTGTTTATTAATATTTTCACCCACACTTGATTTCAAGTGAGGGGATGAACACCCTTTTACTTAGTAAATAAGGGTAAAGTCAAGCTCGTGACTCGAACAAAAACAAGCGCTTCGTGGGAGGCACCCCATGCCTATCTTTTCTTTTTCATTTTATTAGTATAGTATGGTTTTGTGTTTTTAACCACTTTTGCAGGAATCGGAGAATATTGCATCAGTAACTTAAATGAGGACCTGACCTGTCCATCAGTTACGGTGTAACTCATCCCAATGATTACGCCGTAACACATCACAAGTAGCGATTCTCTTCAGAGCATTACCGATTATGGCGTAATCTCATGTTATGGTTACGCCGTAGCTACCCTTCAGTAGCGACTGCCAGGTTTTGCCATAATTACGGCGTAACTCCTTCAGTGAGTTATGGCGTAATTATCCTCCAGTTCAAATTCTTTCTATAATAACATAATAACCTTGTATTAGTATTAAATGAACTTTGTGGGTATGTTCCCTGTAAGCCCTCACGAGACTAGACTCGTCCACTTGGGACACCAAGTGGTTTAAAAGGCTTGTTGCATATGCTAAATGCAATCGTGATTCCTACAAAAGTGAGTTAGGTTTTTCATTTTCTTTTAATACTTGTTGTTTTTCTAGTATGATGCATTTGGTGAATTCAGGTTATTAAAGTTTGCTCATAAATCTCAAAGCAGGACACGTTTACTCGTGTGTCTTCGATCATTCCGAGCAAATCCAGGGGAGTTTTCTATTCCAATTCTAACCCTTCTTATCTTTCATTTATATGCTTAAGTATGACCCAAGTAGGGGGAAGGGATTAGACATAGACACCCGCTTGATTTTACTCGCCTTCATTTTTCTAGTTTTTGATGAAAAGTGTTCCATTAGTAAAATTTTGAAATGTTTTTCGTTACTTAACTGGATTAATCTTTACTGAGCACACCTACCCTATATTCCCATTGTGTGAGGATAAGCCTTTTCGTTTTCCCCTTATACATAACACCATAAAAATGAGTGTGCCGGTGGCTGTAGTAGACTTTAGAACTTGGCCTTGTATATCTTTTCGAGACCATTATCATGAGCATTACACTGAGGTAACTTGGTGTGATCGGTGCATCTAGGATATAAGGCAATTTTAGGATTAAACCCAAATAGCTCGTATATGTATTGTGTATATTGACTTTTCACATTGATCAGTCAATCCCCCTGTTAAACCCTTTTTGTTGCACTCACCATTAGTGCAAGATACCTCTAGATACACCCTTCAGAGCCTTTCCTTTCATTTTGTTCACCCAATATAATTGTTTCGTTACACCTATCGCCTAGCCTACCCTATAGTTTCCTTATGTCCATGGTCCGGGTGCTGTTGGTTAATTTTGGTTCCACTAGTGAAAGTCGCGGGTTTTGAATAAAGGGTTTTGGAAGAAAATCGGGTTTAGATGAGAGTTGATCCCAAGTAGGGGGATACTTTTTATGTCTGTATCGTATATATTCATGTATACCTTATCTTGCATCAAAAAAAAAAAAAAAAAAAAAAAAAAAAAAAGCATGCAAGCAAGCGTTTATTTATGATTAGTGTTCTCGCCTTGTTCAACTAGGCGTAGTTGGTTCACATCCATTTTGTCTTACGGATAAAATTAGAAACCCATACATTTCTATCTCGCCTTTCAAATTTTAATCAATATTTGTCTAATGAGGGCATTGTACATCCCAAGTGGGGGGATGGGAGATAGAAATGGTTGATTTTATAGTTTTGTAGTAAAAATATGTGCTAAAATTACCCAAATTTTAAATTTTTTATGGCACATACTTTTTTTTCATTGATGATGAAGGTCGAGTTTAATGCATCTTATTTGCCTAGATTATGGAGTTTATGAGGCACCACATTACATTTCTTATGCATTAACTTGTGCATTGGATTATTAAAGACCCCTTGACTCTTGACCCTCGATTTTTTCTATGGGATTGAATGCGACTAGTGGTGGGGCGACTGTGGACTTATGAATCTATTTGTTTCGTGTCTTTTTGTTTGCACCCATTAAATGTTTTCCCATGTCTTATCCTACCCTTAGTCATGAATCAAGTTTAGGTGAGGAAGCGAGCAATCATTGGTGTCTTGGCCATGGATTTGGTCATGTATCATTGGTTTTGTCCCCTTCGTCGTAGCTCTTTAGTAATGACAAAATAACCCCATAAGCCTATGTTGTGTCAACCCATTGCCTTTTAGAATAGCTGCATCTATAGACTCTAGTGGTGGAGATTAGTATCTTTGTCAAGCCTATGAAATAATACTCGCCATGACTGAGTAGTTGAGTGATCACCCAAAAATAAACACGTGAATTATGAGAGAGAGTGTGATTTCAATTCCCTTTTCGTGAGGTGCTCGGTTTGGAATTTTCTAGCTTAGGTGATTTTTAAACTCATATCTTCCAATTAATCTTAGGAGATATATTTTTAAGAATTATTCAAAAGGTCTACCTGAGGACAAGTAGAATTCAAGTGGGGGGATATTTGATAACATCAAATTAGCCTGATCTTTTATATATCAAATTCCCGTGTTTTTTACCTCATTTGTATTAATATGGTACTTAATTCGTTCATAATTGCATTTCAGGATAAATGAGGCGTTGGAGCGGAAAAGATATGACATAAGGCCAAATATATACTCTGAAGATAGATTTACGAGGGCCTATGAATTCAATGAGAAGATTACGCCGTAACTCGTTAATAATGTTACGGCGTAAATATGATGCTTTGAAGGATACAGCGTAACCAATTCTTATGGTTACGTCATAATTATTTTTGTGAAGCTTACGGCGTAACATGGAAATTTAGTTACACCGTAGAGATAATTTCGGAGTGGATAAGTATGTGCATATGAAGAATTACGGCGTAACCTAGTGATTTAGTTACGCCGTAATTAATTACTTGGGCGCAAAGTTTTGAAGTCCAGGGACTGGAGGCGGCAAGTTAATATTTATTTTATTCACTTCAAGGACCAAGTATAAAAATATCAAGGACGACGAGGGGCTGAAACCGTAAATATCTTATAAGTATTATTACGGCTTTTGGACTTGATATGAATCCACGCGCTACTTCAGGGGCCAAAAGCGTACACAAGAGTAATAATGTTTCAAGAAAATAGGAGGAGGATGAAGAAAAGTACGAGATTACATATTTATGGCGTAACTCTTAGTTACGGCGTAATTTCGATTACGGCGTAATTAATATTTTAGTTACGTCGTAGTTTTCTATTTTCGTAATTATTTGCGCCGACATTGGTTACGGCGTAATTTGCACTTAAGGTTACGCCGTAACCATGTCACGGCCAATAAATACAGCCCTAAATCTGTATTTTGAAGTATCTCTCTTCACCCCTCTCCTAGGGGTCGATTAGGGCACAACTGTAGGGAAATTTCCAGCAGTTTCAGGCCATCTTTGAAGGAAGAATTCACTCGCAATCATCTTCATTATTAGCTCTACATCAAGTTAATATGAGCGGCTAAGCACCTCTGGTGCTGGCCTAGTTATGATTTCTTAATTGTTTTGTTTATGTTTACATTGCTTCCGTATAATTATTTCTAAGTGTATGCATGCATAGTTTGTTGGTAGCTACCCTTGTTTCGGTAGTTTTGAATGGCGGTAGTGGCCAGTTACTTAGGAGATATGACCAACTGACCCTAACTAGGTAGACTGAGTGGGAAGGGTAAGATATGACCAACTGGCGACCTTTTTTGCTTGTGCAATTTGACCAACTGATCACCTACTGTTTGGATGAACTTAAGAAGTCGGGGATGAGTGTCTAAGATGCTAGCGCCCGGGCACTCATTATTATAAATCTAGCATGTAGCGGTACTTAATGACTTGGCTTAGGGGACTAAGAACAACATGACTTATGACGGGTCACCTAATTTCTCCAGTGGGACCGTTTGCTGATAGGTTAGGACGAACTGACCAAATGCTGTCCTAGCGTATTTGACCGCACCTGAAGTAATTGGAAGTAATTAAACGTAAACATAACTTGATAGGATGAATAACTAGGTTAGCACACCTCTCCTTCATTGATCACAACTCTTGCCTTTATCTGCTTTCTTTTATTTCCTAGTTTTATTAGTTAATTTATTATTTCAATCTTAAAAGCAATTAAAATCGTGACATGACTTAAGTTAATTTCTGATCCACATAGCTCTTGGGACGACCTCGGTTTTACCAAATACTACACTACACACGACCGGGTACACTGCCCATTAGTGCATTAGGGTAGACCATAGGTATAACGAGACTTGTAATCATTAAAACCTGGTCAGTAAAACACTGATAGGGATATCACTGCCACCGCTTCTAAGGGTGGCACTAGGAATCACCCACCAGTTCTTGAAGAAGCACAGGGGGACAAAGACTCAGAGGGATAAAAACCACCCGCTGATATGGAACCCATCACCACCACTGGTTTACTGACAGTTGATGAAGTTAATGACATACTGTTCTCTGATGAAGAGCTCGCTGACAGTGAAGAAGAAATACTTTCAGCTGGGGAAGAAATGGATGCTGATGTTCAATCACAGGAACAAGAGTATCAGCCTCATCCACAAGAAACTGAAGAGTCACTGGTTCAGCCTGATGATAATGACTCTGACTCCTCTTCCTCCTGTCCTGAGGAACTGAAAAAGCATGACAACATTCTTCCACTAACTGAAAGGCAGCTTGTTGTGGATCACAAAGGCTTCAAGGAAGCTATACTCCGGTGTTACTGATACTCTCTGGGATCAACACGTTGAAGCTGCTGCCAGTTATGCTGATCTGAAGGCTGAAGTGCCCACTACCAATGCCAACACTGACGAGAACAGGAAGCTCTTGTATTAACACCTGCACAGACTGGATGAAAACCTGGTTAAATTTCTAAATTACTTTTAGGAGTCTCACACCAAATTGGATGAAATCAGGGATTCTATTAAGGAAGATCCATCACTTAACTCCAAAGTGATGGAGGCTACTGAGGTCTACATGAAGAATTCCTCTAGTCTCACTGAACTGATCAACATGCCCAACTCTGCAAATGTTCAGGGTCTTCAATCTTCAATTCAGTCTCTTCAATCCACACTGGGTTCACTGGATGCTAAAGTTACTGATCTGGCTAAAGCATCATCTTCTATGGCCTGGAATCTTGGGCCTAGAATGACAGCACTAGAATTATCTCAGGCCACTCTTGCTGAAAAGGTCACCAGTCTTCAACAAGATACATCTGACATCAAGACCATGGTCTCGGAGATATATCAAGCCTTCAAAGGTCAAGCAGCTCCTTCTTCCTCAGTATCCCAAGCAACTCTTGCTCTCACTAACGTTGCAGCAACAGTTGATGGGGAGAGAGCCACTGAAGAAACTCCTTCTCACACTGAGGGGGAGCTAGCTCAACCTGTATCAGCAACACCTATATCATCCATTCCACCATCAGGAACACCAACCTCAGTGACAATGACAACAGCAACAACACCTATAATCACAACACCCCCACTGGTATCCTCTTCTTCATCAGCTCAGGACAAAGGCAAAGCAATCATGATCACACCTGATCCTGAAAAAATCCTGTACGAAATACAAGGCAAAAAGTACAAGCTCAGTCCAGAACAGCTCGCTGCTTATCTTGAAAAAGAAGAAAGACTCAAGAAACTGGCTGAGGAAGAGCAAAGAAGTAAAGATGCCTTGATCCAAGTAGTGGCTGAAGAAGCTGAAAAGATTGGGATTGATCCTAAGAAGCTTGAAAAGGGACAGGCAGGCCAACAATTCAAAGATGCTCTGAATGCTGAAATGGCTGCTATGAGAAAGAAGCTTGATGAAAAGAACAAGAAGGCTGCTGCTATCAGGCAAGAAAGGATCAACCACTACAATTGAACCATGACAAGCAGAAGGCTACCTGAGAAAATCAGTGATGTGAAAATCATCCCCAAATCCAAACCACTGGAAATGAACATCTACAGGGGGATGATAAAAGGCACTTTGAGGTTCATGATCCCTTGAAATTTACAGACTTTGGGATCACTGAACTTGATGAGCTTGGTCTAATTATCGAGAAGAAGCAAAATGCAGTGGTCAAGGAACTGATGAAATCCCTCAGCAAGCGTTATGAAAGACTCAGGGATGCACCAGCACTGCTAGGGATAAAGCCAGCTCTAACTACAGCTTAAGGGTCTCAGTCTCAGCCATCCCAAGGTAAAAGAAAAAGGGTTGAATCTAGACCTGAAATCAAGGTACCTGGCCTTGACTGCAACAGGGAGCTACCTGAAGGGGTTAAGTTTGTGAATTGCTTGGTTATAGAAAAGCCTGAAAGAGGACTTTTCTTTATTGATGTCTATGGGAACCCAACATTCCAAAGGTGGAGTGACATTGATATGGCAGGGGTGTCTACAATGGCAACCTACCTACCAGTGGCCTCTCAAATCCAAACTCCCGAAAACATTATGTTCTGCACTAACTTGAATACCAAGATAAGAGAGCACCCTGACAAAGAAACCCTCCTAAAAAAGAAACCAAAGTTGGAAGCACTGGGAATCCATCTTGATTGACATCATATGCTTTATCATTTATCTTTTGTATTAGTGATAGGAACTATGTAATCTGATCAATAAACTATGTATGTTTTGTTAAAATATTCAGTGTTCCTTATTATGCTCATTAGTACATTCAGTGTAAGAAGAAGCCATTTGCTCACTTACACTAATCAAACACTTAGGCTATTTGTATATCCAAATAGGGGGAGACTGTTGGGTTCTGTGAATACCCAAACCCCTTAAGTCTAGGATTTGAATAGAAAATACCCCAAGTGTTTTGTCCCTTAAACACTAACAAGTCACTGAGCGCATAGCCACTCAGTGAGCTGTCTTCAGGATACTCAGTAAGAGACAAAGAAGAAGTCTCTCCACTCAGTAAGGTGGAACTTAAGGGGTGAAGATTGAGTCAAGAAGAAGATGGTAGATTCAGTGAGTGATGACAATAACTCACTGAATCCTGAAACTCCTCACCATCTACTACCACTGAAGACAAACTAAAGACGAAGACTGAAGGCTATGAAGACTGAAGAATGAGCGGGACAAGGCGGGATAAGTTTGAAATAGATAAGGTGAAGTCCTTATCAACCAAAGTCAAACTTTCCCTGAATTACTAACTACCAGGCTCGGTGTCATCACTGACTAGAAGAAAGTAGCCTTGTCACTTACCCTAAATAGCCAATGTAAACAGAGACAAAATACATCAGTATTTTGTCTTCTATAACCTGTCAGTTTTTCCTCTAGGATAGAGTTAAAATCCATACTTGTATAAATAACATAAGAGATGGAGTGAAAGATTTAATCTTGTGCATTAATTGTAAAACACACACACAAGCCATCTTTCACTCCTCCAAATACAACTTTGTCCCTGAGATAGCTCAGTGGTACCTTTGTAGTTGTCCTCAGACTTAGCTTGAGCTTAGTGAGGAGATACCATACTTTGTCATTTCAGGGACATAGCTCAGTGGTACCTTTGTAGTTGTCCTCAGACTTAGCTTGAGCTTAGTGAGGAGATACCATACTTTGTCATTTCAATCCCAAGTACTATTCCGCAAGTACTTGGGTAATGTATTCTTATTGATTTATTTCTAATAAAGAATATATAAGTTGAAAATTAATCAGTGTGTTTTTACTTGCTTCTTTTCAGTCATTATTCACAATTAGTTGTTTTAACTGTTTGTATTGTTTTTATACGATTGTGAAACGGGAACAACAATCCCAAAGGAACGGGTGTAGAAACCATAGTGTATGCCGACTCGGACCATGCCGGAGACTATGTCGATAGAAAGAGTACAAGTGGTATTTGTACTTTTGTTGGACATTTTCTCACCTCATAGTTCTCAAAGAAACAGACGGCCCTCGCTATCTCAACTACCGAAGCCGAGTACGTCTCAGCCGGAAAAACATGTCAACAAGCTCTTTGGATGAAGCAAGCTCTCGTGGAGTACGGAATTCAACTCAACGACATCTCTATACTTTGTGACAACAAAGGAGCCATTGATCTCAGCAAAAATCCCGTCCAACATGCCCAACGAAACATATTGAAATTCGCCATCACTTCCTTTGCGACAATGTTCAAAAAGGAAACATCTCAATCGAGAAAGTCTCCTCTGAAGTAACATTGCCGCCATCCTAACTAAACCTCTTAAACGAGAACCATTTAATCTTCTTAGACTTGGTTTAGAATTAATGGAACCAAACACATAATCAAAAACATAGCTTAAAACTTAGAATGACCAAACACAACAAATTAGCAAAACCTGCTATTGTTCCCATGGAACCAATCGCTAACAAAGACGGAACCAGAATATTGGGTCTGTCTGGTCCGTGGTTCATTCAGAACAAAAAGTTTAAACTACAAAATACTTCCTCCTTCACAACCCACATAACCAAACAACTTACAAACACACGTAACTCATAATTGAGGTTTCTTCTTCAACTAATCTCAGCCAAAATCAACATTGTAAATATCCTAACTACATTACTTCTCTTAATTCTGAGTCTAGGGTTCCAATTTATGCACAAAACCAAAACATGGGATTATGCATCTTCTTGTACAAACATGAATTACATTTGGTAAATTACATATTAGTTAGGAATTACATATCATAAGGCATTATCATAATTAACTAAAAACCCGATGTCAAAATTTTGAAAAATTTCTCACTTATAGGAAAAACAATTTCTCATTGTTCATACAAATAAAAACGTTATTTTCATCACTTGCATAATGTCTCTTGAATACTAAAGGTAATGCATAACTAATATGCATTCCCGGATATATTCAAACGAAGCCATATTGAATTAGGAGCGTTTAGGTTATCTCTTACATTTTGCCAAACACTACTAATAAAAACTATTTTATGCATAAAAAGGAGTCGAGATAACCAAAACTCCACATTGTTTGCATATAGGCACACACTAGAACAAAATGTTAATTTAGTCTTCGTTTTTACTAAAACATGAAACTTTTTGCTCCTAGGAACAAACATGCCTCCCGCAAAGTACTATGATCACAAAGACACCCTTGGCTACACCCCACAACACCACAAAACTAAGGGTCTTAGTAAAGAATGAATTGATGTTTTCAAAGGTCTATAGAAACGTTACTTTCATGAGGGTAGAACAATCCATCCATCCTTTGTTGAGGGAACAAACCTTCATCAAGAACTAGCCACCATCCACTTTGATGGTCTCCTAGACATAGATGAACCCATTTGTCCTAGATTCATTCTTGAGTTCTATGCTAGCGTAATTCTTGTAACAAATGATGATGGTCTTATGTCACTTCAATTCAAAGTCAACCAAATTGATTTCATCATTCCCCTCACTCACTTCGCCCAAGTTCTAGGAATTCCTTGTGTTGGAATATGTCTCTACTCGGATAAGTGGTCACTCACAATTCTTGACTCAATTCATGACCGTTCCCCTCTTTTACCAAACTCCCTTGGTCGACAAAGTTGTCATCCGTGAACACCTCTTCTTTGATAGGGTAGCCACAACTCGTGTCACTAGAACCGGGAAAGAATCAACCGAGATCCAAATGGAATGAAACTCAATGAGCTTAAGCCTCCCTTCAAGAATTGGGAAGAAATTCTTAGAGCCAATGTCATAAGCACCATAGGAAACCGTGACCATATCAATGCTTGCCTTTTCTACATGCTCTATAGCTTGTCCACCCATCAACCATTCAACTTGGCATACTACATTGCTAGGAGGATGGCAACATTACCACTCAAGGAACCGTTGCTCTTTCATACGGGATGCTTCTTACCCGTCTCTTTAGATCTTTTGCACCCATTCCGCTGTAGCAACCCGTAATTTTTCATAATGTAAAATGACTATTTTACCCTTTGACTTTTTAAAGTTGACTTTTGACTTTGACTTTTGACTATTTGACTTTTACCGTAACGTAAAAGCAAATACGATAACCGGTAGTAACTGGTAATTTTCCTTATTTGTTTCCATCACAAGACTACGATAAGTCTATATGTTCAAAATACTTTATTTTTACCAATAATCATAATTTATATGAACTATTACTATTTTATCATTTTTAAGTAGATATGTTACTTTTTACGTAAGACGCGTACTCAAACCAACGTTATTAGGTTTTAACAACATAGACACACCCTTTGAGACTTATCACACATTTAATATACCTAGTTTGAGAATATTGATAAGTTTTAACATTTTTAAGAGTATTACATTTTTACGTTACCTTGTTTTAAGTTTCGTGACTTAAGGGCTTAACATTAGTAATTACCGGGACCAAACTACACCTTGTAAACTCAAAGTAGTACAAATAATACACACGAACCACCTCGTGTGTAGAGGTAGCATTTGCATGCATGTGTCAAAGGACACTTGTTTTCCTTTCTTGCACCTAGCTTCCACTAACCTATAAACTACACATAAACTCACATAGTTATTATCACCTCACTTTCTCATACATGCAAACTTCACCAATTCTCTCTTATTCTTCTTGTTTTGAATGCCAAACCCACCTCCTCCATCATCATCATCCATTTGAATTCAAGCTATAAGTTATACTACAAAAGTGAAGGGTTTAGGTAGCTAGTTATTATTCTTGGGTTGTTTTAGTGATTCCATAGTTAGATTTGGAGTTATACAAGAGGTTAGGGGCTGAAGTAAGGTGGTCTTTGGGGGTGATTATCAAGGTGTTATAAAGATGGATAAAGATTAAAGAGAAGGGTGAAAGATTGGAATGGTTTAGGTGTTGATTTGTAGTTGTGATACTTGTGTTATTCCAATCCTTGTAAGCTATTATTTATCTTCATATTCATTCAATATGATTGTAATAATCTCTATAATTATTTGATGTAACTTGATATAAGTATTATATGTAATATGGCTTAATTGATGTTGTACATGAGGTTGTGACCATAAAAACAAGCTAAAATAAGTCCTAGGTTAGTTCTATGAACATGAATTCTGAAACAGTCCCAAAGTTTGATTAAACTGATCATCTCAGTAAAACTTGAGGCTAATTAAGTAAGATAAACTTTTAGAACTTTGTATTACGGTCATTTCGTCGGGTGGCGCACCTCATAACTCATCCCGATGAGTAAATGAGAGCCAAATGGCAAAACATGTCAAAATCTGCACACCAGATTTCATTTGGGAAAAGCCCATGGTTCTGACCATTTCTGGAAGTCGACTCAGTTTTATGAAATATAGCTAAGACCTAAACTTGAAGTTTGGCGAAAGCCACGAGTCAAAACAAGTTGTATAACTCAACTTATGGTCGTTTTGGTAGGACTGAATGTGCAGCCAAACTTTTTGCAATGAAATATAAGTATATACTTGTAATTAGACTATAGATATAAGTAAAATTTAGACCTTGCACTTGATTAAGCTTAAGAAGCTGTTATAGAATATAAAAATATGAATTTGAGCTTTTGAATCACTTAAAAAGGACTCGTGGTTAAAAAGTTATGCCTAGTTAAGTTTTACTAGATGAAAATATAGTGTTGAAACAAAAGCTTGCTGATACGATTTTAAATCGCGATTTTGACCCTTTTCTGGTCCGAATCAGCAAACGTGTAAAGCACGAAAGTTGCTCAGAATGACTTTTTCTACACAAACTCAGGAGCACATAAGCAGAAAGTGAACGACAAAACCTAAAAACGGCAAAAACTAAGGTGACATGTTGTTGACTAGAAAATAACCTTAGTGAGAACTTTAAGTGATATATTGATCATTTGAGGCTAATATAAAGCCAAGATTGAGTCAAGATTGTTGTCTTGAGATTGTCTAACTTAGACACATCCTTAATATGGTCTTGATTATTATTGCTTAACCATAACTTAGCCACACGGCTAGTATAAGTCTAATGACCGAAACTTGTTTTTAAAACTTGTTCACTATACTTTGATAAACTAAGTAAATGACCATATGACATGTTAAACTACTTCACGACCTCTTGATTTTTATAGCCCGAACGATGGTACGAGGTTATTTATAAAAGGGCTATAAGCCAAACAACATTTAAGGAATACTTTAACTTAAGGATTCATGTACAACATCATAAGCCAACAAACTACATATACTTGTACACTTATATCGTACAATATACTAAAACACGAATACTATGTGTAACATGTTGGATTTCACAAACACATCAAACCATGATTACAAAGGGGCGTACAATATAGGTTTTTAGAGAGAGAAAGTTAAGAGGTTTGGGAACTTAGTGAGAGAAAGTAAAATCTTATTATGAGCTCCAACCTTCTACCTTGGGAGGTAGAGGGTATTTATAGTATCATACATAAACGCCACCTACGGGCTGTGGATCAGGCATACAGTGAGTAAAGACCCGTCCGTCCTCCACGGTGTTACTTAACTAAATACTACCTAACATTAAATAACTACGACTATGAGCTTTCTAATGATTACATATACTTGAGGTGACCGACACTTTAATAACTGGATTTACTAAATCCTAACAATCTCCCCCTAAGGGAGGTCACCTCAAATTACATTGAATACAAACAGATATTACATTAAGATAGTTCTTGGATTCTTGTTTAAGTTCATTGCTCTGAAGCCCGTAGTCTTTGATTCTTCATGTTTTGCATGTATGGTTAATCCAAGTGGAGGTCTTTAACTGATCCACGTGATAATGAGTTTTGAGCCAGCTTTAAGATCATCAGCTACCATAAATCTCTGACTCTTTGATAACATCAAATAGTCCTGAATATTAAGTGTCACTTTCCCTCGATAATGCTCGTTATTTATATCATTTATATGGATTTACGCTTGTTTTCCATTGTTTTCCACTTTCAGGTAAATTACGAGCATTGGAGCTAAAGAGACGCGGAAATGGAAACATAACTAAAGATTTATCACAGTATGCCTATTTTGAAGAAGTTACAGCGTGACTCCTCTCTCACATTACGCCGTAACTATTGTATGACCCTGAATACCAACTTATCAATAGGTTACGGCGTAACTCTTCCCAAAGGTTACGACATAACTCCATTAGGTCAAAAGAGGTTCCACGCCGCTGATACTTACGACATAATCGAGTTTATTGAAGACTACGGCGTAACCACTAATAAGGTTACGCCGTAACTAGCAGATCTAGTGCATTTACGAAGAAATAGAAGGTTACGGCGTAACTCCTATATTGGTTACCCCGTAACCCAGACCTAGCCTATAAATACCCCACGAATTCCAGCATTTCTAAGCATCCCATTCCACACACAACACTCTGAGAACGTGGGAAAAAGCTCAAGGCAGGTCTAGGGGAGCATACGGAGCTGTTTCCAAGGGAGAAGTCACTCCATTACGATAAGCTTTAGCGTTTTATATTTCTTTTTCTTTCAATTCATGTATTTCGTACCTTTGAATATTGAATTGATTTGCATGATTAATATGAGCGGCTAAGCACCCTTTGGTGCTAGCCTAGTTATGATTCCTTAATTTTTTTTGTTTGCGTTTACCTTTACTTCCGTACAATTATTTCTAAGTGTATGCATGCATAGTTCATTGGTAGTCACCCTTGGTTCGGTAGTTTTGAATTGCGGTAGAGGCCAATTGCCTAGGAGATATGACCAACTGACCCTAGGTGAGCGGACTGAGACGGGAAGGGTAAGATATGACCAACTGACGACCCTTTCTACTTGTGCGATTTGACCAACTGATCACCTATCGTTTGGATGAACTTAAGAATTGGGGGTGTAGTGTCTAAGTTCTTAACGGCCGGGCACTCACTATTTTGAATCTAGCATGTAGCGGTACTTAATGACTTGGCTTAGGGGACCAGGAACAACAGGACTTATGACGGTGCGCCTGATTTCTCCTGTGGTGGCATCTTTGCTGATAGGTTAGGGCGAATTGACCAAATGATGTCCTCTCTAATTTGACCCCACCTGAAGTAATTGGAAGTAGGTAGACGTAGACATAACTAGCTAGGAGGATTGACTAGGTTAACACCACTATTCCTCTATTGATCTCCCTTTATCATTTATCTGCTTTTATTTCATTCTGCATTAGTAGTTTAATTAATTAAATCCCTATCGAAACAATTATTATTCTGTGACACTATACTTAGTAATAATCCAACACACATAGCTCTTGGGACGACCTCGGCTTTACCATTTACTACACTACACGCGACCGGGTACACTGCCCGTTAGTGCATTAGGGTAGACCATACGTATAGCGAGATACTATAAATATTAAGACCTGGTCAGTAAAACCTGCATCACTCTTTCTTTGTAGTGTTGACATTATGTGATGTTGTGACTTTTGGACCGACATGCTCACCTTCTGGATCATGATTTCTTCTCATCAGAGTAGCGTGTGACAACTCGTACTTTCAGGTCATTATTTCAAAACATTATTCATGCTTCATCATTTATCGTTTATCGTAAACTAGGTTTACGAGTATCAAATTCGCGTAACCTTAATGGTTTAACTGTGAATTCATGATCATATCATCGAGGACATTTCATGTAGACTAAGTTTAGTCTACATTTCATTAACATCATTGTCATCATATTAGTTCATGCATGGTTTTGCATTTTACGTTAAACGTATAAATTTTCATATTAAATAAACGTTATCGCGTAATTAATTATTTTGAACAATTGATCCATTACTTCCAAAAATTATCCCGATATATTTTTATACTCATATTAAGTTTATAAAAATAATATTATGAGTTTACCCAGTGTTTTAAATTTATTTTGTATATAAATTGTTAAATTTATATAATTACGACGGTTTTCTTAAATACTACATGATTATTATGATTTCACTCAAATTTTTCAAGAAATGTATTTTTATAATTTTTATGACTTCATT
Source organism: Chrysanthemum seticuspe (assembly GCA_019973895.1). NCBI lineage: Eukaryota > Viridiplantae > Streptophyta > Magnoliopsida > Asterales > Asteraceae > Chrysanthemum > Chrysanthemum seticuspe. The sequence goes on along the minus strand of BPTQ01000007.1, from coordinate 215,865,715 downwards.
ATATTTTAATTTGATCCGTTAAAATTTATTTTTAGTTAACGCTACCCTAAATGTTCAAATATATAACTAATTACTCAAGTATACTTTCAAGTAATCATTTTGTCTACATCTTAATGCATTAAAAAAATAAAAATAAAAATAAGAATAAAAGTAAATGATTAAACCCCCTTGTCGACACAAGGGGGTGAGTCATTTGGATCTCCTAAATATCTCATACATATAAAATAAACAACTCATAATATCACATACAACTTATTTACTTCAAGTGTAAACACAAAAATCATTTCTCTCTTTCTCTTCTCTTCACAAAACCGGCCAACCATAGGATCAAAGAGGGATCATCAAAAACTTTTCTAGTCAAGTTATATACAATCTAGTTACACTCTTTGTATGGGTTTTGAAATAAAAACCTTGGGTGCTTAAGATAAATCCCTTGTTCCAAATCACCTCATCAAGTTACTAGTAAGCATTCATATTCATCATAATATTTCATATTCATTGTTATGGTCATTTCATTTTATTTGAGAAAACATGCAAGTCTCATGAGGTTTATACCACTTTTTCATTGATTTTAAGAGTTATGTATATATAAGTCATCCTATAATTACTCCTTGTTATATATTATTTTTGGTGATGTCTAGGAACCCATGACACCCTAAGAAGGTGTATGGTAGGATTAGAATAGCTTCGGAGTTGTTTTGAATGGGTTAGAATAGGGTTGGCGCGAGAAAAACTCATTTCGACAAGTTTGCAAAATGGTCTGTCCTTATTTTAAAAATCTGGAAAATCCGACAGTAGGTAAAAAAATTTGGCCTAGATATTTAGAAAATATACTTTAAAACGAAAACGTGGCCGCTTGAACGGATTAAAACGGAGCTATAACGAAGAAGTTATGAATTTTTCAAGTTGGCGACGAAAACTATAATTTTCTGGAAATTTCAGCATGTATTGTTTATTTTGTACGAGTCAAAAATGAAACTTAGGTGTTATAAATTATGTCGACTTGTCAAAAATATGTTAGTATACTTTGATACAAAGCTAAGGACCTTTAAAACGTAGAAATCGGACTTGTAACGAGTAAATTACACGCGATAAACCAAGTTGCCGTAACTTTATTCTATTAACAAAATTAATATATTTTCTATTAAACACATACTACGGCAACGAGGGACCATGTTGAGGGTCGTTTTTGACAATGACGGAGTACTTTTTATAAAATGATGTCTTCTAGTAAAAGTAAGTTCGCCTAGCCTATTTTCCAAAATGTCCAACCGTTCATCAAGCGGAGTTGTAACGAATAAAATATAGTCACTTAAAATTTGCCGAAAACCATCTTTAAACTATACTTTGGACTAAGGTACTATACTTAACCTCTATTTTTCTTTATGTTCGAGATCTCTAGGATGGAAACTTAAACACTAAAACTTTGAGATAATGAAACGAGCTTCCAAAAACCATTGAGTTTGTTTCTTAACACTCGACGTGCACCATTTTACGACTAGTTTTTAGAGGCCGTTTTAGTCACTTTCATGAAAATGTCAACGACATTATTTTACGACGAAAAGTTATAATTTCTTAATAAATGACTAAATGATTATCGTCGGATATCATTTCAATATATATACTTGTAAAGTAAGTTATAAATTGTCAAGACGTTATAAGAATTATTTTTCGACGATAAGTATTATTTTCAAAAATTCATAAGTGGTATAGATATCATACGAATTGCATGCATAACATTACGTCATAACTTATTGTGTATCATATCATTCATAATAGGTCAAGTTTAGTGATTCACGCTACATTTCGGTGTACTCACTTTTGCCATCGCATCATTGTACCAAGTGAGTTTTCATAGCCCCATTTTCAATTGTTTTGGACTATTTTGGGGGAGATACATGCTTAACTATTTTTCATGAGTACATTAGATTTTTATGGATAATTTCTATTATGATCACCATCGTTTCAAAACCGAATGTTTTACTATATAAATTGTTCTTGTTTGAGTGGTATAGTTCTACGTCATATAATGTTCTAAATCAGTTGACTACTGATACATTGAGTCATGTACTATTGATTATGTGCTATAGTTCTATGTCGTATAATGTTCTAAATCAGTTGACTACTGATACATTGAGTCATGTACTATTGATTATGTGCTATTGTTCTACGTCGAGTTAGGTACTATTGTGAATTCATTTGACATCATGTGCTTGAACATAAACTATACACATTTTGGCAATGGGTTGTAAACACACAGGTTGCAAGTTTTGTATGGGCGGAATTTGGAACTGAGTGGATTTACAATGCCTTTGCTGCATAAACGATTTTTGAAAGGCTTTACATTTCAACGCAAACTCTATGAACTCACTCAACCTTTGTGTTGACACTTTTTGGCATGTTTTATCTCAGGTATCTAAGACATTCACTTCATGGCATGCATGTGGACATATCATAGAGTCGCGGTGACGACGCGTCTCACTTGGGTTTTATGAACTTTAAAAACATCGTTTGACTTGTAACAAACTTAATTCCGCATATGTTGACTTTCATTTGGGACCTATCTTTTGTAAACTCTGATTGTTTTATTAAATCAAACGATGTGTTTTCCAAACGACACTTTAGGTCGTTCAATATAACTGTGATTGTGATGCTATGACAGTCAATCCCCAGGAATTCCATTCCGCTGCAAAACAGGTAATTTGGGGGTGTGACAGATTGGTATCAAAGCTTCGGTTATAGAGAACTAGGTTGCATCATTGACCCTAGACTATAACTACATCATCATAGCATCTCATCATTTCATCATAAGTGCATATTCACTTTACATGCGGTTTATACATACACTTTCGAGTTATTTACTTTCATTTCACATCGATTGTCACATGGATGCCTTTAATTACCCATCCCATTATCAAGTCCTCATACTCTAATGCGGAGAATGCCTTGTCATTCCCTATCAAATTTTTACATCAGTTGATTCATTACCGATAACATTGAATGCCGAGATAAAACCTTTAAGTAGGGCGAAGTCACTCTCACTCCCTTGATCATCACCAACATGTCGAGTTACACGTTATTCACGCACTAAGTCACTAAACCATCACTCATTTTGAAAAATAACCTCAAACTTATCACCTCATATCATATCTCTTTGGAGCATTTATTAACATCAGAATTTGCTACGTCTCACCTTTCCTCTTATTTTGAAGAAGTTATGGCGCCGAAGAAAGCTCCACAAGTTTTGACTCAAGAGGCTATGCAAAAGTTTGTGAGGGATAGTATAGCCAATGCATTAAGGATTGAAAGGGCAACAGTGGCGGCTGCTGCTGAGGTTGCGGCTACTGCCGAAGCCACTAGACTTGCCAATGCTGCCGAGGCTGCAGCCACTGCTGAAGATGCTAGACTCGCCACTGCCGATGAGGCTGCAGCTAATGTTGAAGCTGCCAGGCTTGCTAATGTCGCCGCGGCTGCAGCAACTGCTGAAGCTACTAGAATTGCGAGGGAAGCTGAAGCCGCTAGACTTGCTGCTGCTGCAGGTATTGCAGGAGGGTCCGGGGTCAGAAGTTGTTCGTATAAGGATTTTAAAAGTGGAGATCCCACTAAGTTCAAGGGTACTGAAGGGGCCACTGCCATGGTTCGATGGTTCGAGAAAATGGAGTCTGTGTTTTTGTTATGTAATTGCCCGGAGGATAGCAAGGTTAAGTTTGCTACGAGTACAATACTTGATGGGGCAATGTCTTGGTGGAACTCGTATGCTCAGCCAATGGGGATGGAAAATGCTTTCAAGCTCACTTGGGAGCAATTCAAAGGTTTGGTAACGAAGAAGTATTGTCCGCGTACGGAAGTAAAAAAGTTGGAGACCGAATTTTATGAACTGGTAACTATTGGGTATAACATTGATAATTACATTCGAAGGTTTCAGGAATTGGCCGCGTTATGTCCGTCTATGGTTTCAGACAACGAGAAGCTACTGGAGGCTTTCATTGGGGGACTTCCCGAGATTATTCAAGGAGACGTGATTTCTTTTGATCCGCAAACGATTGAAGAATCTATCCGAATATTTCAAAAGCTCATAGAACGAGTATTGAAGGGGGGAAACATTATCAACACCAACCGTAACAACAATACCAACAACCGCACCAACTACAACAATAACCGAAATAACAACAACAACGACGGTAACCAAATCAACAACAACAAAAGAAAATGGGAAAATGACCAAGGAGGTTATAATAACGACAACCAAAACCGTAACACTAACCATCACCAACAACTGAATAGAAGACAAGAAGTCACCAGGGTCTATGTTGCTGCACCAACAAAGGGAAGAGCTTATACTGGAAACTTACCACGATGCCACCAATGCACGCTACATCATAATGGTCCATGTGGTATATGCTTTAGCTGTCACAAAGTGGGACACCTTGCTAAGGACTGCAAGGGCAAGGCCATAGTTACATGTTACGGATGCGGGGAGCAAGGACACTATCGGAATCAATGTCCTCGAAACCAAGGTCAACAAGTTGAAGGTGCTCATGGGAATGCATACATGTTACAAGGAGGAGAAGCTCGTCATGGTCTCAACAACGCGGAAGACTGAAGAAGTTCGGAAACTAACAGTCTTAATTTTTCCTTATGTACTATGTCGTACTAAGTTTATGTCTTCTATCGCATTCGGATCTTATGACTTAAGATGTACTACTTTTGATAAACCACTCGTTGTAAAATATTCTCAACTATCGTACTTTATTTTCTTTCCGATTTGTTATCACTTACAAGAATTTTAATTCCTTTTTACTTTAACTACCATTTTAACGACACGGCTTAAATCTTTGTAAACATTGAGAGTTATAACAACTAAACCGAGCGTCACATTATCGTTCCCTAATTATACATAGCCTAGCTAACTATGTCTAATTCTGGAGGGATCATGTTATGTTGGGAGCAGTTATTTATAAATCTTAGTGAAAGCAAAATTATCACATATTCCAAAGTCAAAGTGTTACTCATGGGAGATTTATCCAACATTTTCTCTACTATGATGTTCTATATACCCTCAATCATCGATAACCGTAACGACACTTCCTCATGTCTTCTCTCCTCGATATTTATCACAAACTCAAAAATTCGATAGACTAACACGAACTGAATTCAGGGACTGAATTCCTTTTTGGATGGGCGAATGTGACAACTCGTACTTTCAGGTCATTATTTCAAAACATTATTCATGCTTCATCATTTATCGTTTATCGTAAACTAGGTTTACGAGTATCAAATTCGCGTAACCTTAATGGTTTAACTGTGAATTCATGATCATATCATCAAGGACATTTCATGTAGACTAAGTTTAGTCTACATTTCATTAACATCATTGTCATCATATTAGTTCATGCATGGTTTTGCATTTTACGTTAAACGTATAAATTTTCATATTAAATAAACGTTATCGCGTAATTAATTATTTTGAACAATTGATCCATTACTTCCAAAAATTATCCCGATATATTTTTATACTCATATTAAGTTTATAAAAACAATATTATGAGTTTACCCAGTGTTTTAAATTTATTTTGTATATAAATTGTTAAATTTATATAATTACGACGGTTTTCTTAAATACTACACGATTATTATGATTTCACTCAAATTTTTCAAGAAATGTATTTTTATAATTTTTATGACTTCATTATATTTTAATTTGATCCGTTAAAATTTATTTTTAGTTAACGCTACCCTAAATGTTCAAATATATAACTAATTACTCAAGTGTACTTTCAAGTAATCATTTTGTCTACATCTTAATGCATTTAAAAAAATAATAATAAGAATAAAAGTAAATGATTAAACCCCCTTGTCGACACAAGGGGGTGAGTCATTTGGATCTCCTAAATATCTCATACATATACAATAAACAACTCATAATATCACATACAACTTATTTACTTCAAGTGTAAACACAAAAATCATTTCTCTCTTTCTCTTCTCTTCACAAAACCGGCCAACCATAGGATCAAGGAGGGATCATCAAAAACTTTTCTAGTCAAGTTATATACAATCTAGTTACACTCTTTGTATGGGTTTTGAAATAAAAACCTTGGGTGCTTAAGATAAATCCCTTGTTCCAAATCACCTCATCAAGTTACTAGTAAGCATTCATATTCATCATAATATTTCATATTCATTGTTATGGTCATTTCATTTTATTTGAGAAAACATGCAAGTCTCATGAGGTTTATACCACTTTTTCATTGATTTTAAGAGTTATGTATATATAAGTCATCCTATAATTACTCCTTGTTATATATTATTTTTGGTGATGTCTAGGAACCCATGACACCCTAAGAAGGTGTATGGTAGGATTAGAATAGCTTCGAAGTTGTTTTGAATGGGTTAAAATAGGGTTGGCGCGAGAAAAACTCATTTCGACAAGTTTGCAAAAGGGTCTGTCCTTATTTTAAAAATCTGGAAAATCCGACAGTAGGTAAAAAATTTTGGCCTAGATATTTAGAAAATATACTTTAAAACGAAAACGTGGCCGCTTGAACGGATTAAAACGGAGCTATAACGAAGAAGTTATGAATTTTTCAAGTTGGCGACGAAAACTATAATTTTCTGGAAATTTCAGCATGTATTGTTTATTTTGTACGAGTCAAAAATGAAACTTAGGTGTTATAAATTATGTCGACTTGTCAAAAATATGTTAGTATACTTTGATACAAAGCTAAGGACCTTTAAAACGTAGAAAGCGGACTTGTAACGAGTAAATTACACGCGATAAACCAAGTTGCCGTAACTTTATTCTATTAGCAAAATTAATATATTTTCTATTAAACACATACTACGGCAACGAGGGACCATGTTGAGGGTCGTTTTTGACAATGACGGAGTACTTTTTATAAAATGATGTCTTCTAGTAAAAGTAAGTTCGCTTAGCCTATTTTCCAAAATGTCCAACCGTTCATCGAGCGGAGTTGTAACGAATAAAATATAGTCACTTAAAATTTGCCGAAAACCATCTTTAAACTATACTTTGGACTAAGGTACTATACTTAACCTCTATTTTTCTTTATATTCGAGATCTCTAGGATGGAAACTTAAACACTAAAACTTTGAGATAATGAAACGAGCTTCCAAAAACCGTTGAGTTTGTTTCTTAACACTCGACGTGCACCATTTTACGACTAGTTTTTAGAGGCCGTTTTAGTCACTTTCATGAAAATGTCAACGACATTATTTTACGACGAAAAGTTATAATTTCTTAATAAATGACTAAATGATTATCGTCGGATATCATTTCAATATAAATACTTGTAAAGTAAGTTATAAATTGTCAAGACGTTATAAGAATTATTTTTCGACGATAAGAATTATTTTCAAAAATTCACAAGTGGTATAGATATCATACGAATTGCATGCATAACATTACGTCATAACTTATTGTGTATCATATCATTCATAATAGGTCAAGTTTAGTGATTCACGCTACATTTCGGTGTACTCACTTTTGCCATCGCATCATTGTACCAAGTGAGTTTTCATAGCCCCATTTTCAATTGTTTTGGACTATTTTGGGGGAGATACATGCTTAACTATTTTTCATGAGTACATTAGAATTTTAATGATAATTTCTATTATGATCACCATCGTTTCAAAACCGAATGTTGTACTATATAAATTGTTCTTGTTTGAGTGGTATAGTTCTACGTCGTATAATGTTCTAAATCAGTTGACTACTGATACATTGAGTCATGTACTATTGATTATGTGCTATAGTTCTACGTCGTATAATGTTCTAAATCTGTTGACTACTGATACATTGAGTCATGTACTATTGATTATGTGCTATTGTTCTACGTCGAGTTAGGTACTATTGTGAATTCATTTGACATCATGTGCTTGAACATAAACTATACACATTTTGGCAATGGGTTGTAAACACACAGGTTGCAAGTTTTGTATGGGCGGAATTTGGAACTGAGTGGATTTACAATGCCTTTGCTGCATAAACGATTTTTGAAAGGCTTTACATTTCAACGCAAACTCTATGAACTCACTCAACCTTTGTGTTGACACTTTTTGGCATGTTTTATCTCAGGTATCTAAGGCATTTACTTCATGGCATGCATGTGGACATATCATAGAGTCGCGGTGACGACGCGTCTCACTTGGGTTTTATGAACTTTAAAAACATCGTTTGACTTGTAACAAACTTAATTCCGCATATGTTGACTTTCATTTGGGACCTATCTTTTGTAAACTCTGATTGTTTTATTAAATCAAAAGATGTGTTTTCCAAACGACACTTTAGGTCGTTCAATATAACTGTGATTGTGATGCTATGACAGTCAATCCCCAGGAATTCCATTCCGCTGCAAAACAAGTAATTTGGGGGTGTGACATAGCGTAAGCTTTAGTTGATTCATGATATTTGCAGTAGCGTAGCAGAAGCATGGAGTGAGAATATCAGAGTCGTTGATGCATTTATCATGATTTCTTTAGAGATGAATGTGTTGTGTGAGCATGCGGCTATGGATTGACCTCTCCATTCTGATCAGCTGCAAACGTCGGGTGTACCTGCATACAACAGTTAGCAATAAAGCGCACGAAAGTGTCTTTGATCACTTTCGTTGAATTGAGGTACACGGCCCACGGTTCCCCGTTGATCAGTACAAGTACTGTCTGTGATCAGGTATAATTTCGAAGAATCTCCTTGACAGGGTTTCGCAGCTGCTCTAGCTGTTCTCAAACCGGAACGTCTCAAAGAAGACAACACGGAGTGAGTGACCAGCGAATTTGAGATTCACTGATTGATGAAAAGAGATTTGAAAAATAATCGTGTACTGCTTAATAAAGTGGTTTTGCAATACAATGAAGGTTTTAAGGAAAATCAATTATCAATCATAAATACCCTTTATTTTTGAAATATTAATACACAGTCGATGTGCTAGAGAAAAGAATTTTAAGCACAACGACCGGTTTTTCAAAGGTATCCGTCAATCCATAACCTGAACCAGGATTGATTCATAATTTTGAATCGCCCCATTGTTTCTATTCAGTTGTCACATGGTTGATCTATTGGATAGATCTCATATGCCACCTACCAAGAGCTTGTTTGATGTTGGCTCTAGAAGGCTTTCCATCTTCATTGTGAATATGTTTGCATATCACTCAGATGTTCTGGCAATACCACAAGGATAATGCGTAGGACTCTTAAAATATATTCTCTCTTTCCACATTGTGTGAAACAGAGAGTCTTCATTGACAGTGTCCTAATGTGATTTATTAGATGATCTCTTGGCTCTAGACTCAATAGTGCACATTTGGTTCCTATGCCGGAGACTAGGGAGAGGGTCTCCTTCTTCAATATCAACAATCTCTAAGAGAAAGTCGATAGATTATGTAGGTTCCCCGTGAGAATGAAACAAGTCCTTTTAAGAGGAACTTGAGTAGCTTGGGAAGATGTAGTGCAGTGCGTCACTGGGTCCATGACGTCTTGTCTTCAATACCAGTGTTACCTTAGTAAACACCAGTAGCATATGTATTGAACCCAGTTTCTGCCCTAACGTTGAATTATTGGAGGGCTATTTCTTTTCACCTTTTTCACATTAATTTCTTTTTCATTCTTCAACCCCTTAAGTGCTTACCAAGACTTCATAACTAGAACCTTATTGGGTTTATTCCAGTACTTGCTCAGCCTCATTCCGCACTCTTCCCGTTTCTCACTTTTCTCCTTTTTTCATCATACCTAAGGACTTCTACACTATCTAGTGGATTGCCCCTGGGTAGATCCCTCCGGCTCTGGCGGGATCGTGGGAACGAATACCTAACCTAACCATCCTTATATCACCATACATAAAGTAAATTTGGTCGGTCCTTTTGGTATTGTTCATCTGCCATTGGAACCAATTGAAAACCATTTGAAAATCAATCCAGATACTTGTGATAGATTATCAAAGCATTTTGTACCTGAATTGTTTTTGATATTTCAGAAAATGAGCTCCCCCTCAACATGTGCATCGTATATTTGAAATCCTTTTGGCACATGGAGGCAAGAGGAAGAATTCAATTCATTGATTAGCATTTTCTAAAAAAATATCTACATCACCTTCCCGATCAAGATTAGTATTTTTTCATACTTAGTTAAAGATATTTTTGGGAAAGAATGTGGTTTTCAAAAAGTTGCTCCCCCTCAATATGTGCATCGAGATTCGAAAGTGTTTTGCACATATAAGGGAAAACCTGCACATTGAAACAAATCAATCACGTTTCAATCCTTTTGGTTTGATATAGATGCTCCCCCTTAACATGTGCATGGAAATTTTGAAATCGTTTGGCACATGTAGGGATGAGAGCTTGCTAATCACTTATAAAACCATTTATCGAATTATCAGTTTAAATCCAATTTAAATCACAAATTCTCCCCCGATCACAATTTTCAAATAATTTGAGATTTGTGATCTCTATAGATTTAAATTGTTTTTGAAAGCTTTTGAGGAGAATTGTAACTTGCTTATGAAAACATTTAACCGATAAGGATTAAATCTGAGACTTTAAACTCCAAATATTAAACACGCTTGAGTATCTTTTGAAAACATGACATAAGCCTTGGTCTGAACCAATTGTATGACAAATAACCTTTTGATTTAATTGAAATCATTCTGCCCCTCAATCAATGACATAAGTTGTTGATTGAGAGATAGAGATTTTGACAAATGTCAAGTCCAAATGATTTTCAAAAATTGAGACCGAGTTATTTTTATTAGTTTTCATTTAGATAACAAATATTTTTCAGAAGAATTTATAGAAGAAAAAATATTTGTGAAGAAAACATTTGTCTTTTTAATGACAACCATTTGTTTTTAGAATCAGAGCATGAGATTTGAAAAATAAGATAAAGTATGGCTATGTTCTTTGTTTAAAAAACGGGGTATAGTCTGAAATGACTATAAACCTTTTGTTTTTGTTTTCTATTTTTTTTTCAAATATGTACATTCGAACTTCATCTAAAGACCCGTGTCACTCTTTGAATGACAACACAAAGACCGTAGATGAAATCGAATAAAGGAAAAGATGAGAAAAATATTTTTAGCTTTTTCAAATATTTTCTGATTTTTATGGATTTTTGAAATTTTATATTTTTCTATTTTCTTTTGAGGGTTTTATAATTTTGTATTTTGCTTTTTGAAAAGATATTTACAAGAGATAGATGAAGAAAAACTTTTACTCCTCGTCTTCCTCTTGAAGACGTTTGATTGTTTCTGGTTGTAGACTCTTTAGACCAAGTCGTGGGAGGATAAACTCAAAACGTTTTCTAGGAAGAGCTTTGGTGAAGATGTCTGCTAATTGGTATTCAGTCCTCACAAAATAAAGTTCCACCACACCGTTCTCCACTTGCTCCCTGATGAAATGCTGTCGAATGTCGATATGCTTTGCTCTTGAATGTTGAACGTTGTTGCATGAGAGAGCAATAGCACTTTTGTTATCACAATACAGAGGGATTTTGTTGAATTCAAATCCATAGTCAGATAATTGGGATCTCATCCATAGTATTTGAGCACAACAAGATGACATGGCTATGTATTCAGCCTCTGTAGAGGATATAGAAGTACTCATTAGTCCCATGTTGATGGTTCCTTGGAGATACCGAAAGACCCATTTAACCGCTTCAAGGTGCTTTTTGGTAGGCTTAGCCTGGTATCTAGCACACATGCATACAGCGAACAGAATGTCTGGTCTATTGGCAGTAAGGTACATCAGGGACCCAATCATACTACGATATTTAGTCTGGTCTATCATGATCCATGAGAGGTCCTCATCCAGTTTAGTACGCTCCACCATGGGAGTGTCAACAGGGTCACAAGAATCAAATCCAAATTTCTTTAAAATCTCATTAGCATATTTAGATTGAGTGATAAAAATGCCTCCGGGACTTTGTGAAATTTGTAATCCCAAGAAAAATGACATTTGTCTCATCATTGACATTTGAAATTTGGAGCCCATCTCCTTAGAAAAACGGTCACATTCATTGGGGTCAGTCAAGGCAAAAATAATATCATCAACATAGATTTGAACGTGGATTAAGTGTTTTCCTGACTTTCTGGTGAACAATGTCGGATCAACTGCTCCTTTGCTGAATCCAGTAGATAGAAGAAACTTTGATAGCGTATCGTACCATGCCCTTGGAGCTTGCTTCAAACCGTAAAGAGCCTTCTTCAAGCGATATACATAAGTAGGATGCTCTGTATTCACAAAACCTTCAGGTTGGCTGACGTATACGACTTCTTTAAGATCTCCGTTAAGGAAAGCCGTCTTTACATCCATCTGATAGACTATCATGTTCTTACTTGCAGCGTTAGCCAGGAAGATTCAGATTGCATTGATACGTGCAACTGGAGCAAATGATTCTTCAAAGTCAATACCCTCCTCTTGACGGTATCCTTTTGCAACCAATCGAGCCTTGTTCTTTAACACATCACCATGCTCATCAAGTTTTACTTTGAAGATCCACTTTAGAGCAATGATCATAGCACAGTCAGGAGCAGGTACTAATTCCCATACATCTAGTCGATCAAACTCATGAATTTCTTCATGCATGGCATTGAACCAGCTGTCTTCATTCATGGCAGTTTTAACATCTTTTGTTTCAACCTTGGATAGTACGGAGTTGAAGAAGCACCATAAGGCATCAGTTGCAAGTTGTTTACGAGTGGATACAGGACGAGAGGGGTTTCTAATGATGTTGTCTAATGGATGATCATGTGTCCATTTCCTAAGGTGTTCGTGTGGTTGTTGTTGAGGAACTGAAGTAGCATAGTCATTTTCTCCTGATGAAGATGGTTCTGATGATGGTTCAGGAGCAAATATGTTCTCAAAGGGAGCATCTTCGGGAGTAGCAAAGGGATTATCTCCATCATAGGTGCCAGAAACAATTCCATGATGTACACTTGATGATTGAGGAATTGATGATGAGACTGAGTGATCAGCAGTAGGCGCTTCTTGACTAAATGACATAGAAACTGAAGGGTTATCTACGTTGACAGGGATAGGAGTAGCCTCTGTTGATAGATTTGATAGATCATTAGCAATTGGCTCATAGTGTTCATCAAACATTGGATCAAACAATTTCTTCAAATCATCTTCTAAAGGAGGTACATAAGGAGTTGCTGGTGAGGGATTTTGTACAAGAGAAGAACTAATGGGACTACTTGATGAAGGTTGTGATACGGGTCCAGAATTTGATTGTCCTGGAGCCATTTGCCCAGACAGCTCATCGAATGTGACGTGAATAGTTTCCATGATATCTCGGGTTCTGTTGTTGTAGATTCGGTAACCCTTCTTGTTTGATGCATAACCCACAAAAAATCCAATGTCAGCCATAGCTCTTAATTTTCCTAAATCTTGACCGGCATTCGTTGGATAGCACAAAGCACCAAATACACGAAGGTAGGAGAGATCAGGTTTTCGTTTATGAAAAAGTTCGTATGGAGTTTTTTCATGAGTGGTGTGTATGAGGGAACGATTTTGGGTGTAGCAAGCAGTGGCAATGGCTTCAGCCCAAAGAAACATTGGAACCTTTGAATAAATTAGCATAGTTCTTGCAGCTTCAACAAGGGTCCGATTTCGTCTTTCAACTACACCATTCTGTTGAGGCGTGCGTGGAACACTTCTTTGATGACTGATTCCAATGCTTTCATCAAATTGACTTAGGTCTTTGTTAACAAACTCAGTGCCATTGTCTGTTTGAATAATTCTAACAGTCTTGTTAAGTGAACCAGAAGCTGCTTGATAAGTTTGATGGTGACATCTGGAGTTTCATCCTTTGTCCTCAAAAACTTTACCCAAGTAAATCGAGAGTAGTCATCAACAACGACTAAAATATATTTCTTCCCATTTATCGTTTGCACTCTCATTGGTCCGCACAAATCCATATGAAGGGTATGAAGAACTTCCATAACTGAGTTTGCAGGTTTGGGTTTGTGGGCATATTTCCTGCTTTTTCCCAATTGGCATGCTGAACAAAGATGATCTTTTTCATACTTTAATCTGGGTAAGCCTCTTACAAGGTCCTTTCTGGAAAGATCATTAATGGTGCCGAAGTTCAAGTGATTGAGACGACGATGCCATAACCATGACTTTGTTTTCGAAGCCTTTGACAACAAGCAGATTGGAGAAGACTTCATCATGTCTTCGATAGAGATGGTGTATAGATTTGAACCCCGTGTTCCTCTTAAAAGTTCCACACCATCAAGTTCTCTAACGAAACAAGTATGTTTTCTAAAAGCCACCTCTATATCGAAATCACAGAATTGACCAACAAAAAAAAGGTTATGACCAAGACCTTCTACATATTATACCCTGGAGATTACACTATCACCAACAACATAGTCTCCATAACCCATAATTGCACCAAAATGGTCGTTCCCGAATCTAACAGTCCCGATGAATTTACTCACGAAGTTCATGAGCCGCGAGCGATCTCCAGTCATATGCTTGTAACAGCTTGAGTCCAAGTACCACAGAACGATTTGAACGATCTGCAGTTGAACACAGACAAAAATGGATAACTGGATAATTGGGAACCCCATGCAATAATGGGTTCCACTTTGTTAGACAAAGAGATTGGAACAACCACATCAGAAACAGAGTCAATAAAATCATTAGTGGTAGATGTGGGGCTAGTAGAAATAGTAGATCTATTCAAAGCATGTTCACTTCTTAAAGGTATAGTTCTACCAGTGGGCATCCATTTCCTAATAGGCATTGACTTAGAAAACTTAGGGCACAACTCATTAAGATTAAATTTGCGGCCAGTAGGTATCCATTGATAACCTATATTACTAAATTTTCTTCCTGTGGGTTTCCAATGTTTTCTAACCTTCTTCCGCCTTTGCTTTCTAGCCTTCTTAGCTTGATTTTTGGCATTAACAATTATAACTGGGTATTTAACAACATTAATCAAATCATTCACACCACATACATGATTAGTAACAGAAACCAAGCAATCATCATTACATGTTTTGCCAAAAGTAGCAGAATTCACTTTAATTACAGCACGCTTAGAGCTAACACTAGAATCAACACGATTCGTTTTATTCAAATTCTTCCTAAGGTGATCTTCTACTCTCTTCCACTGAACATTCCTAGCTTGCAGGGTCCTATCATTCTTTATGTTTCCTTGAGGCTTTGACCTGCTCGCTTTGGTGTCACTTTCTACTCTTGTAGAGGGAATGGGAACATTAGTTGGTTTTGCTACTTTTTGCAATTCAGGTTTAGAAGTGCTGGGATCTGAGCTACTTGAAGGCACATTAAAATTCACTTTCTTAATATTAGGCATAGAATGGGTTGCATACTTAGCACTAGGCATAGAACAAGGTATCAAAGCTTTATCTTTCTCACATAAGGATTTAGGACATGTTGCTCTTAAGCATTCTAACAGCTCCTGAGATCGTTTGGCCTGCATGCAAGCAAACCTTATTTCACTATCAAGTGGCTTATTTATGTAATCCTCTTCTACAATCTCACGGAGACATTCTAGACTATCCTTAAGATGAGAGAAATAATTATGAAACACAAGTTCGTTATTTCTAAGATGAGGAGGAATGTATTTAACAGTCACAGTATATTTAGAGTCTGCAGATGACTTTGATGCAACATTCTCATTAAATACAAGTGGCATTTTCCCTTTTACCTGACTCCTCAGATTCTCAATTTCCTTTTGTAAGGAAGTTATTTTTTCATTATTTTTGTCACGAGTGACTTTCACTGAATCGTATAACTCTTTGAAGTGTCGTTTGACCTTTTCATTTTCTTCTAGAAAACTCTCATTTTCTTGCTGTAATACGTTAATGATGTTTTGAAGATGAAAGTTTTGAGAAAATTGAGAATCTAAAGGAGGAGGCATTTGGGAGCCAGTCATGTTGTTCTTTTCACCCTTTAATTGTGAAATTTGGGCTTTCAACTTTATGATCGTGTTACAGTGAGCTTGAATATGTTCGTCACATTTGTTTATTTCAAAAACTGCATCAAACTCTGGAACATTTGAGGATGTCTTGATGTTTGAGGTTTTGACATTTTCTTTGAGATGTTGATATTTTAGTTGCAAATCAAAATGTTCAACTTCTAGCTTAGAAAGATGTTTTACCAAATTATCGTGATCATCCTGGTCAATTTTCTCATTTAGTTTTAAGTTTTTGTTTTCAAGCTCAATGAAACGATCATGGGAAACTTTCAAAGCAACAGATAATTCATGAAATTGAGAAGCAATAATAGAATGCTTAATAATAGTATAAAACACATCTTGAGCCACACAACTCAATACTAAGTTCTCATTTAAGATATGCAGATTCTTCCTTTTAATTTCATTATATTTGAGTTCCCGTTCATAATCATTGACCTCAACTAACATTGCATCAAATTCCTTTTCCATTTCTTTAATATCTGAGTTAATCCCTTTTTGGAGACTCTCAAATTGACCTTTTAATTGTCTAAAGAAAGGTATGACCTCAGTTAAATAGCATTCTTTAGTTTGCTCAAAACCCCTTTCCCCTTCAGTTATCCCTGTAGGTGTGATTTTCTTCTTACATGTCTTCTCAAAATCAACGAATAGTTGATAAACAACATACAGGCTGATTAAGGTCTTGCTATTAGTGGAAATAGTTCTAGGAACTAAATGCATTGGTGTATTCGGAGGATACACAGTAGCTGCAGGCACTTTCCTAAGGGGAGTGTTTGTTTCAACAAGTACATTTGCTTTTTGCTTATCCATGTCTTTCTTCCAAAAAATTTGTTCTGGGGTTAATTGAGTTTGAGGCTTAAACATGTTCAGGGAGATCCAATTTTCTTTTGTGTAATCATGGGGTTTGATCGTTATGTTTTTCTTTTTACACTCAGGATCTTTTAGCTTCTTATCCATTTTCTCCCTAGAGGCATCTTCTAATTTTCTATCCTCTTTCGTGCTTCCAATACATGATGGTGTTTGCCTAGGCTTGAGGATCTCATTGCCATCATATACAATTGTATGGAAAGTTTTAGCCTTTTTCCAATACTCGGGATTTGGCTCCTCTACCATGGGAATACTATGCTTATCGCTTAAGACTCTGTGCTTAGTGATCATGTGAGCAGTCTGAATGGTATTCCCTTGTACGTACAACTTATTTTCAAGCTTGTTTTTCAAAGTTTTTAGATTGGAAAATTCATTCAAAAGTTTTGATTCCTTAGCATTAAATTATTGTTTAAGCACTTTAACATTATCTTGGAGTTCTTGCTTTTGCTTAACAGTTTTAGAAAGCTTTTCTTGTAAGGAGTTTAACTCTTGTTTTAACACTTCTTCTCTAAAATTACTTTTTCTAATAATTGTACGCATTTGGTCATCCATTTCTTGCTCACGGGTAGTTAACTCAAACTTAGCACGTTGTTCATAAATGGCAACTTGTTCTTTATAGGCATTCAGTTCAGAGATAATAGAATCATCAGGGGCACATGCAGTGTATTCATCAAAAACATAGTCATCATTGACTGCAGAAGATGCATCACTTGGTACAATTTCACTTTCACTTTGTATCACATATTGATCATATAGGACAATATTACTATTATCCACATTATCAATATCTGATTCATAAGTTTCATGAGATTGTACTTCGTTATGTATCTTTTGCTCACCAACTTTGATTCGTCCCAAATGGTCAACCCAAATTAACCAGGTAAATGGTCAACAAGAGTCAAACAGCTTGAGAACGCAATGCAATTAAGTCCAGAGGAGTTTAATTTATCCCCGGGTCGTTAAGTCCCAACGAGCTGTGCGATTGAATAGCTAAACGTGTAGTGATCGGGTGATATTGAACAGGAAAGGGGTTATGATTGATTTTACACTAAGGAAATTAAATCTAACAAAGACTTTGAAGTCATTTTAATTCTTTATTTAAAATCGTTTAACGATTAAAACCTAAAACGTACGTTTAAATAAAATTACGTGAACGTACGAAATAAAACGTGAAAATAAAGAAGTAAAAGGCCTACAAATATGAAAAGTATATTTTTACAATCCTAAATACATAAGAAAATTATTGGAAAAAAGAAAAATATATTTTTTACTTTTATATTATTTATTATTAATTAAAAGCTATTAAAACTAATTATAATAAATAGCAAATGAACAGTAAAAATTATAAAACTTTTTCTATAAATACTTAGTACTATCATAAAGCTGTGAAAATTATAAAAGTGGAAAAATGCTTATAAATAAGCAAGAAAATAAGCAGTTAAGCTTAATAAGCAAAACTGGACTAGGAATACTATATAAATAAAAGAGAAAACAAATAACACTAAGATAAGTATAGCCCAGATGGTGCGTGGCTTTGGTTTGATTTTGACCAGAGTTGACCAAGAGGTCTCAGGTTCGAATCCCACTTTGGTCACTTTTCACAAACTGTTTATTTTTTTTGGTTTTTCTTTTACAAACTCACTAAACAACTAAATACAAACAACTTTTAAAAAGACAACTATTTTATAATAGCCAAATAAGCTCAGTGAGAGCTTATTTGATCAAGAGATGAGCTTATAAGCTCTTTTGAGAATCTTAAGCTCAAATGAGCTTCTAAAAAGCTACAAACTAGACACAAACTGGAAAATAACTTACAAACAACTTAGATTGGCTTAAAATAAGCCAAAGAAAAGAGAAAAGAAAAGAAAATGAGCAGATAAGCAAATAAGCAAATCCAATCCTAACTGCAACACAAGCAGATCTGCAGGCTTCTTGCAAGCCCAAACAAGCTTATCAAATAAGCTTGAAAAGCCAAAATAAGCCTTGATCCAACAAGTTGGGATGGTGGGGTTTCCAAAACACCCAAAATCTCTCAGTGGGACCCACTGAGAAGCTCTACAAAATCTTGTGAATGTAGATCAAAATCTGGGTTCAGAGCATGTTTCAGACAAACAGCTTAAAAGGATCAAGTAAATAAGCAATTTAACTAGCAAATAAAAATTAACTAAAAATAACCTAATCAAGATGAGCAACAAAATATTATAAATATAAAAACTTAAGTCCTATCTTCTAATATTAAGCCCTACACGAAATTCACAAGTTTATTCAAAAATGGGTTTCTATGAAATTTTGACTTTTTGATATTTTAACCAAAGTTGACTAAGATGAAATTCTAGTAATTCCTAATGACTTAAAATGATGTTTCAAGACAAAATAAGACTGAAATAAGCTAGATTAACTAATTCTAAACCTATATGCAAGCTATGTACTACTGAATATTACTGAAATAGAAACTAGAGCAGATTAAAAACAATTTTGACTATTAGATTTCTTATGATGCCAATATATGAGCTAAGAGTACTAAATAGATTTATACTACTATAATGCAACAGAACTTAACCACTAACAACACCTTAAACTCAGATAATCTACTGAATCCAAACACTCCTTTATATGGACAGTTTTTATGATTTTTAAAGGATTCCACTGATTAAGACTATAAAACTGAATTACAAGGTCCTAATATGATGTGAGAGGTTAAATGAAACACAGAAATACCAGTTATAACGCCACAAACCCATAAATTATTATAATGTTATTTTAACAGTGAAAATGAAATTTAAAGCAACAAAGGATTTTAACGATCAAGCAGTCTATTTTAAGCAATAAATTTACTTAACTACACCAAAGAAGCATATAATCACAGAGATCACAGTGTACAAGCACTTCTACAGTAAATGTCCAAAATCAAGAAATGAGCTTACAAATTGCTTCAAAGCTCACAACTGAGAACCAAGGCCAAGAACAATTCCTATAGCCTCCCTTGAGGCACTAGTACCATATAAATCCAAAATCCACCAAGCTTCTTGCTTCAAACTTCCTTGAACACTGATTTTTATATTTTATGACCTATTTATTGAGATTTTTGTGATTATATGCTAAACTTGAATTAAACTGATTTTAATGATCCAAAAGCCTTAAAAACTCATAAGTGAACTGAATTGAGATGAAATGAACAATAAACTACAACATTTAACACTTATCAGTGAAGTTGTCAATTTCACTAGATAAATGCTAAATATAAATTCTGTGAAAATTACTTGTAATTAAAGGTAAATAAGGTTCAAAATACACTAAGGAAACTGAGTACAACAATATTTGAATGAAAATTATAACTGAAACTAAAATTACACTACCTACGAAAATAAAACTATATTAAGCTAACTCTCTCCTTCATTCCTGCTTCTTTTTCTTTTTATATGTGAAGATTAGGGTTCCTCTCACTCCTCTGAGCATATCCCACCAAGAATCTGAGCCATTGGATGATTGGAGTTGATATTGGCCGTGGATTCGATTTTGGCGCCAAAAATTCTTTTGCAACTGGGCTGATAACTTGGATGGAAGAAAGAAGCAATTAATGCTTCTTGTTTTGTTGTTGAGGTGGAAGGGATAAGGTGAGGGGTTGTGAGCTGGAGGTATGGTGATGGAGTGGTTTTGCAGAGTTGGTGAAGAAGATGGAGGGAAAACGAAGGGCGGGATTTGACTATGTTTGACTGGGGGAATTATTAATAGGGGACGGGTTCAATTAGGGGGGGGGGTTCACGGGTATTTTGACAGGGGTTTAAGGTTGGGGTCCGGTTTGGATTTGGTATTAATAACAAGGACCAAAATTGCAATTCCACAAAAACCAAGGGACCGAAACTGTAATTATCCAATATTCATCATAGGGACCAATTATGACAAGTTTAATTTTCCCAAGGACCAAAAATAATAATTTTCAAATTAAAAATGTCCCGGGGTAATTTCTGTCAATCTTTGAAATTTCAGGGACTAAGGAGGTCGAGTGTTGGGGAGTGGAATAGGGAAGGTGGAGTTGTTGTTTTGTTCTTCGTAATTAACGAAGAAAGAAGGTAGGTTCAATAGTCGGGTCAACGTTTTCTTAAAAACCGCGGTTTTAGCTTAGGTGCCGGTTATAGTTGAGGTTAGTAGGTTACCGAGTCTAAGAACCACCCTATACGAGTCTCCTCACTCTCCTTGGGATTAGAAGTGTATATTTTTCTTTTTCTTCGTCCTTACTTCCTCTCTCAATCGAATTATATCAAAATAAAAGCATCCATCACATTAAAATC
>BPTQ01000007.1:215782176-215843557 GCA_019973895.1 Chrysanthemum seticuspe | reverse complement strand
TAGCCCACATGAGGGTGATCACCAGCTGTCTGAATATCGAAGTTGGCATGTTTCAAGGCCCAGTATGCTTTGTGCTCAAGCTCAATCGGCAGATGACATGCCTTTCCGTACACTAGCTTGTATGGAGTACACCCGATGGGTGTTTTATAAGCTGTACGGAAGGCCCAGAGTGCGTCATCTAGCTTATCCGACCAAGAGGCACGGTTTTCGCCTACTGTCCTTTCCAGAATTCTTTTAATCCCTCGGTTGGAAACTTCCACTTGCCCACTTGTTTGGGGGTGGTACGCAGTAGAGAGACGGTGAGTTACACCATACTTTTGCATGACTCTATCAAACTGGTCATTGCAGAAATGCGTACCACGATCACTGATTATAGCTCGTGGAGTTCCAAACCTAGCAAAAAGAGATTTTAAGAATTTCACAACAACTCGGGCATCGTTGGTAGGAAAAGCTTTCGCTTCAACCCATTTTGACAAATAGTCAACGGCCACGAGTATGTATTTATTTCCTCGAGATGAAGGAAATGGCCCCATAAAGTCAATGCCCCAGATGTCAAAAATCTCACACACTTGAATGGCGTTTTGCGGCATTTCATTTCTTTGTGAGATATTTCCGTGACGTTGACAAGCGTCACAGGTTTTGACAAATTCGTGGGCATCTTTGTAAATCGTGGGCCAATAAAATCCGGAATCAAACACCTTCTTGGCAGTGTAGTTGGGGCTATGATGTCCCCCAGTAGGTCCAGAATGGCAAGCCTTGATAATGTCATTGGCTTCCTGACCATACACACATCGCCTGATTACTTGATCCGCGCAAATTTTGAATAAGTAGGGGTCATCCCAGAAGTAATGTTTTACATCTTTACAGAATTTGTTTTTCTGTTGGGACGACATTCCTTTCACCACAAAGTTACCCGCATGGTAATTTGCAAAGTCAGCAAACCATGGGGTAGAAGAGTCTCCACGAAAAGAAACCACATTGAGTGTTTCGAGAGGAAATGTTTCGTTTATTTCCTTTATCTCGAACATATCCTGGTGAGGGTTTTCTAGACGGGACAGATGATCAGCCGCCAGGTTCTCAGCTCCTTTTTTATCACGTATAATGATATCAAATTCTTGCAGGAGGAGAACCCAACGGAGCAATCTCGGCTTTGCATCTTGTTTTGCAAAGAGATATTTGAGAGCCGAGTGATCCGTATACACCATGCATTTGGTCAAGATTAGGTATGGTCGAAACTTCTCAAACGCATACACCACAGCTAATAACTCTTTTTCTGTAGTGGTGTAATGGGTTTGAGCTTCAGTCATAGTCTTACTCGCGTAGTGGATAGGCTGAAAATGCTTGGTTTTTCGTTGCCCCAAGACTGCACCGATAGCAAAATCACTTGCATCGCACATGAGTTCAAAGGGTAAATCCCAGTCGGGGGCAACGAGAATGGGTGCTCCTGTAAGCTATTTCTTTAATGTTTCAAAAGCTTCGATGCACTCAGGTGAGAAGATAAAAGGAGCATCCTTCTCAAGGAGATGAGTCATAGGCCGAGCAATTTTAGAAAAATCTTGTATGAATCTGCGATAAAAACCGGCATGACCTAAAAAACTCCTAATACCTTTGACGGTAGTAGGATGAGGCAATTTGGCAATGACATCCACTTTCGCTTTGTCAACCTCAATCCCTTTTTTTGAAATCTTATGGCCTAGGACAATTCCTTCCTTGACCATAAAATGGCTCTTTTCCCAGTTTAGACAAAGATTGGTGTCTTCACACCGTTTGAGCATTTTTTCTAAATGGGAGAGACATGTTTGAAATGAGTCCCCAATGACCGAGAAGTCATCCATAAACACCTCCATTGTTTCCCCGATCAGGTCGTGGAAAATTGCCATCATACATCGTTGGAACGTGCCAGGAGCGTTACATAGGCCAAAAGGCATACGTCTGTAGGCAAAAGTTCCGTATGGGCAGGTGAATGTGGTCTTTTCTTGATCCTGTGGATCAATGGGGATCTGAAAATACCCCGAGAAACCATCTAGGAAACAATAGTATCCGTTCCCTGCTAGTCTCTCAAACATCTGATCCATGAAGGGTAGAGGAAAATGGTCTTTACGGGTGGCTTCGTTTAACTTGCGATAGTCAATACACACACGCCATCCCGTAACCAATCGAGTTGGAATTAACTCGTTTTCTTCATTTGTGACAACAGTTATGCCACCCTTTTTTGGAACACAGTGGATGGGACTGACCCAAGGACTATCAGAGATTGGGTAAATTAAACCGGCATCAAGAAGTTTGAGAACCTCCTGTTTGATAACCTCATGAATCTTAGGATTCACCCTTCTCTGATGTTGGACTGCTGGTTTGAAATCATCCTCCAATAAAATCTTGTGCGTACAAAATTCAGGGTTAATACCCTTGATGTCGGAGAGTCTCCAAGCAATTGCTTGCTTGTGCAACTTCAAAACCTTTATGAGAGCAGTCTTCTCCTCCTCCGTTAAGTCCTTAGCAATTATGACGGGTAATTTATCATCACCCTCCAAGAATGCATACTCGAGATGAGGAGGTAGGTCCTTAAGTTCAACCTCGGGAAATTCTTCAGTAGATGTTTGTATGGATTTGATTTCTTCTATCGTGATCTCCTTCGGAGGGAGTGACGGTAATGGATCTTCATTTAACAATTGCTCAAGATAAAGGATATCTCCCTCCGAATCATAAACACCATCATTAATTCCTGGCGGAATCGATTCATCATTAGCAAGAAACTCATCGATCTCATCTAAAAAGAAGTCACCTCCCTCAAACGGAGTAAGAGAGGGGGAAGAATCGGCAATAATTGGTTGAGAAGATGTGGTGGGATCCCCACTCACAGAATTATGAAAATAACCAAGAAACTCTTGAGAGTACTCCTCTGAAGCAATATCAATTACATCGATTCGATTAACCGATTCAGCATCATAGTTTGAGGAGTACCTCGAAGTTTGATCAAGGTTAAAGGTGACAGCTTCTATACCCACACGTAATGTGATTTCTTGCTCAAATACATCAATGAGAGCACGGCCCGTTCTCAGGAATCCTCGTCCAACAATGAGGGGAACCCGATGATCGGCATCGAAGTCAACAACCACAAAGTCAGCTGGAAAATGGAACTTTCCTACTTTCACGAATACATCCTCGGCGATGCCAAGAGGACGCGATATTGAACGATCTGCAAGCTCAAGAGTCATGCAGGTAGGAATAAGTTCTGGAAGAGAAAGTTTCTTCCATACTGAATAAGGCATCAGATTGATGCTTGCACCAAGATCGGCGAGGGCAAAGCATTCAATCATTCCTGGAAAAACACAAGGTAGAAGAAATTTTCCAGGATCTCCAAGCTTCTCTGGAAGCTTCTTTAACAGAACTGCTGAGCAGTTCTCGTTCAGAGGAGTTTTAGCCATTTCAAACAGTTTTTCCTTGTTGCTTAACATGTGTTTGAGAGTTGATGCAAACTTGGGCATCAGCATGATAGCATCCGCAAAGCTTATGTCAAAATGTAGTTCTTGGAAAATTTGAAAAAAATTTTCCATTTGATGATTGGCTTTTTCGCGGAGCTTTTGCTCATTTAAACGTGATGGGTAAGGAATAGAAGTTTTGGATTTGGGGTTTTCAACTGGAGCTACAGGAGGTTCAAAAACAACTCCTGGTTTGGATTTGGGTTTCGGGACAACTTGAGGATGGACATGTGCTGTGCTCTGTGAGCTAGTGGGTTGCACTTGGTCCTTTGTCGCCTCAGGTTCACTTTCCACTACCTTCGGGAGAGAAGAAGAAGAGGTAGTAGGAATAGCGGGTCCATCATATGAAGCACCACTTCTGGTTGTGATCGCCTTTGCATCGCCCCTCGGATTAGCGATCGTGTTGCTAGGTAAAGTACCTGAGCCCGAGGGTCGATCATTTAAAGACTTCTTAATGTCAGAAATCTGGCTTACCAACAACCTATTCATTTCCTCTTGGGATTTCATGAATTGCTTCAACAACTCATCAGATGATGGTCCAGTTGGAACAATGGCTTGATTTTGTGTAGGAAAATTCTGGCCTCTATTGTTTGGATTAGGGCCTTGATTTTGGAAATTTCCTTGATTATTGCCATGAAAATACCCTGGGTTGAAATTTCCCTGACCTTGGTTTCTATTAAAATTTCCTTGGTTTTGGAAATTTTGACTTTGATTTTGAAAACCGTTATTCTGACTAAAATTACCTTGGTTTTGAAAACCTTGGTTCGTTCTATTCTGATTTTGATTACGGTTTTGGTTTTGGTTGAAACCGGGTGGTCCAGGGTAGTGGTTAGGACGGTGGTTCGGGTCCATAGGAGCACGGTATTGGTTGCCTCCTGAATTGGAAATCCCGCCCACAATGTTTGCTTCAAAAGGGTTACCATCGGTGGCCATACAGTTGTAATAGGCATGGGGGCCACCGCAAGTAACACATACTTCCACTTTCTTGACTTCAGCAGGAGGTGAAGTTTGTGGAAAAGAAACTTTCTTTTGGTTGTAGAGAACCAAAACTTGAATTACTTCCGTGAGTTTGTCAATCTTAGCATCGGTGCTACATTGACTCACGGGCGATGAAGCAGAAGGACCAACACTGACTTGGGAAACAACCGGTTTGCTTCGTGCAGTGCGGACTTTAGACTTGTTTTCAATTATCGCTAAAGCTTCTTTTACAGTTTTGCTCAAGAAATTTCCTCCAGCGGAGGAATTGAGAGAATCTTGATCAGATTGACTCACTCCATTATAGAAAGTATCGAGTTGCATCAACTCGGAGAAACCATGGTGAGGACATTTGCGGAGCAACTCCTTAAAACGATCCCACGATTCACTGAAGGATTCATCAAACTTTTGTGTGAACTTGATGATTTCGTTTTTAAGACTCGTGGTTTTGGAAGGTGGATAGAACTCGTTCACAAATTTCTTCACCAGGTCTTCCCATGTTTCGATCGATTGAGGGGGTTGTTTTTCAAGCCAAATCCGGGCTTGTCCCTCGAGGGAAATGGGAACAGAAGAAGTTTGACAGCATCGGTAGGGACATTCTTGTATTTGATGGTAGATGCAACCTTGTTAAACCATCGAATATGAGCATGAGGATCATCCCTCTCAAAACCATAGAATTGACTTGAGGTTACAAGATTTAGTAACCCGGTTTTGAGTTCAAAATTTTCGGCCACAATGGCTGGAATAACAATAGCATCTCCATACCCATCGATGGGTGCTTGGAGAAGCTCGCACATAGGACGTTCATCCGCCATGATAACGGAAGTAGTGCGAGCAGTCCGGATCTCAGATCCGACTGATGGGGCAGAACGTCTACGGATACGCCTTCTTGGAATCCTGACAAGCTCACGAAATGGGCTCACAGACCTAGAAGAGCGAGTACGCATACACTAGAGTTAACTCTAAGAAATCTCAGAGTCAAGGGAATTATGAAAATGGGGAAAGAAGAATCTTTTTGGGTTTTATGGTTTTTAAGATGTTTTTGGATTTTTGGATTTTTATAAGAAAATATAAATATATATAGATGGTATGAACAAGGAGTGAATATTCAAATCACTAATCTGCTAAACGTAAGACTATTAGCACAGCTCCCCGGCAGCGGCGCCAAAATTTGATTCGTCCCAAATGGTTAACCCAAGTTAACCAGGTAAATGGTCAACAAGAGTCAAACAGCTTGAGAACGCAATGCAATTAAGTCCAGAGGAGTTTAATGTATCCCTGGGTCGTTAAGTCCCAACGAGCTGTGCGATTGAATAGCTAAACGTGTAGTGATCGGGTGATATTGAACAGGAAAGGGGTTATGATTGATTTTACACTAAGGAAATTAAATCTAACAAAGACTTTGAAGTCATTTTAATTCTTTATTTAAAATCGTTTAACGATTAAAACCTAAAACGTACGTTTAAATAAAATTACGTGAACGTACGAAATAAAACGTGAAAATAAAGAAGTAAAAGGCCTACAAATATGAAAAGTATATTTTTACAATCCTAAATACATAAGAAAATTATTGGAAAAAAGAAAAATATATTTTTTACTTTTATATTATTTATTATTAATTAAAAGCTATTAAAACTAATTATAATAAATAGCAAATGAACAGTAAAAATTATAAAACTTTTTCTATAAATACTTAGTACTATTATAAAGCTGTGAAAATTATAAAAGTGGAAAAATGCTTATAAATAAGCAAGAAAATAAGCAGTTAAGCTTAATAAGCAAAACTGGACTAGGAATACTATATAAATAAAAGAGAAAACAAATAACACTAAGATAAGTATAGCCCAGATGGTGCGTGGCTTTGGTTTGATTTTGACCAGAGTTGACCAAGAGGTCTCAGGTTCGAATCCCACTTTGGTCACTTTTCACAAACTGTTTATTTTTTTTTGGTTTTTCTTTTACAAACTCACTAAACAACTAAATACAAACAACTTTTAAAAAGACAACTATTTTATAATAGCCAAATAAGCTCAGTGAGAGCTTATTTGATCAAGAGATGAGCTTATAAGCTCTTTTGAGAATCTTAAGCTCAAATGAGCTTCTAAAAAGCTACAAACTAGACACAAACTGGAAAATAACTTACAAACAACTTAGATTGGCTTAAAATAAGCCAAAGAAAAGAGAAAAGAAAAGAAAATGAGCAGATAAGCAAATAAGCAAATCCAATCCTAACTGCAACACAAGCAGATCTGCAGGCTTCTTGCAAGCCCAAACAAGCTTATCAAATAAGCTTGAAAAGCCAAAATAAGCCTTGATCCAACAAGTTGGGATGGTGGGGTTTCCAAAACACCCAAAATCTCTCAGTGGGACCCACTGAGAAGCTCTACAAAAGCTTGTGAATGTAGACCAAAATCTGGGTGCAGAGTATGTTTCAGACAAACAGCTTAAAAGGATCAAGTAAATAAGCAATTTAACTAGCAAATAAAAATTAACTAAAAATAACCTAATCAAGATGAGCAACAAAATATTATAAATATAAAAACTTAAGTCCTATCTCCTAATATTAAGCCCTACACGAAATTCACAAGTTTATTCAAAAATGGGTTTCTATGAAATTTTGACTTTTTGATATTTTAACCAAAGTTGACTAAGATGAAATTCTAGTAATTCCTAATGACTTAAAATGATGTTTTAAGACAAAATAAGACTGAAATAAGCTATATTAACTAATTCTAAACCTATATGCAAGCTATGTACTACTGAATATTACTGAAATAGAAACTAGAGCAGATTAAAAACAATTTTGACTATTAGAGTTCTTATGATGCCAATATATGAGCTAAGAGTACTAAATAGATTTATACTACTATAATGCAACAGAACTTAACCACTAACAACACCTTAAACTCAGATAATCTACTGAATCCAAACACTCCTTTATATGGACAGTTTTTATGATTTTTAAAGGATTCCACTGATTAAGACTATAAAACTGAATTACATGGTCCTAATATGATGTGAGAGGTTAAATGAAACACAGAAACACCAGTTATAACGTCACAAACCCATAAATTATTATAATGTTATATTAACAGTGAAAATGAAATTTAAAGCAACAAATGATTTTAACGATCAAGCAGTCTATTTTAAGCAATAACTTTACTTAACTACACCAAAGAAGCATATAAGCACAGAGATCACAGTGTACAAGCACTTCCACAGTAAATGTCCAAAATCAAGAAATGAGCTTACAAATTGCTTCAAAGCTCACAACTGAGAACCAAGGCCCAAGAACAATTCCTATAGCCTCCCTTGAGGCACTAGTACCATATAAATCCAGAATCCACCAAGCTTCTTGCTTCAAACTTCCTTGAACACTGATTTTCATATTTTATGACCTATTTATTGAGATTTTTGTGATTTTATGCTAAACTTGAATTAAACTGATTTTAATGATCCAAAAGCCTTAAAAACTCATAAGTGAACTGAATTGAGATGAAATGAACAATAAACTACAACATTTAACACTTATAAGTGAAGTTGTCAATTTCACTAGATAAATGCTAAATATAAATTCTGTGAAAATTACTTGTAATTAAAGGTAAATAAGGTTCAAAATACACTAAGGAAACTGAGTACAACAATATTTGAATGAAAATTATAACTGAAACTAAAATTACACTACCTACAAAAATAAAACTATATTAAGCTAACTCTCTCCTTCATTCCTGCTTCTTTTTCTTTTTATATGTGAATATTAGGGTTCCTCTCTCTCCTCTGAGCATATCCCACCAAGAATCTGAGCCATTGGATGATTGGAGTTGATATTGGCCGTGGATTCGATTTTGGCGCCAAAAATTCTTTTGCAACTGGGCTGATAACTTGGATGGAAGAAAGAAGCAATTAATGCTTCTTGTTTTGTTGTTGAGGTGGAAGGGATAAGGTGAGGGGTTGTGAGCTGGAGGTATGGTGATGGAGTGGTTTTGCAGAGTTGGTGAAGAAGATGGAGGGAAAACGAGGGGCGGGATTTGACTATGTTTGACTGGGGGGAATTATTAATAGGGGACGGGTTCAATTAGGGGGGGGGGTTCACGGGTATTTTGACAGGGGTTTAAGGTTGGGGTCCGGTTTGGATTTGGTATTAATAACAAGGACCAAAATTGCAATTCCACAAAAACCAAGGGACCGAAACTGTAATTATCCAATATTCATCATAGGGACCAATTATGACAAGTTTAATTTTCCCAAGGACCAAAAATAATAATTTTCAAATTAAAAATGTCTCGGGGTAATTTCTGTCAATCTTTGAAATTTCAAGGACTAAAGTTGCCATTTTGCAAAATTGAATTTTATAAGGCTAATTTTGACAACTTGAAAATCCCTGAGGGCCTTTTATGAAAAATTAACTTGTTTTGAATAACCAGGGACTAGATTTGACAATTTATGCATAAAATACAGTCTAAATATTTTTTCTGTCTTTTCAAGACTTTTCAAAGTGTTTTTGACTGTTTTTGCAGTGTAGAAGGAACAAAAATGATGAGTATTTACACACTCATCAAACTTCATCATATAGTTTTAATACCTCTGAAATGATTGAATCTTTGGATGGACCAGCCTGTTGTGGTGATGAGACCTTTGGAGAGACCATTGGTGAGATGCTAGCCATGAAGATTGTCTGGGCAGTAGGTTCATCATTGACATCAGAGTCAAATGCATCACAGTCAGCAACTTGAAAGGCATTTTGATGATTGTGACATATTTCCTGAATTGGCTGCTCATCCACATCAGCATCATAGGTTTTGGCATTTCCCTCAGCAAGAAACAGCAACTCTTCTTCATCCAAAACCGCTCCATTGTCCTGAGCTTGTACCAGAAGCATCTTGTCCCTGAAATACTCTGCATTTTGAGGGCGATTTGGAGATGTGCAGTTCCTCGCAATATGTCCTTCACCACCACAGTTGTAGCACTTGATTGACTTTCCTTGTCCTTGATTTGCATTCCTTCCACGATTCTGATTACCCATATATCTACCACCACCGCCAGCATTCTCATATTCAGCTCCAACATTCCCTTGCTCATTATGTGGAAGGTATGCTTTTTTTTTCCTTGCACATTTTGCACCACTACTTTTCCTTCTCTTATGGTAGCATGATTGTGGAGATTAGAGGCTGTTCTGAGTTGATTGTTGGAAGGTGGGGTAAAGTTCAGGTTTTGTTTAACCATTAGAGCCACTTGATGAGCAACTTGTTCCAAGAATTTATCTGAGGGTTGATATCCTGGATCAGGAATGAGTTTGTGGTTACCGTTACCCATTGGTATGAATTGAGAAGCTTGGTGGTAATTCCTACATTATTGTAGAATGTTGTTGAATCATTTGACGAACTTGCATTACCAGAATTTGAATTGAATTTTTCCAAGATCATTCGTTCAAACATAGCATGTCTCTCATTCTGAAGCAGGAACGCATACAATTGCTCATAGTTAGTGTTCCTCAAACCTTTAGTCAACTTGACCTAAGTGACAAATTTGTGCCATTCGGGATTCATGTTGTTCACAAACTTTGAGTTTAGCTGAATATTTGGCATAGTCATTTTGATATTCCTCATGTCATTCACAAGCTTGTGAAACCTCACATAATATTCAGTGACACTTTCCCCTGGTTTCATCTTAAAATGCTCAAAGTCATCATACAATTGTGATTCTCTGTCTTCTTTAGTTAATTCAGAGCCAGAGAGAAGCATCTTGACATTGTCCCAAACTGCCTTGGCTTCAGTTTTGTGATTGATTAACTTGTAGATGTCTTTTGGAAGACCCTGAAGTATAATGTTTGAAGCCCTGATATCAGCATCGTATCTCTTTTTCTCCTTATCACTGAGCTCATCATACGTCTTAGGTCTGTCCAAACCTAAGATCACTATACCATCCGCAGCAGTTTCAAGTGTGTCTCTTGTAGTCTCAATCTGATAAGGTCCTTCATCAATTGATTTGAGAATGTTAACCCCATTTTCCTTTCCCAAACAGTACAACCTAATTTGTTGAGCCCATGAGTCATAGTCAGTTCTGTCAAGCATAAGTGGACGAGTATCTGATCCAGCTGCTTGAACGTCCTCAGCAACAGAAGAGATGATAGTGGGTACGTTGGTAGACATAATTACTGATTCTACGGGATTTTAAAACTCTTGGATTAAACCGGGAAATAGATTTTTTCACGGGATTTTACTAAATCAAGAGAAAACCGTAAAATGTAATCAAGAAGAAAAGCACTAAGTCACAAGAGACAAATCGCTCAACAAGACAAATCGCTCAGACAACAAATCGCTCAAAAGTGACAAGTCGCATCAACTAACAAATCGCTTAAACAATCAACTCGCTTCAATAAGCAAGTCGCTTAACCATACAAATCGCTTAAACCAAGACAAGTCGCTTAACCAAGACAAATCGCTTAACCAAGACAAGTCGCTTAAACTTACAACTCGCTTCAATAAGCAAGTCGCATAAATAAGTCAAGTCGCTTAAACTCACAACTCGCTAAAATAAGCAAGTCGCTGAAAAATGACAAATCGCTTTCCCGCACAAATCGCACAAGTACAGCCACTACCCGGACAAATCGCTTAAATAAGTTATTTGTAACAGACACAAATCGCTTCCCAACAAGGACAAATCGCTTTTCTGAATACTTTAACGAGACACAAATCGCTAACTTGAAAACAACACAAACGCCACTTTTAAATCCAAAAACAATCCAACCACAGTGATACAAGCCTTCCAAATCAAAACCTAAGCACTTATGATGATTCTAAACATAAAAGTACAATCAAAATCCAAACTTTAACACTAGAAGTACTCCAAATGATGCAAATACCACTAAATTTTTCAAACCCAAAAACCATATAAAACCACTAGAAATCCAAGAACATGTAAGAGAGATGATCAAACCATGGCTCTTGATACCATTTGGAACATGTTGGATTTCACAAACACATCAAACCATGATTACGAAGGGGCGTACAATACATGTTTTTAGAGAGAGAAAGTTAAGAGGTTTGGGAACTTAGTGAGAGAAAGTAAAATCTTATTATGAGCTCCAACCCTCTACCTTGGGAGGTAGAGGGTATTTATAGTATCATACATAAATGCCACCTACGGGCTGTGGATTAGGCATACAGTGGGTAAAGACCCGTCCGTCCTCAACGGTGTTACTTAACTAAATACTACCTAACATTAAATAACTACGACTACGAGCTTTCTAACGATTACATATACTTGAGGTGACTGACACTTTAATAACTGGATTTACTAAATCCTAACACTATGCTTTCTTAGGTAATCGTTAAAGATCGTGATCTTGCCATACTCTATTGTAAACATACAATATATCGTTACACTCCGCTGCTGATCATTACCGTGAGTTCATAGCCCCACTTTTTATTACTTAATAGTTTTACAAACCCTTGGGGGGATACATGCTTTATTTTAAACCGAACACATTGATTTCAAAATGTATGCTTATCTGATTGTTTTATTAGCACTAAGTTACCGAATTTGCCAAACTTAAGTCCCTAAATCATGAATCATTAATCACTAGTAAGAGTGGGCGCGAATATTGTGAATAGATCTATTGGGATTGACAAATCCCGTTTGTGTTGATCAGGTAGGCAAACAAACGCAGTATATTTGAGTAACATTAGGTAAAAATGGCAATTTTACCTATTAGGGCTAGTACTAATAGTTTCACCAATTAATTTTTTAACACGTTAACGCCTTGGTTGCATGATGCTTAGTCTAATATTAACTGTTTTATTTTCAAACCATTGTGTGAGTCTATAGCTCACACTACAAACATAATGTGTTCAACCATCAAACAAACTCTATGAATTTCACTCAACCTTTGTGTTGACAGTTTTAAGCATGTATTTCAGGTCCATATTGTACGAGGCTGGCACGGAGGAGCACGGATACTTAAGAAGGCTATAAATTTTATTATCATTCGAAAACCAATTTAATGTATTTTGTAAACCGTGAAACTACTGGGACCTCATTTTTGTAAACTCTAATATTTTTATAAATCGAATGATAAATCTTTTAAAACGACTCCATTAGAGTTCGTTTTCTATTGTTATGACTGTTGTGCCATGAAGTAACACCCAGTTTGAATCCGCTGCGTATCACGAAATTGGGGGTGTTACAGATTGGTATCAGAGCCTTAATTATAGAGAAACGGGTCTAATTGTGACCTAAACTATAACTACTCTTACAAACAAAAACATTTTATAGCCTTCCGTGCTCCGTGCCTTCCATCCTCTAGACGGTTATGTGACTTCTAGATAGTTTTTGCTACACAAACATACTAGTATATTGATATATACACTCGACATATTATCAATCATTTTAGCTAAACGATGTACTAAACATATCTCCATTTGCCTATTCTAAGGTATTACGACACAATCATATTTTTCCAAATCATGTATCTACTCGTGCATTTTAGGATTACGAAACTTTATCCAAGACATTGTAACTGATTACAATGGTCTTTCCTACTTCCCAGACAATGTGAGATAGAGTGGTCTCTATTACACTCTCAGACACTGTAAATCCTACAGTGGTCTTTATTTCATCCTCAGACATTGTGAGTGAAACAGTGGTCTCATTTACTTCTCAGACATTGTGAGATACAATGGTCTCATTCATTTTTCAAGACGTTGTGAGATACAGTGGTCTCTATTACATTCTCAGACATTGTAAATCCTACAGTGGTCTCTCTTATATCCTCAGACACTGTGAGTGAAACAGTGGTCTCATTTACTTTCTTAGACTTTGTGAGTTACACAATGGTCTCAATAATTTCTCAGACATTGTGAGTTGCACAATGGTCTCTATTATTTCCTAGACATTGTGAGTTACTCAATGGTCTAATTTACTTCACAGACATTGTAAGTTATACAAAGTCTCTAAGAAATTATCTTATAAACCTTATGTGATATTGTTTTACATAAAACCCATCACAATCTATCAATTTCCCTAATGAAAATACAAGAAATGAGATTTCTAACAGACAAACTAATTCATCATCTACAAAAGCTGAAGTTCAGCAACTTTCTCTACATTCATCAAAATTCTCTTCTGAAACCTTCATTGTTAAAGGTCCGTGATGCTAGCCAAGTATGGACTATTTTAGAATTACTTAAAACTTTCTTTCCACACGTATCTACCCATACTATCTCCTATGCAATGGAATGTGAAAACATAGGTTACAAGTCTTTTATGGCCGGGACTTGCAACTGAATGGTTTGATATCGCCTTTGCCTTGTGGATATTTTCTCAAAATCTATGGACATATCACGAGTATGCCTAATTTAGGTATTTGAAAATTTTGTCGAACCTCGGCTAAATATAGTCTAGTCATCTATATTTAACCTAGGGACAGTTGAACATAGTCTGACTAACTATGTTCGACTTAAATTTTCAAACACTGAGAATAGTTATACCAGGGTTATATTCAGGTTAATTTCCTACTTAAACTCGATAAACCACCAGAATTCATTAAAAAGATCTAGAGACACGATAGTGACTTACCACTCAACGAGATCTTAACACTTATTTATACCACTTAATTTCATTCTTGAAAGTTTTCATTTATGAAATAATCCTAAATACTATCTTGGGATAGTCATCAAATCTTATCGTCATTTCTTAGAAGTACTAGCCTGATTTGGTTTCAAGGCTATCATTCCGCCATAATCCTTTAAAATTCACTTTTGATTTTAAAGCAAACTTGACATCCCTACCTAAGAATAATGGTAAACATACACTACACTCTTCTAATCATCGACATATCACATCATTATCCGAACCCCATTATAAGTCAGTATGTAAAACTTCACAGTATCACGTTTCTTTCAAACACTTGTAGACATAAACACTATACGATATAGTCTTCATCTCAAAACCACCTAAGACATGATCAACTTTGAAAATGGTTTGGATAACCACTTGCCACTAGCAAGACCTTCCTACAACGACAATTATCACATCATTATAAACCATTTCACATCAACAATATCTTACACCTTTTATTAACAACAATTACCCTAACAACGACAAAAACTATTCCATTTGAGGCACTATATCGACGAAAGTGTCAGTTAACCATTTGCTGGACTAATGTGTTCAGAGATCAACCACGAAACAACTAATAAAACCATACAAATACAAATTAGGCTGCATGCCGCACACTATCGCCAGAAACAAAAATTACATAGATGTAAGGCGTTAAAATTTACCAAAAACTCCATGTTAGAAATTAAGGTTTTGTTGAAAGCCTCGATACAATAAGATATGATTCGTTTTGAGAATCGGGAAAAGCCAAACTTGAGGTATATTTGACTCTATAATATTTTAGCAAAATCCTTTAGATTATCAACCTAAGCCACTACCAAAAACATAAAATGGTACATAACACATTCTATGACCAGAAACTTGAGAACGCAAAGATTAGAATTCGGCGCATATTTTTCCTAGACACTTCAACATCGGATAACACACACTGAATTCCGGGACGAAATTCCCTTAAGGGGTAGAGACTGTAGCAACCCGTAATTTTTCATAATGTAAAATGACTATTTTACCTTTTGACTTTTTAAAGTTGACTTTTGACTTTGACTTTTGACTATTTGACTTTTACCTTAACGTAAAAGCAAATACGATAACCGGTAGTAACTGATAATTTTCCTTATTTGTTTCCATCACAAGACTACGATAAGTCTATATGTTCAAAATACTTTATTTTCACCAATGATCATAATTTATATGAACTATTACTATTTTATCATTTTTAAGTAGATATGTTACTTTATACGTAAGACGCGTACTCAAACCTACGTTATTAGGTTTTAACAACATAGAAGCACCCTATGAGACATATCACACATTTAATATACCTAGTTAGAGTATATTGATAAGTTTAGACATTTTTATAAGTATTACATTTTTACGTTACCCGATTTTAAGTTTCGTGACTTAAGAGCTTAACATTAGTAATTACCGAGACCAAACTACACCTCATAAACCAAAAGTTAGCACAAAACTAACACACACTACCACCTCAATGAGAGGTGGCATGCATTGAGATCCCTTAAGCCATGTGTCCTTTGCTTAGGGACTTAACACTTACACATATCAACCCTTGTCCCCCACTTCAACATATGACTTCATAAGTATCATTCTTACATGCAAATTGACCAAAAATACTCTCTTCTCCCTCCTTTGGTCAATCACCCCTCACCACCACTTCACCATCACCCACTTTGATTCACACAATAAGTTACACAAGAAAGATGAAGGCCTAGATGAGCTCTACATAGTCCAAGTGTTGTTTTGGTGATTCCATGGTTAGTTTAGGAGATAATCAAGAGTTCAAGGGCTGAGGTTAAGAGTATTCTTGGGTGATTAACAAGGGTTAGAATCAAGTGGGTTGAATATTCAAGACAAGGATTAAAGACTAGAAGGGTTAAGGGTTGAATAGTTCCTGTTGTACTAGTAACTTGTCATCCTAATCCTTGTAAGATTTGAGTTTAATTTCTTGTCAATCAATATGATTGTAATAATATCTATAATTATTTGATGTAATTTTATATAAGTAGTATATCTAATATGGCTTAATTGATGTTGTACATGATGTTGTGACCATGAAAACAAGCTAAAACAAGTCCTAGGTAAGTTCTCTGAACATGAATTCTGAAACAGTCCCAAAGTTTGATTAAACTGATCATCTCAGTAAGCCTTGAGGTTAATTCAGTAAGATAGTCTTTTAGAACTATGTATTACGGTCGTTTCGTCGGGTGGCGTACCTCATAACTCATCCCGATGAGTAAATGAGAGCCAAAATGGCAAAACATGTCAAAATCTGCACACCAGATTTCATTTGGGAAAAGCCCATGGTTCTGACCATTTATAGAAGTCGACTCAGTTTTATGAAATGTAGCTAAGACCTAAACTTGAAGTTTGGCAAAATCCGCGTGTCAAAACAATTTGTAGAACTCAACTTATGGTTTTTTTGGCAGGACTGAATGTGCAGCCAAACTTTCTGCAATGAAATATAAGTATATACTTGTAATTAGGCTATAGATATAAGTAAAATATAGACCTTGAACTTGATTAAGCTTAAGAAGCTGTTAGAGAATACAAAAATATGAACTTGAGCTTTTGAATCACTTAAAAAGGACTCGTGGTTAAAAAGTTATGCCTAGTTAAGTTTTACTAGATGAAAATATAGTGTTGAAACAAAAGCTTGCTGGTACGATTTTAAATCACGATTTTGACCCTTTTCTGGTCCGAATCAGCAAAAGTGTAAAAGACGAAAGTTGCTCAGAATGACTTTTTCAACATAAACGCAGGAGCATATAAGCAGAAAGTGAACGAAAAAACCCAAAAACGGCAAAAACTAAGGTGACCTGTTGTTGACTAGAAAACAGCATTAGTGAGAACTTTAAGTGATATATTGATCATTTGAGGCTAATATAAAGCCAAGATTGAGTCAAGATTGTTGTCTTGAGACTGTTTAACTTAGACACATCCTTAATATGGTCTTGATTATTATTGCTTAACCATAACTTAGCCGCACGGCTAGTATAAGTCTAATGACCGAAACTTGTTTTTAAAACTTGTTCACTAGACTTTGATAAACTAAGTAAATGACCATATGACATGTTAAACTACTTCATGACCTCTTGATTTTGATAGCCCGAACGATGGTACGAGGTTATTTATAAAAGGGCTATAAGCCAAACAATATTTAATGAATACTTTAACTTAAGGATTCATGTACAACATCATAAGCCAACAAACTACATATACTTGTACACTTATATCGTACAATATACTAAAACACGAATACTATGCTTTCTTAGGTAATCGTTAAAGATCGTGGTCTTGCCATACTCTATTGTAGACATACAATATATCGTTACACTCCGTTGCTGATCATTACCGTGAGTTCATAGCCCCACTTTCTATTACTAAATTGTTTTACAAACCCTTGGGGGATACATGCTTTATTTTCAACCGAACACATTTATTTCAAAATGTATGCTTTTCTGATTGTTTTATTAGCACTAAGTTACCGCATTTGCCAAACTTAAGTCCCTAAATCATGAATCATTAATCACTAGTAAGAGTGGGCGCGAATATTGTGAATAGATCTATTGGGATTGATGAATCCCGTTTGTGTTGACCAGGTAGGAAAACAAACGCACTATATTTGAGTAACATTAGGTAAAAATGGCAATTTTACCTATTAGGGCTGGTACCAACAGTTTCACCAATTAATTTTGGTACATGTTAACGCCTTGGTTGCATGATGCTTAGTCTAATATTAACTGTTTTGTTTTCAAACAATTGGTGTGAGTCTATAGCTCACACTACAAACATAATGTGTTCAACCATCAAACAAACTTTATTAATTTCACTCAACCTTTGTGTTGACAGTTTTAAGCATGTATTTCAGGTCCATATTGTACGAGGCTGGCACGGAGGAGCACGGATACTCAAGAAGGCTATAAATTTTATTATCATTCGAAAACCAATTTAATGTATTTTGTGACCCGTGAAACTACTGGGACCTCACTTTTGTAAACTCTGATATTTATATAAATCAAATGATAAATCTTTTAAAACGACTCCATTAGAGTTCGTTTTCTATTTTTATGATTGTTGTGCCATGAAGTAACACCCAGTTTGAATTCCGCTGCGTATCTCGAAATTGGGGGTGTTTCATCCGCCAAGTCCTAGAGGAGTAAAACTTGACTATCTGATAAGCAGGGTTCGAGGTCGAGAAAACCTCCTTTTCTAGGAGCAAGCTTTTCAACCCTCTAGGCAGTGAAATGAGGTAAGTTTTCCAGAAAACACACCAGACCCTTTCTGTTTGGACAACCTGACGGCGTCGGGACTAAAGCCCGACGGCGTCAGGAAATGTAGAAACAGATTCATAGTTTCATTTTCTGTCTAACTTGTAATTTTTGGAAACTTTCAATTCTTAATTTTCCAGAAAAACTACAACCATCCATTCCACAAGCATTATATCTTACTCGCTATCTAGTTTAGTTTTGTTTCATATATAGTTTTACCGCCGATTTTACGTGAGATTTCTTTTGTTTTTTTATAAGTGTGCAGGTTATATTAGACAAGAAGAAGAAAAACATATTTGAAGCACTTATTACTTATTCATTCTTTTTGGAGGAGGATTTAACCGCAACTTCACACATATCCTCTCGAGCTAATCAGGGGAGTACTAGTTTCTTTCTCTTTTACTTACCTTCCTTTATCATAACTTGATACTTTCGGGGAACATTGGGGACAATGTTCAGTTTAAGTGTAGGGAGGGAGAATAAAACGGAAACTTAGAAACTATTCACTCACTTGATTTTTGTCTTGTCCTTAGTAAATTGTGTAATAACTATGAGAAATATATGTTAGGGTAATTTTAGCACCAAATTTAAAATTTTTTATGGCTTTTACGAGTTAAACGTTAGTCTTAATAAAGCGTCTCATGGATAGGAATTATATAACTAGCACAAAAACCGTTTACCACTCAAATTCCACCCCACAAATGTGAGGTTCGCCCCCAGATCTTTAGGACTAAAAGCATTTATCTTTAATGCTTAGTGAGTGTACTGGTAGTATAATAGATTCCAGAACTTGTTTTGTGATGCATTCCGAGATCGCTAATGAGACTACATTCGTGTAGTTAGGATTAACTAAATGATAAGAGGCATTAGGATAACCCTTATTTTAAACCTGTAATTTAATTACGTCATCCACATCGGTTGCGTAATTTTCCCCACACCTTTCCGATGTACTCATCTTTAGTACACGATACCCCTAGTTAACCCCTTAGAGCGTATCCTTTTCGCGGTTCTCGTGATGTTCTGATTTTCGAAATATCAGTGAAGAGGTAGTTTACAATCCACCCCCAAATGTTACTCTCAAATCGTCTTAGCCTACCTTGTATGCACTCATCTTGAGTGCATTATTGTAATCATTGTTTAAACCCTTAGTTCCATTTTCTAGTTGCTTGCATGGTTGCTAAGTCGAGTCATATTGGTTGTATACAGTTTTGGGACGATTTAGACTCATGGGTTAAAGTAATATTTTATGGAGTAACGGGAAAAAATGATAAATTCAAATTCCCTTTGACTACGTAATTAAGTACTCCAAATGCTTTGATCTTTTCAATTCGGGTCAATTAGTGTTAGTGAAATAAAAAGTCAAGTGTAGGGATGCTCCTATAAATCTCTTTATTTTGATGTTATCCTAGAGGATGGTAGAGTAAAAAGGTATGAAAAAAAGTCGAAAAAAAGAGAAAAAGAGTTGTTGAAAAAAAATGAAATGAGAAAAACATATGGGCTACCATCCTACATCTATATTTATGTTTTATGTTTTTAAGTTTATGTCTTTTAATTTTGTTTCAAGTTATTATTTAGTGTTAGTGAGTCGAGTCTTGGTTTAGCAACGCCACGCTTTACATGCTTGTAACATAAGATTTTTGACTTGCCACCACTAGATATCCCTTATCCAACAAAACCCTTTACTTCCCTACCCTAAGCCTAACATTACAACCCTTTGTAAAGACCTCTTAGATAGTTATTCCTAGGTGCTTACGCCAAAGCGGTGGAGGTTTGATCTATTCTCAAGCCTATGGTAATCTATGTACTATGCCAGGTAATGAGTATTTATCTTTCATTTCCGTACATATTATATTTCATATAAACCCGAGAGATGAGAGAATCCAAACACCAATTGTGAGGTGCTAGTGTATAATTTTTGTGCTTGTTATGACTATTGTGGTCCTTGTATTTGTTGTAAACTATTTTAAACCAATGCTACATGCCCCCTAACTTATAACTTGATTGGCCAAAAGCACATTTGCTTGAGGACAAGCAAATTCCAAGTGTAGGGATATTTGATAAGGATTTAAAACATACGTTTTTAGGAGGTCATTTAAGTCCTAGGTCGACATATTTTATATCCGTTACTACTTAAAATCGTTCCTTTTCACATTTTAGGTCTTTTGGAAGCAAAATGCTAGAATGAAGCATATTTGGAGGAAAAGGAGCAAAAACATGAAAAAAAGGCAAAGTCAAGATCCAAGGCAGTTTTTCAAGCCTGACGGCGTCCCAACCAAAGGGCGACGCTGATAACGCTACACGCGTCGTTCGGGGTCAAAGGAACTTCCTTTTCGTCGAGCAAGTTTTTCAACACCCTAGGCAGTGAACCTAATCGTTATAGTGTAGTATTAGGGTAAGCCACGGGTATTGATATCGTTCTCTAAGGGAATAGTGTCGTTAGGCTGAAGTGTATGTCGATTTAAGTCTAAAGGTGAGGGACGATTATTTTTGTATTTTTATATTTTATGAATTGAAATATCTCAGTTTTGGAGGGGAGGGTGGAATTAGTTGCTAGTCAACTATCCCAAAAGACACTAACTAAATTATGGGTCTACCAGGAACGTGAAGCGTATCTACTTATGATGTATTACTCCTTGCTAGCTATCCAATTCTACCTACTGAATTGTCACATCCTTGTTTTAATTGGTGCGTGTATTCCATGTTTTATTCATAGGGAGGTGCCAATGGTCCCTCATTCTATGAGCCTAAACTCACGCAATAAATACAACGAAAGCCAACTAGTGCACTCTAGGGCTATAGATCACTATTTAAGACGTTCAAGCTCACAACCCAACGCTTGAAGCAAGTTTTCCTTAATCTAATGCTACAACCAATTAAACAAGAGACAGTAGAATGCAAGAATTATAAACTAAACCAATTAGAGTCATTGAAATTGTCACACCCCTAATGATGAAGATAGACACAAGCATCACTAAGAAATCAATAAGATCTAATTAATTATATACAAATTTTATACAACCATAAGCAAACACTAGGTGAATTAGCCAAGCATAATTAATAAAGAGCAAGCAACAATTATGATAATTGAAGACATACCATAGGATTAGATTAACAAACAAACCATTACACGATGTTTATAGAGTGTTTGGAACCCTTTAAGTTGCTGGAAAAACACCTACCTAAACCCTGGAATCGGACTTAGGGTTTAGGGCTTACAAAAACTGAAGTTATAATGTTATATTTATAGGCAGATTTTCTGTCAGCAAAGAGTGACAGTGTCACACCTATAGAGTGACGGTGTCATGACCATTTTTTCACCAAACTGTAGATTTTCTCTTTTCGATCATGTGGGCTTTTGAATCACTTAAATCCGAGTTCGTATGCAAAAGTTATGGTCAAAACAGTATCAGCTACTTCGCGCGCATGTTGCAGCTTGTGACGGCGTCACCTTATGCCTGTGGCGCCGTCCACTTCAGTCTCTGACGTCGTCTGGATCAAATCTAGGTCGTCTGAGCTGCGACGCCCTACTCTTTTAAAACCTGAAGCCGTCACTTGTAAATAAGTAATTTGGCTACTGAGTCGTCACAAAACTTGTCCGACGGCGTCTCAAGTAGCTGACGCCGTCCCCTTCAGTTCCAGCAGCCTGAGTGTCTCGATTGTTGACTTTGGCCATTTTCTTCGTATATTCGCGCCTTTTCGTCCGAATAAGTGTCATTCCAGCATTTTGCCTTCACGATACCTAAAAAGTGAAAAGGAAGAATATTAAGTAATAACGGATACAAAAGTGATCAAATAAGGGCTTAAACGACCCCTCAAAAAGGTACATTTTAAAACCTTATCAAATATCCCTACACTTGGTATTTGCTTGTCCTCAAGCAAATGTGATTTTAGCCAATCAATTTATAAGTTAGAGGTCATGAAGCATTAGTTTAGAACGATTCACAACACATATAAGCCCCGCAAAAGTCATAACAAGCACGGAAATTACATACTAGCACCTCACATGGGGTGTTTGGATACTCACATCTCTCGGGTGTATATGAAATATAACAAGTTGGAAATGGAAGATAAACACTCATTAACCGGTCCTAGTACATAGATTACCATAGGCTTGGACTAGATCAAACCTCCATCGCTTTGGCGTAAGCACCTAGGAAAGACTATCCAAGAGGTCTTTTAAAGGGTTGTAATGATAGGCTTACGGTAGGAAAACAAAGGGTTTGGTGGGATAGGCTATTTAGTGGTGGCAAGTAAAAAATCTTTATGTTACAAGCATGCGAAGAATGGCGTTGCTAGGCCAAGACTCGACACTCTAAACTATAGATAACTGAAACAAACAAACATAAATTTAAAGATAGATGTAGGATGGTAGCCCGTATGTTCTTTCTTTTTTTTTTTTTTTTTTTTTTTTTTATACACTTTTACTCTACCATCCTCTACGATAACATCAAAATGATAGGGATTTATAGGCACATCCCTACACTTGAGTTTTTATTTCTCTAACACTAAATTGACCCGAATTGAAAAGATCAAAACACTTGGTGTACATTATTACGCAAATAAATGGAATTTGAATTTAAAGTTCCCTTCCCGTCATTTCATAAAATTTAACTTTTTCCATGAGTCTCAATCGTCCCAAAACTGTGTACAAAGGATATGACTCGACTTAGCAACTTATGCAAGCAACAAGATAATTGAACTAAGGGTTAAGTGTGATAACAATAATGCACTAAAAGTGAGTGCATACAAGGTAGGCTAAGGCGATTTTGGTGTACATTTGGGGGTGGATTGTAAACAATGCTCTTCATTGATATTCCAGAAAACCGAAACATCACGAGAACCGCGAAAAGGATAGGCTCTGAGGGGTTAACTAGGGGTATTGTGTACTAAAGATGAGTACAACGCAAAGGTGTGGGGGAATTACTCAACCGATGTGGAAGAAGTAATTATATTACGGGTATCAAACAAGGGTTATCCTAATGCCTCTTATCATTTAGTTATTCCTAACTACACAAGTG
Organism: Chrysanthemum seticuspe; assembly: GCA_019973895.1. NCBI lineage: Eukaryota > Viridiplantae > Streptophyta > Magnoliopsida > Asterales > Asteraceae > Chrysanthemum > Chrysanthemum seticuspe. The sequence continues at coordinate 215,820,181 of BPTQ01000007.1, read as the reverse complement.
TAGTCTTACTAGCGATCTTGGAATGCATCACAAAACAAGTTCTAGAATCTATTATACTACCGGTTCACACTCTAAGCATTAAAGATGAATGCTTCAATTCCTACTAATCTAAGGGCGATCCTCACATTTTGGGTGGAATTTAAGTGGTAAAGGGTTTTTGTGCTAGTCATATAATTTCCTATCCATAAGACGCTTTATTAAGACTAATGGCCCACTCCTATATGTCATGAAAAAATTTAAATTTGGTGCCAAAATTACCCTAACCGATATTTCTCATGGTTTATTACACAAATGCAATTGGACATAGCAAATAATCAAGGATAAGCATAGTTTCAAAGTTCCCGTTTTATTTTCCCTCGCTACATTTAAACTGAACATTGTCCCCAATGTTCCCCGAAAGTATCAAAGTTATGATAACGGAAGGTAATAAAAGATGAAAGAAACTAATACTCCCCTGATTAGCTCAGTAGGATCCGTGTAAAGTGATGGTTACATCTTTCTTCAAGAAGAACGTTTGCGTGAAGAGCTCCTTCCGATCTTATGTGTCTTGTTCTTGATAAATTAAACCTGCACACTTGAAGAAAACAAACAACCCAACGCATCAAACCGAACAAAGAAAAATCACAACAAGATGTAATTCCAGACTTAAATAAGATATAATGCTTGTGGAATGGATGTTTGCAGATTTTCTAGAAAATTAAGACCTGGAAATTTCCAAAAATTTATAAATAGCACAGAAAACGAGAAAAAGTAGTAAGCAGTTTCTACTCCTCCTGACGCCGTCAGGTTATCATGACAGAAACTCGTCTGCGATTTTCTGGAAAATTTTCACCTTTAAAATCTGGAAAAATTTCCTGCAATAACATCCATTATGACTCGATACAAGCATTTGACTCGAACAAACACACATGTATATCTTTTAAATAATTGTAATTCTCATGTTCACGTTTCTTTTAAAAACGTGTGTAATCCTCCCTACACTTATCCCTTATGTAAAATACCTTTATATGTAATTAAGACGAGGTTAAAGACAAAATAAAGCATTTTTACAAATTCAAACATGAGAATAAACAATTAATAAAATATATACGACACACAAATGAAAATGAAAAACAAATACACATGGGTTGCCTCCCAAGAAGCGCTTGTTTTTGTTCGAGTCACGAGCCTGACTCTACCCTTATTTAACGGATAAAGGGGAGGTTTTCCCTACACTTAAGTTTAAGTGCGGGTGATAGTAGCGATACACACCCTTAGGGTGGCGATTTTCCATGTGAGGTGAAGGGGGTGTGTGAATGGCTTCCTTCATCCTAAAACTACCCGGACTAAATTGGTTGATGGGTGGGTCGGTTCCTCTTTTGTCTCCTAGATGTAAAGATTGAGGTTCCGGTTCATCAACACTAGGAAATCCCCCAGAACTATTAGTAAAACTAAGACTACAAGTATTCAAACCTATATTCTCTAGTTGCGTTTTGTTCAAATGTTCTACCTCCATCGGGATTCCTAAAGTCTCTTCTACTACTTCCGGGTAAGTCACGTGCGGTGTGTATGCCTTAAATGATGGTGGGACTTGTGGGATACTGTAACGTATTGGATTTCACATACACATCAAACTAAACACAAAGTAGGCGTACAAAGAGTTCTAGAGAGAGAAAGTTAGAGGTTTAGGGAACTTTAGTGAGAGAAAGAAAAATCTTATTATGAGCTCTAACTCTCTACCTTGGAAGGTAGAGAGTATTTATAGTCTTACAATAAAACGCCACACAACGGGCTGTGGATCAGGCATACAGTGGGTAAAGACCCGTCCGTCCTCCACGGTGTTACTTAACTAAATACTACTTAGCTTAAAAGAACTACGACTACGAGCTTTCTAACGATTACATATACTTGAGGTGACCGACTCTTTAATACTTGGAATTTCTAATTCCTAACAATCTCCCCCTAAGGGAGGTCACCTCAAACATATACTAAAATTACATTGAATACAAACAGATATTACATTAAAATTTGTTCTTGCATTCTTGATGTAGTACTTTGCTCCGAAGCTCGTAGACATTGATTCTTCTCATTGCATGTTTGGTTAATCCAAGTGGAGGTCTTTTACTGATCCACGTGATAATAATTTTGAGCCAGCGTTTGAGATCATCAGCTAACAAAAAACTATGAGACATCCATTGTGGTGTTGGTATTATGTGATGTTGTGACTTTCGGACCGACATGCTCACATTCTGGATCATGATATCTTCTCATCAGAGTAGCGGAAGCTTTCGTTGATTCATGATATTGGCAGCAGCGTAGCAGAAGCATGGGGTGAAAATATCAGAGTCATTGATGCACTTATCATGATTTCTTGAGAAATGAATGTATTGTGTGAGCATGCGGCTATGGATTGACCGCTTCATTCTGATCAGCTGCAAACGTCGGGTGTACCTGCATACAACAGTTAGCAATAAAGCGCACGAAAGTGTCTTTGATCACTTTCGTTGAATTGAGGTACACGGCCCACGGTTCCCCGTTGATCAGTACAAGTACTGCCTGTGATCAGGTATAATTCCGAAGAATTTCCTTGACAGGGTTTCGCAGCTGCTCTAGCTGTTCTCAAACCGGAACGTCTCAAAGAAGACAACACGGAGTAAGTGAACCAGCGAATAGAGATTCACTGATTGATAAAAAAGATTTGAAAAACAATCGTGTATTGCTTAATAGAAATTGTTTTTGCAATACAACGAAGGTTTTAGTGAAAATCAATTATCAATCATAAAACACCTTTTGATTTGAAATATTCGAACACGGTCGATGTGCTAAAGAAAAGAGTTTTTAAGCACAATGACCGGTTTTTCAAAAGTATCCGTCAATCCATAACCTGAACCAGGATTGATTCAAAAGATTGAATCGCTCCATTGTTTCTGTTCAGTTGTCACATGGTTGATCTATTGAATAGATCTCACATGCCACCTACCAGGAGCTTGTTTGAAGTTGGCTCCAGAAGGCTTTCCATCTTCATTGTGAATATTTTTACATATCACTCGGATGTTCTGGCAATACCACAAGGATAATGCGTAGGACTCAAGATATAATCTCTCTTTCCACATTGTGTGAAACAGAGAGTCTTCATTGAATGTGTCCTAATGAGATTTATGGATGATCTCGTGGCTCTAGACTCAATTTGTGCATATTTGGATCCTGTATCGGAGACTAGGAAGAGGGTCTCCTTCTTCAATATCAACAATCTCTAAGAGAAAGTCGATAGATAATGTTGGTTCCCCGTGAGAATGAAACAAGTCCTTTTAAGAGGAACTTGAGTGGTTTGGGAAGTTGAAGTGCAGTGCGTTACTGGGTCCATGACGTCTTGTCTTCAATACCGATGTTACCTTGATAACCACCAGTAGCATATGAATTGAACCCGGTATCTGCCCTAAGGTTGAATAAATGGACGGCTATTTGTTTTCACCCTTTTCTCATTCAATTCTTTTTAATTCTTCAACCCCTTCAGGCTTACCGAGACTTCATGGCTAGAACCTTGTTGGGTTTATTCCAGTACTAGCTCAGTCTCAGTCTGCACTCTTCCAATATCTCATTTTTCTCCTTTTTTTTCAATGAACCTAAGGACTTCTACACTATCTAGTGGATAGTCCCTGGGTAGATCCCTCCGGTTCCGGCGGATCATGGGAACACATACCTAACCTTATCATCCTTATATCACCATACATAAAGTAAATTTGGTCGGTCTATTTGGTATTGTTCATCTGCAATAGAAACCAATTGAAAACCATTTGAAAATAAATTCAGGTGCTTGTGATATATTATCAAAGCATTTTGCACCTGAATTGTTTTTGATATTTTTAGAATAAGAGCTCCCCCTCAACATGTGCATCAAGTGATTGAAATCGTTTTGCACACGGAGACAAGAGAAAGAGTTAACTTCTTTGAATTCCATTTTCTAAAAGATATCAACATCACTTCCCTAATCAAAACAAGTAGATAAAGCATTGTAGGGAAGGATGAGGTTTTCATAAGTTTTCTCCCCCTCAATATGTGCCTTGAGGTATGAAAGAGTTTTGCACATACAAGAGGGAACATGCACATTGATATAAATTGATCACGTTTCAGATCTTTGAGGTTTAAGATAGATGCTCCCCCTCAACATGTGCATGGAAAATTTGAAATCGTTTGGCACATGTGGGAAGGAGAGCTTGTACATCCTTATAAAACCATTTACCGAATTATCAGTTTAAATCCAATTTAAATCACAAATTCTCCCCCGATCACAATTATCAAATCATTTGAGATTTGTGATCTCTTGAAGATTTAAATTGATTTTGAAAGCTTTTAAGGAGAATTGTGACTTGATTATGAAAGCGTTTTAACTGATAAGGATCGGATTTTTAGACTTTAAACTCCATTGATTAAACATGCATGAATATCTTTTGAAAACAGTTGAATGACAAATAACCTTTTAATTTAATTGAAATCATTCTCCCCCTCAATCAATGACATAGGTTGTTGATTGAGAGATAGATATTTTGACAAATAAGTCCAGATGATTATCAAAAATAGAGTCCGAGTTATTTTTCAAAGCAGTTAGTTTTCAGCAGATAAATGTTTATAGAATCAGAGCATGGAATTTTGAAAACATGATAAAGTATGGCTCTGTTCTTTCTTAAAAAAGCGGGTTACTGCCTGAGATGACAATAAACCATTTTTTTCTATTTCTCCCAAAAAATTTTTTTTTTTAAAATAAAAATTCGAACAATATCTAAAGTCTTGTGTCATTCTTTTAATGACAGCACAAAGACCGTAGATATTATCGAATCGAGAAAAACATGACAAAATGACAATTTTTTTTTTTTTTTTTTTTTTTTTTTTTTTGAAGATTTTTCGAATTTTTCAAATTTTTATGGATTTTGAAAGATTTATATTTTTCTATTTGATTTTTGAAGGTTTTATAATTTTGTATTTTGTTTTTCGAATAGATATATACAAGAGATAGATGAAGGAAACCTTTTACTCCTCTTCTTCCTCTTGAAGATGTTTGAGTGTTTCTGGTTGAAGGCTTTTAAGGCCAAGTCGTGGAAGAATAAACTCAAAACGTTCTCTAGGAAGAGCTTTGGTGAAGATGTCTGCTAACTGGTATTCAGTCCTCACAAAGTAAAGTTCCGCCACACCGTTTTCTACTTGTTCCCTGATGAAATGATGTCGAATGTCGATGTGCTTTGCTCTTAAGTGTTGTACGTTGTTGCATGAGAGAGCAATAGCACTTTTATTATCACAGTATAGAGGGATTTTGTTAAATTCAAAGCCATAGTCAGATAATTGGGTTCTCATCCATAGGATTTGAGCACAACAAGATGACATGGCTATGTATTCAGCCTCTGTAGAGGAAATAGAAGTACTCATTTGCTTCTTTGAAGACCAGCTCACAAGCTTATCACCCAAAATCTGAGCACCTCCAGATGTACTTCGACGAGTATCTTGACATCCTGCATGATCAGCATCTGCATAGGCTGTTAGTGACATACCGGTGTCCTTCGGGTACCAAAGTCCCATATTGATGGTTCCTTGGAGATACCGAAAGACCCGTTTAACCGCTTCAAGGTGCTTGTTAGTAGGCTTAGCCTGGTATCTAGCACACATGCAAACAGCGAACAAGATGTCTGGTCTACTAGCTGTGAGGTACATCAGGGATCCAATCATACTACGATATTTCGTTTGGTCTACCATGATCCCTGAGTGGTCCTCATCTAGTTTAGTTCGTTCGATCATAGGAGTGTCAATAGGGTCACTTGAATCAAATCCAAATTTTTTAAAATCTCATTTGCATATTTAGATTGATTTATGAAGATGCCTCCGGGACTTTGTGAAATTTGTAATCCCAAGAAAAATGACATTTGTCCCATCATTGACATTTGAAATTTTGAACCCATTTCATTTGAAAAACGGTCACACTCATTGGGGTCAGTCGAGGCAAAGATGATACCATCAACATAAATTTGAACATGAATTAAATGTTTGCCTGACTTCCTGGTGAACAATGTTGGATCAACTGCTCCTTTGCTAAATCCGGTAGATAGAAGAAACTTTGATAGCGTATCATACCATGCCCTTGGAGCTTGCTTTAAACCGTAAAGAGCCTTCTTCAAACGATAAACGTGAGTAGGATGCTCTTGATTCACAAATCCTTCCGGTTGGCTGACGTAGACGACTTCTTTAAGATCTCCGTTCAGAAATGCCGTCTTTACATCCATCTGATAGACTACCATGTTCTTACTAGCAGCATTAGCCAAAAAGATTCTGATTGCCTCGATTCGAGCAACTAGAGCAAAAGATTCTTCAAAGTCAATACCCTCCTCTTGACGGTATCCTTTAGCAACTAATCGAGCCTTGTTCTTCAACACATCACCATGCTCATCAAGTTTCACTTTGAAGATCCATTTTAGAGCAATAATCATAGCACAATCTGGAGCAGGTACTAACTCCCATACATCAAGTCGATCAAACTCATGAATTTCTTCTTGCATGGCATTGAACCAGCTATCTTCATTCATGGCGGTTTTAACATCTTTTGGTTCGATCTTAGAGAGTACGGAGTTGAAGAAGCACCATAAGGCATCGGTTGCAAGTTGTTTCCGTGTGGATATTGGACGAGAGGGATTTCCAATGATGTTGTCTAATGGATGATCATGAGTCCATTTTCTGAGGTGTTCATGTGGTAGTTGTTGAGGGACTGAAGTAGCAGAGTTGATGTCTCTTGAAGAAGATGGTTCTGATGATGATTCAGGAGCAAATATGTTTTCAAATGGAGCATCTTCAGGAGTAGCAAAGGGATTAACTTCATCATTGATGCCAGAAATAGTTCCATGATGTACATTCGAAGATTGATGATTTGTTGATGAGACTGAGTGATCAGCAGCAGGTGCTTCTTGACTAAATGATATTGAGACTGTAGGATTGACTTCATTCTCAGGGATATGAGCAGCCTCTGTTGTGGGAATTGACAGTTCAATAACACTTGGCTCATAGAGTTCATCAAACATAGGATCAAACAATTTCTTTAAATCATCTTCAGATGGAGGTACATATGGAGTTGCTGGAGAAGAATTTGGTACAAGGGATGAACCAATGGGACTGTTTTGAAGTGCGGGTCCTGAACTGGATTGTCAAGGAGCCATTTGACCGGTCAGCTCATCAAACGTGACGTGAATTGTTTCCATGATATTTCGGGTTCTCTTGTTGTAGATTCGGTATCCTTTTCTGTTGGGTGCATAACCTACAAATACTCCAATGTCTGCTTTAGCTCTAAGTTTCCCTAAATCTTGGCCCTCATTAGTTGGATAACACAATGCACCGAACACACGAAGGAATGAAAGATTAGGTTTTCTGTTGTGGACAAGTTCATATGGAGTTTTTCCATGAGCAGTGTGAATCAGGGATCGATTTTGGGTGTAGCATGCAGTGGCGATGGCTTCACCCCAGAGAAACATTGGAACTTTTGAGTAAATCAGCATTGTCCTTGCGGCTTCCACAAGAGTTCGATTTCTTCTTTCAACTACACCGTTCTGTTGAGGAGTTCGAGGAACACTTCTTTGATGACTGATTCCAATACTTTCATAAAACTCACTAAGTTGTTTGTTAACAAACTCAGTTCCATTGTCTGTTCAGATGATTCTGACCGTTTTGTTAAGACGAACCTGCAGCTGTTTGATGAGTTTGATGATGATATCTGGAGTTTCATCCTTTGTCTTTAAGAACTTTACCCAGGTGAATCTAGAGAAATCATCAACCACAACTAACACATATTTCTTCCCAAAGATATTCTGCACTCTCATGGGTCCACATAAGTCCATGTGAATTGTATGAAGAACTTCTGTGACAGAGTTAGTAGGTTTGGGTTTATGGGCATACTTCTTGCTTTTTCCCAATTGGAATGCTGAACAAAGATGATCTTGTTCATACTTAAGTCTAGGTAAACCTACAACTAAGTCCTTTCTGGAGAGATCATTGATGGTGCCGAAGTTCAAGTGATTGAGACGACGATGCCATAACCATGACTTTGTTTTAGAAGCCTTTGACAACAAGCAAATTGGAGAAGACTTCATCATATCTTCGATACAGATGGTGTATAGATTTGAACCACGTGAACCTCTTAAAAGTTCCTTACCATCAAGTTCTCTAACGAAACAAGTATGTTTTCTGAAGGCTACTTCTAGATCAGAATCGCAGAATTGACCAACAGAGAACAAGTTATGACCAAGACCTTCTACATAATATACTCTGGAGATAACACTTTTACCAACAACATAATCTCCATAACCCATAATTGCACCGAAATGATCATTCCCGAATCTAACTGTCCCGATGAATTTGCTCACGAAGTTCATGAGCCGCGACCGGTCACCAGTCATATGCTTGGAACAACCTGAGTCCAGGTACCACAGAACGATTTGAACGATCTGCAGTTGAACACAGACAAGAATGGATAACTGGATAATTGGGATCCCCATGCAAGAATAGGTTCCATTTGGTTGGTAACAATGGTTGGAACACCCACATCAGAAATAGAAGCATTCATATCAGAAATTAAGGCAATGGAATCATTATGAATAGATGCAGTACTAGTGTGTGTATTTGCCTTATTCAAAGTGTGCTCACTTCTTAAGGGAATAGTTCTACCAGTAGGCATCCATTTTCTAGTGGGCGTTTCCTGATTAACCTTATGGCCCACAGGTATCCATTGATAACCTATCTTACTAAATGTTCTTCTTGTGGGCTTCCACTGTTTTCTAACTTTCTTTCGCCTCTGCCTTTTAGCTTTTTTAACATGATTTTTTGCATTAGCAATATTAATTGGGGTATGACAGCATTAGACAAAACATTCACACCACATTCATGATTAGAGACAGAATTCAAGCAGACATCATTACAAGGTTTGCAAATAGTATCAGAATTCGAATTAATAACAGTACGCCTATGGCTAATACTAGAATCAACACGATTCGTGTTATTCGACTCAAGCTTAAAGTTCCTAGGTTGGTCTTCTACTCTCTTCCAATGCACATTCTTAGCTTGCGAGGTCCTATCATTCCTTGTATTGTCTTGAGACTTTGACCTGCTCGCTTTAATGTCACTGATTACTCCTGTAGAGGGAATGGGAACATTAGTTGGTTTTGCTACTCTTTGCATCTCCTGTTTAGATGTGTTGGGATCTGAATTACATGCAGGCACACTAAGGTTCACTTTTTTAACACAAGAAGTGCTGGGATTTGTACTCCTAGGAGGCACACTAGAATTTGCTTTCTTAGCACTAACAGATCTGGAATCTGAACTACTTGAAGGCACACTAAGGTTCACATTCATAACATTGGGCATTGAATGGATTTCATGCTTGGCACTAGGCATAGAACAAGGAATCAAAGGATTAACTCTCTCACCTAAAGACTTAGGGCATATTGTGATTAAGCATTCTAGAAGTTCTTGAGATCGTTCGGCATATAAACATGCATGCCCAATTGCATTATCAAGTGGTTTCTCTAAGGTATGAGAAATATGTTTGAATTGCAAGTTTGTTATTCCTAAGATGAGGGGGAACATATTTCACAGACAAAGCATATTTATTACAAGAGTGAACCTTTGATACACCATTCTCCCCATTGGTCATTAGCATTTTCCATTTTACCTGACTCTTCAGATTCTCAATTTCCTTTTGCAATGAAGCTATTTGTTCATTATTTTTGTTACGAGTGACCTTTATTGATTCAAATAACTCATTGAAATGACGTTTAACCTTTTCATTTTCTTCTAGAAAACTTTCGTTTTCCTTTTGTAATGCATTTACTAAGTTTTGAAGATGAAACGTTTGAGAATTCTGAGAATCTAAACGAGGAGGCATTTGGGAGCCTGTCACATTGTTCTTTTGACCCTTTAATTGAGATATTTGGGCTTTCAACTTTCTGATCGTGTTACAATGAGCTTGAATCTGTTCATCACGTTTGTTAATTTGAAAAACTGCATCAAACTCTGGAGCATCTGAGGATGTCTTGATATTTGAAGTTTTGACATTTTCTTTAAGATGTTGATATTTTAGTTGTAAATTAAAATGCTCAACCTCTAGTTTAGAAACATGTTTAACCAAATTGTCGTGATCATCCAGTTCAATTTTCTCATTTAGTTTAGAATTAGTCTTTTCAAGCTCAATGACACGATCATGGGAGACTTTCAGGGCAACAGATATTTCATGAAATTGAGAAGCATTAATGGAACAGTTTATAGCAGTGAAAAACACATCTTGAGTAATACATTCAGAAATAAGAGTCTCATTCAATGTATGCAAGTTCTTCCTCTCAATCTCATTATATTTTAGTGCTCGCTCATAGTCACTAACCTCAACTATCATTGCATCAAACTCCTTTTCCATTTCTTTAATGTCTAAGTTCATTCCCTTTTTTAGACTTTCAAAATGATCTTTTAGTTGTTTAAAGAAAGGCATGACTTCAGTTAAATAACATTTTTTCGTTTGCTCAAAACCCCTTTCCCCTTCAGTTATACCAGTGGGTGTGATCCTTTTCTTACAAGTTTTCTCAAAATCAACAAATAGTTGAAAAATAACATATTGACTGATTAAGGTCTTGCTTTTAGTGGCAATAGTCCTAGGAACTAAATGCATTGGTGTATTGGGAGGATACACAGTCGCTGAAGGCATTTTCCTAAAAGGGGGGTTTGTTACAACAAGATTCTCTGCTTTTTGCTTATCTAAATCCTTTTTCCAGAACACTTGTTCGGGTGTTAACAACGTCTGAGGCTTAAACATGTTCAAGGAAATCCAATTCTCCTTCTTGTAATCATGGGGTGTGATATTTATTTTATTCTCTTTACATTTAGGATCATCTAATTTCTTGTTCATCTTTTCCCTAGTGACTTCATCTGATTTCTTATCTTCCTCAGTGCACTCAACGCAACTAGGTTTCTGTCTAGGTTTAAGGATTTCATTGCCATCATAAAGAACCTTATGAGCATTTCTAGCCTTTTTAATGACCTCTGGATTTGGTTCCTCAACAAGGGGAATGCTATGCTTATCGCTTAAGACTCTATGCTTAGTGATTAAGTGAGCAGTCTGAATGGTATTTCCTTGTACGTACAACTTATTTTCAAGCTTGTTTTTCAAGGTTTTTAGATTAGAAAAATCATTCAAAAGTTTTGATTCCTTAGCACTGAATTCTTGCTAAAGAATTTTAACATTTTCTTGAAGTTCTTGTTTTTGCTTAGCAGTTTTAGAAAGCTTTTCTTGTAAGGAGTTTACCTCTTGTTTTAATACTTCTTCTCTAAACCTACTTTTTCTAATAGTTGTACGCATTTGGTCGTTCATTTCCTGCTCACGGGTGGTCAACTCAAATTTTGCACATTGTTCATAAATAGCAACACGTTCTTTATAGGCATTCAGTTCAGAGATGACAGAATCATCAGGGGCACATGCAATGAATTCATCAAAAACATAATCATTATTGACTGCAGAAGATGCATCACTTGGTACAATATCACTTTCACTTTGTTTCACATATTGATCATATGGGACAACATTGATATTACCCATATTTTCAATATCTGACTCAATAAATACAGTTGATTGTACTTCGTTATGTATCTTTTGCTCATCAACTTCATCGTATAATTTTAATACCTCAGAAATGAGTTTGTCTTTGGATGGACCAGCTTGTGGTGATGAAGAGACTTTAGGAGAGACCATTGGAGAAATGCTAGCCATGAAGATGGTTTGTGCAGTGGGTTCTTCATCAACATCAGAGTCGTATGCATCACAATCAGCTACTTGAAAGGAATTCTGATGATTATGGCCTATCTCCTGAATTGGTTGCTCATCCACATCTGCATCATATGTCTTAGCATTTCCCTCAGCCAAGAACAACAACTCCTCTTCATCCAAAGCTGCACCATTATCCTGAGCTTGCGCAAGCAACATCTTATCCCTGAAGTACTCGGCATTCTGAGGGCGTTTTGGCGATGTGCATTTCCTTGCAATGTGTCCCTCACCTCCACAATTGTAACATTTGATTGGCTTTGCTTGACCCTGATTTCCATTCCTTCCCGTATTCTGATTTGCAGCATAACCTCTACCAGCTCCACCTCTTGCTTGTTCGTACTGTCGTTCTTGAACTGGCTGCACCATAACCTTCCCATCTCTAACAGTGGCTTGATTGTGTGGATTGTAAGCAGTTCTGAGATTGTTGTTGGTGTGTGGAAGAGAGTTCATGTTTTGACTAATCAGGAGAGCTAGTTGATTAATGAAGTTTCCCATGTGTGCATCAGCATCAGCTTGTTTGAACATAGGATCAGGAATGAGTTTGTGATTACCATTACCCATGGGTATGACTTGTGAGGCTTTGGTTGTGATTCCGATGTTTGAGTAGAAGGCAGTTGAATCATTTGATGAGCTTGTCTCTCCCTGGTTGGTTTTGAACTGATTAAGAATCCTTTTTTCAAACATAGCATGTCTCTCATTCTGAAGGAGGAAGGCATAGAGTTGCTCATAGTTTGTATTCTTCAATCCTTTGGTTAGCTTTACAGAGGTGACAAACTTGTGCCATTCGTGATTCATGTTGTTCACAAACTTTGAGTTCAGCTGAATGTTTGGCATAGTCATTCTGATGTTCCTCATATCATTAACAAGCTTGTGGAATCTCACATAGTACTCATAGACACTCTCATCTGGTTTCATCTTGAAGTGTTCAAATTCATCATAGAGTTGTGATTCTATGTCTTCCATAGTTAATTCAGAACCTGAGAGAAGCATCTTGACATTATCCCACACTGCCTTGGCTTCGGTGTTGTGATTGATCAGCTTGTAGATATCTTTTGGAAGACCTTGAAGTACGATGTTAGAAGCCCTGATATCAGCATCGAATCTCTTTTTCTCCTTATCATCGTGCTCATCATATGTCTTTGGTCTGTCAATTCCATAGATCATTGTTCCATCTTCAGCTGTATCAATTAAGTCTCTAGTAGTCTCAACCCGATATGGTCCTTCATCAATGGATTTGAGAATGTTGACTCCATTTTCCTTTACAAGACAGTACAATCTGATTCGTTGAGCCCAAGAGTCGTAGTCAGTTCTGTCAAGCATGGGTGGACGAGTATCTGAACCAGTTGATTGAACATCCTCGGCAACAGTGGAGATGATTGTAGGAACGTTGGTAGACATGATGACAGATTAAACGGGATTTTATAACTCTATGATTAAACCGGGAAATAGATTCTTTCACGGGATTTTACTAAATCAAGAGAAAACCGTATTACAGACAGAGTCAGCCAAGTCGCTAAGAAAACCTGAACCAAGTCGCTAAGCACCAAGTCGATAGTAAAATTTTGACAGCAAGTCGCTAAGCACCAAGTCGCTAAGTTGTCAAGTCGCTAAAGAACAACTCTCTAAGCACCAAATCGCTAGCAAAATTTTGACAGCAAGTCGCTAAGTTGTCAAGTCGCTAAAGAGCAACTCGCTAAGCACCAACTCGCTAACACCAACTCGCTAACAAACTTAAGTACAAGTCGCTAACTTTCACCAAGTCGCTACCCGTAGTGGAGACTCCACTAAGTGTACTGTTTGTTGGCTTGTCTCAATAGACAAGTCGCTAGCTCAACTCGCTAAGGCTTTCAACTACAACTCGCTATCAAATTACAAAGCAAGTCGCTACCAAGAAAAACTTGTCCGTGGCTTAAGTCGCTAGCAAGAAAAACACATAAACATCACTTTTCAATCCAAAAACAACCCAACCACGATGATTCAAGCTTAACAAATCAACACCCATGCACATACAATGATTCTAAACACAAAACTACACTCAAGTTTCAAACTTTAACAATAGAAATGATCCAAATGATGCAAAAACCACTAAACTTTTTCAAACTCTAAAACCACCTAAAAGTCACTAGAAATGCAAAGATATGTAAGAGATGATCAAACCATGGCTCTTGATACCAATTGTAACGTATTGGATTTCACATACACATCAAGCTAAACACAAAGTAGGCGTACAAAGAGTTCTAGAGAAAGAAAGTTAGAGGTTTAGGGATGTTAGGAATTGGAAATTCCATGTTAAAGAGTCGGTCACCCCAATAATGGTCTAGCATATGTTAGCTCGTAGATTTGTCGTTGTTTACGTTATTTAGTTGTTTATTAGTTAGTTTGTAGCATAGTTTAGTTTAGAGCAACACCGTGGAGGAAGGACGGGTCTTTACCCACTGTATGCCTGATCCACATGCCGATAGGAGGTCGTGTAGTTTGTAAGTATAAATACCCCTTCCTTCCATGGAAGGGGTGTGGCTTCTTTGAATAAACCTCTTTTCTAAAGCAACTCTCTTCAAGGAACCTCCTCTCAACTCTCTTCATCTCTCTTATGGCTTTCTTGTATAATCATTGTCCTAGACCACCCGAATCTTCAAACAACATAATATTCACGATCCTACAATTGGTATCAGAGCCAAGGTTGTGTTGTTTTGTTGATTCATATGGTTCTTAATGCGGTTTGTGTGTTGTGTTGATTTATTGATGTCCTTTGAATCTTGTTAAAACTGTCTTGTGTATTTTGTGTGTCGAAAAATTTTGTTTTCCAACTTTTAGTGACATCAATTTCTAGCAAGTTTGTGTATCTTTTGGTCAAAAGGCATATAGTCCGTTCAATGTCATTCACTGTTTTTGGCTCAATATTTTGTCCACTGATTGTGTTCTTCTTTATATGGGTTTTGGTACCAAATCGTAAATGAATATCAGTGGTCTTGTGGTCAAGTCATCATGGTCATATTGGGTCAAAATGGGTAAAATGCATATCCTGTTAAGCTTTCTTTTTCTGGGTCTGATGCTAATAGAAAATATGGTCAAGTTTTTTTTAATGCGAGTTGGTCTTTCTTGCTTGCGAGTTAGCGCGTTATTGAATGCGAGTTGACTGAAAATATTCCAGATTCATGAATCTTATGAGCGAGTTGTGGACTCGCATTATTGAATGCGAGTTGTCTTTTGGACAATACGAGTTGCACTCTGCTATTAAGCGAGTTGCTATTGATTTAATGTCAAAAGCGAGTTGTCATGCTGTCCAGCTACAATGAACATAAAGCGAGTTGGGTACAAGATTAGGGTCAAATGCGAGTTGGGTTAGCGAGTTGGGTCATGTATTTTGCTAACAAATGACCACATGACCTCTAAACCTTATGCCAACTCGTTTCATCTACAATTTACACAAGACTCAACAAAAATCATCAACATCGAACAACAATACAACTCCCTCATCACCATCTAATCCTAACTCATCATCCAACAACAAACAAAAATGACTCACAAATGACTCAACATTCTTCAAATTGTCTCGAAGCAAAAAGGATAAACTACTCAAAAGATCTCAGACTAGGTGTTTGATAATTATTGCTTCTAATCATTCGAGATGATTAAACACCACATCATCACAGATCCATGATATTTTTTTTAATTCAAAAATCAAATCTAAAATAAAAATATCATCAACTGGATTTCAGACTCGTTCCATGGTCCCAATCGTTTAAGACTTGTTTCATTGAACAAAGCCCATCATTAATCCAATCTGAAAATATACGAATTAAGGATATGAGCTTAACAATTTATGTTAACTCACAACCTTGGTTCGTTCATGTCTAAACAACAATTAAACATTACTAATCATCTAATACAAACCTTCCTGAGATCCGTGCGGATTATTGAAACCCATTACCTTGGCTAAAAATCGAAGCCTGATCAAATCACCATCCCTGTGGCGTTAGTAACAAGTTCATGCCATCCCTGTGGTGAACTTAGTTTGTTCATAGGAAGCATTAATATTGGTTTGATACGTAAGTAAGTTCTGAAATGGGAGGCAGTTTGATGAATGATTTGGATTGGGTGAGAGGGATCTTAGGAATGATTTGTGTTTAAGCGTTCTCTCTTTGTTGTTTGTTGCCTGGTCTAAAAGCTGAAGCAGAAAAGAGGCGGAGTGTATTGAGTTTAGGGTTCATGACTGTAATTAGGGTAAAGGCTGTGTTAAGGTGCTTTTATACCAGTAAATTTAGGGTATAAGAATTGCTGGACACTGGACCGTGAGATCTCATGAACCCATTTATTGTCTCTTGGGCCTTGTGTTATTTTCGACGGGTGGGCCTTGTTGTGTATTAATTGGATCATGTGGTGGGCCTCATGATGTGTTAAAGGGATCAGGAGTTGGTATGTATTCACGATCGTGGTGTTTTAAATGGTGTTAGCTATATTTTCAAATCACGTGATATGCTATGAGTCGCAAGGGATACATTGATTTGCTTTCATGGGCCTTAAATGAATCGAGTATGAACTTGTATATGATGTTTTATATGAGATATATGGATTGGGCTACATGGTTAACTATTGAGATTGGGCTGCATGTGATATAATAATTATGTTATCCGAATGCTTTCGTCACAAGTAGAAACTTTGATACATAACTCTCAATAATGAGTTTGTGTTTGGTCATAAATGTTCTACGGATGATACATTTATTTACGGCCATTGTTGGTATGGGGTTCTCATAATTGGATAAAATGCAACTGATGAGAGTTGACAACAGTGTGATTGATGATATGAGGTTTGGATAATGTGTGGTGTGATGATGTGATTTGATGTGTTCTGAGGCTTGATACTTTGGAGTATACATTTTCACGGAGAATGTAATGTCACGGCTTGAATTGTAACTGGAACAAAAATGACTTCTGGGTTGTTTGGACGGTATCTCTTATTTGGATTTGAAGTGAGGTTTTTCCAAGAGCGTTTACTTATTTCGTCTTCTTTCTTTCTACCCTTTCGCGAAGATGACTTGTTTGGGCTGTTATATTGAGAATATGTCAAGAGGTT
Source organism: Chrysanthemum seticuspe (assembly GCA_019973895.1). Classification (NCBI taxonomy): domain Eukaryota; kingdom Viridiplantae; phylum Streptophyta; class Magnoliopsida; order Asterales; family Asteraceae; genus Chrysanthemum; species Chrysanthemum seticuspe. The sequence goes on along the minus strand of BPTQ01000007.1, from coordinate 215,803,296 downwards.
TTGTACATTGGGTACACCGTTTCTTCTTCACAAGGATTAGTACAAGTTTAAGTAACAAATCTGGGGAATTTCACTTCATGATCAAGTTTGGCATATTGGGTTTACTTCTCCATGTTGTCACTACAATAGCCGTCAGAATACGTGAATGATGTGTGTACCAATGGATTGATTGATTGTGATGTGATCAACAATTCTCATGTTATATTCGTCGCCACTGAATGTCAATAATACTTCACAGTCTAAGCAAAATCTTTCAAGAATCTTCAACGTCAGTCGTGATCTTTCAAGATGCTTGCTTATGACAAGAAATTTTCGTGCAAATGGTCGTACAAGTTTATGATGCTTCCGAAAGTTCGAAACCATCATGGGGGAGAAACGTGTACTTTGATGGTTTACGGTCAACCTCAGGGGGAAGTAGTTTTTACTACTCAACTTAGTGTGGTTTGTGAAGTTGCCTACATTTGGGTAAAGAATTGTTGATGATATCGTTGAAGCTGGATAATGAACCGTTGATAAACCGCTGCATGTTCCCCTAAAACAGATATTCACCAAAACCAAGGTTGTCATAACTCATTCAAGCTGACATTGTTTACGGTTTTGTCTTGATTTTGTAAAATCCCGCGAAAGAACCTATTTCTCGGTTTAAATCATAGACTTGTAAAATCCCGTGACAATGAAAACATCCTGGTTAAAGTAATGAGAATTTCCGGAACTATCATACGGTTTATTCTTGGTTTTGTAAAATCCCGCGAAAGAAACTATTTCTCGGTTTAAACTATAGAATTGTAAAATCCCGTTATGATGGAACCATCTTGGAGAAAGGAATGCGTATCTCGGGGTCTTCTGATGCTGGTTTTACGGGTTCTGTTTCGAAGAAGGGATAAAAGGGTGTACTTCATAAATTGGATGTGTGTTTGGATATTCGTCATGGCAGTTTGGTTATTGCTTGGTTTTACGGGGTTCTGTGCTTTTTAACCATGGTCGGGATGAAAACCATTATCAAAGTTCATTTAAATGTCAAAGAAGGCTAGATTTGAGCTTTTAACATGATGTGACAACGGGGTTAATTCACTATTATTTATTTGAGGTTGAAGTGAAATATCACGGGCGAGTGTACTTAGTATCTGAAGGTATCGGGGATGGTTGGATGAAGATTCTTCATGATCCTTGTTTGAGCTTATTATCAAAAATGAAGACTTGGAAATCTAGTTATTGTTGGGTGTCTTTTACCTTTTCTTTTACCACTTGGGGGAATTGGGCTCATACCACCACAAAATAACTATCACTTTAAGGAGTTACGTTGTAGTGCTCAGTGTCACATTCAATTGTGGATTTTCAAGAGGTAATGTACGTCTTATACTTGATGGTTGGTTGGTTGAAGAGTATAGAGTACATAGAGAGTACTTAGAGATGCTAATGGAAATCGGCACCGCTCTTTGTTTCATATGTGCAAGTTTAAGTCACGAGTTTGGGGTAGTTTACTTCAGGGTCAAATTCATCATATTAGGTTTTCTCCATCAGTTGTCACAACAAAGAGCCTACTGAATGATAATGGGGTTGATTATAAGGTTGCCAAGAGATGATGAAAAGAGAGAGATTATGACGTATGAACACAACAGTTCATGCCTCGTACTCTAAAGAAAAGAAAAGTGTACGGTTCAGTGCACTTTATCTTCAATAGAAGAGAAATCTTCTTATGACGTCTGTTCACATCAGTTCAGGCCTCGTACTCCAAAGAAAAGAAATGTGTACGTTTCAGTGCGCATTATCTTTGAAAGAAGAGAAATCTTCTTATGACGTATGAACACATCAGTTCATGCCTCGTACTCTAAAGAAAAGAAAAGTGTACGTGTCAGTGCGCTTTATCTTATGAAGAAGAGAAATCTTCTCAATTATGACCATTCTCGTCAACATGCTTCATGCTTTTTCCATGCGCTTTCAATTATCAAGTGAACCGGGCTACCATTGATTGTTTTCTTATTCAACTTGCTCAACTATAATGACGATGGCGACATCATGTGCTAATTTGCGGGGGAGAAGTGTGAATTGACTACATTTGGATAATTTTCACTTGTTTAATCAAGAATGGCATCTCCGTATGCAAATCTTGAGGGGGAGAAGAAGTGTGATAATTCTGCATGGTTTATTGACTTATGAGAATATATGGTCATACGGCTCCTAACTCATGTAAAAACCGAGCTTCTTCTTATCGGGTCATCTTCACATGGAGTTTTTCTTCTAAGAGCCGTTGGTTGACATCTTCACAAACTGATATGAGTTTATTGACAAAGTGCTTCCGGTTAATGCTTCACGTGCACATCAACATGATGATTCCGAACAACCTTCTGTTCTTGTTTGATGTGATTGTTTGCTTGGTGTTACCATTTCGTGTGTTCGTTGCGGGCTGATTGCTGATTTCCTTGATGAACATCTTTCTGTTCTTGTTTGATTGGGAGGGATCTTAATTAAGGGGATTTGCAAGATGTAAGTTAATTGGGATGCTTTTTGGTGATGTTCTTGTGTTTTTGGTGAAATGAAGATGTTAACTATCTATTCTCCAACTGGACAATCTTGAAGAAGGTCGAGTCTACAGTCTGTTCTACATTTTCTGCTACATGTTAGAAGACTAAAGACGAGTTGCATTTGATTATCCAAAGACTTCTTCTTAATCTGGGCTGTTATCAAACAGATTGTCGGTTTAGGGGAGAGCACTAATTGGGGGAGAGTGAAATGTCGAATTTAATACCCAATTAGACTTGCTCACATTCTACTTCAGCAAGTTGATTCTCACAAAGACTTCAAGCGATCTTCTCAACAGATTTCAAGTATTTGGGCTTATAATGTTTTGCTGATTCTGAAGTGTCAAAACCAGCAAGGGGGAAGGAGACTCACATATAAACACAAAGCGAGTAAACTTGATGAACTTAATACTTCTAAGTAACTGAAGATATCCCGGGAAGACAAATGTTATTACCGCAGAGAAACTCAAGGTTTGACTCATGGCGAGTAAACTTGATGAGCTTAATACTTCTAAGTGATTGAAGATATCCCGGAAAAACAAATGTCATGACCGCAGAGAAACTCAAGGTTTTACTCATCAAGTCTTTTAGTGTTATTATTCCAACGACGTGGGGGGAGTGATGTAAATGAAAGTTTCTGAAGATAAAAGAGGTACACTGGTGTGTGATGATCTCGATGTTATCGCAATCATCAGGGGAGAGAGAATTGTGTACATTGGGGGCGCTCAGCTGTCTCACTTGAGGGCTTAATCAGTGATTCAGAGATATAATCACTTATTCCGGAGTTGACATCTGCAGAGATTGTCATCCGCAGAGATAATCAGTGATTCGGCCTACTTCTTCAATGTTATCGGTTGTTCTCTCTTTGGGGAATGTGTGTACTTCTGGTCCTTGAGCTTCATACACGATCATCAGGGAAGAAAACCATTGTTTACCACAAACATTGGGGAGGTGTTTTCCTTCCGGGCATGATGTGTATTCGGGAGAGTTCTTGGATATTGGTGTACTTCGGGTTCTGGAGCTTCATACACGTTCATCAGGGAAGAAAAATGTGAACATGGGAAGGTGTTCTTCATTCCCCTCATGACGTGTGTTCGGGAGAGTTCTTGAGCATTATACTAAGAGACGGACTACATCAATTCAACTACTTGATGGAATTGTTCTCTTGACACCTTTTGGAATGGATTGCATTAGACTTCAGTAGTAATGAAATATGAGAAGAAATTTAAAGAGTGGGATGATACGTTGCTGTTCTTGCTGATGATATAACCCCGAACAAAGAATCTAGATTATCGTTCTTAAAAGGAGCAGCGGGATTTATGATAATGGTGTGCTTCTATGTGCACCTGGCTAAAGCAAGCTTGAAATAGAGCTTCGAATCTGCTCATCTAATGGATTTTCGGTTTGGGGGGAAACTGCCAAAGTCTCTCTTTCTCAAAGGCTCATGTTCGGTCTTCTATTCTGGAGCCTCGATTTGCTTTGGTGGTGAATGTTTAAGAGATGATGACTTCTATCTTCTACAACGGGGCTGCTTGATATCCTTATCTCGGTACTCGTATCATCATCTTCTTTTACTATATCATCTTCTCTATCTTTGTATATATTTATCAAAAACAAAAATACAAAAATATAAAACCAGAAAAACAAAATAGAAAAATATAAAACCAAGAAAAAGAAAATAGAAAAATATAAAACCAACAAAAACCCATAAAAATCAGAAAATTTGAAAAATACCAAAAATATTGTTTTCTCATGACATGTATTCTGGTATCGATAACATCTACGGTCTTAGAAATGTCATTCAATAATGACACGGGACTTTAGATGACGTTCGAGCAGGAGGTGTAAATATTTCTTTCTTAAACATGTCTCAAAATATGGCTTACAGTTATTTCAGACAGCAACAGCAACTAAAGCTTCTCAACCACCTAACGTATCTTTGTGCAGGATACCATTTTTAAACAATTTTGAATTATTTAATTAAATTGTTTTGAAAATGGAAAATATTGTTTTGAAAATATATTGGACTAATTTTTGAAAATCACCGGACTTCATGTTATCAAAACCTAAGTCACTCAATTATTGACTTCTGTCATGGATTGAGGGGGAGAGTGATTTAAAATAAAATATTTTCAAACGATGTTTCTTCACAAAATTTCCGTCTTGTACGATAATAAGTGGTGATCTAAAGATTTAATGTTATGTCATGGTATGATTTTTTCTTTAGAATCAAGGTCTTTCAAAATGAAATTTTTTCTGTTCTTGTTTGATTGTGAAATTGTTTTGTTTTACTTAAAAGATCTCTTAAAAACTATCATACCTGACACTAACAATCTTTAATGTCTTAAAATGGTCCTTATCTGTCATCTTTCAAAATTGAATCTTGCCACGTCTTTCCCCAAATTTTTCTAAATGATTTAAATCAGTTGGGATCACAAATCTCAAATGGTTTGATATTTCTGATCGGGGTAGAGATCGTGATTTAAATCTCAAATCTGTTTTAAATGGAATTGGTTTTAGTCCCTTAAAGGCACTCCTGCCTCCATGTGCCAAACGATTTCAATATACATAATGCACATGTTGAGGAGGAGGATTTATCCAAAAACCAGATGAGTATTTAAACAAGGCCACATTTTCTCCCATGTTTTTCTAAACCTAATTAAATCACTTGGGATCCAAAATCTCAAAGGGTTTGGTATCAAGGGATTTTTTGATCGGGGGAAAATTTGTGATTTAATAATGAAATTTGATAAAAAGTGATCATTTTGATTCAATTGTGCAGGCTGCTCTCTCATATGTGCTAAACGCTTTCGAATCTCGAAGCATTATATTGAGGGGGAGCATTTTTAAAGAAAAGAAACTATCAAGGTGCAAATGCTTTTATGTTTTAACATAAAGTACCTTGATTGAGTTTTAAATGGTTTCTTAATGGCTTGTGTGATCGTAAATGTGCTTCAAAAGAACTCTTGCCTCTATGTGATAAAATGATTTCAAATATCCTACGCACATATTGAGGGGGAGAATTTTACCATGAAAATCAAATGGCATTTTCGTATGAAAATTGTGATCAAAGAAAATATTTCAAAGTCCTCTTGCCTCCTTGTGCTAAACAATTTCTAAATCATACGCACATGTTGAGGGGGAGGTTTTCTAAATGATCAAAACTATTAGGGTACAAAATGCTTTGATCTCGTATCACAAGTACCTTGATTGTTTTTCCAAATGATTTTTCAATTGGTTTCAAGGAAGAATGAACTGTACCAAAAGACCGACCATTTTACTTTATGCATGGAGTTATAAGGATGGCGAGGTTAGGTATTTGTTCCCATGATCCGCCAGAACCGGAGGGATCTTCCCAGGGACAATCCACTAGATAGTGTAGAGTCCTTAGGTATGATGAAAAAAGGATAAAAATGAGAAATGGGAAGAGTACGGACTGAGACAGAGCTAGTACTGGAATAAACCCAACAAGGTTCTAGTTATGAAGTCTCGGTAAGCACTGAAGGGGTTGAAGAATGAAAAATAAATGAATATGAAAAGGGTGAAAAGAAATAGCCCTCCAACAATTCAACCTTAGGGCAGAATCCGGGTTCAATACATATGCTACTAGTTTTTACTAAGGTAACACTGGTATTGAGGACAAGACGTCATGGACCCAGTGACGCACTGCACTAAACTTCCCAAGCTACTCAAGTTCCTCTTAAAAGGGCTTGTTTCATTCTCACGGGGAACCTACATAATCTATCGACTTTCTCTTAGAGATTGTTGATATTGAACCTCTCCCTAGTCTCCGACACAGGAACCAAATGTGCACAATTGAGTCTAGAGCCAAGAGATCATCCACAATATCTCGTTAGGACACTAAATTCATGAAGACTTGTTGTTTCACACAATGTGGAAAGTAAGTATATATTAAGAGTCCTACGCATTATCCTTGTGGTATTGCCAGAACATCTGAGTGGTATGTAAAAGTATTCACGATGAATATAGAAATCCTTCTAGAGCCAACATCAAACAAGCTCTTGGTGGGTGACATGTGAGATCTTCTCGTAAGATCAAGCTTGTGACAAATGGATAGAAACGATGGGGAGATTCATTCTTGAATCAACCTTGGTCCAGGAATGGAATTGACGAATACTTTTGGAAAAACCGTTCGATGTGCAAACCTTCTTTTCCCTAGCACGTCGAATGTGTATTCATTTCAAACTCAAAAGGTATCTCTGATTGAAAAATACTTTTAGAAAAACCGTTCGATGTGCGAATCTCTTCTTTTCGCTAGCACGTCGAATGTGTACTCATTCTCTAATACAAAAAGTATTTTGATTGAAAATTGATCTTTCTCATAAAACCTTCGTCGTATTGCAAAACTATTTCTTCAAGCAATACGCGATTGTTTTTCAAATCATTTTTCATCAATCAGTGAATCTCAATTTGCTGGTTCACTCACTCCGTGTTGTCTTCTTTGAGACGTTCCGGTTTGAGAACAGCTATAACAGCTGCGAAACCCTGTCAAGGAGATTCTTAGGAATCCTACCCGATCACAGGCAGTATTTATACTGATCAACGGGGAACCGTGGGCCGTGTACCTCAATTCAACGAAAGTGATCAAAGACACTTTCGTGTGTTTTATTGCTAACTATTGTTTGCAGGTACATTTGAACGGTTGCAGCTGATCAGAATTGAGGAGTCAATCCAAAGCCGCATGCTCACAGCATCCACACTTAATTGAAGAAATCATGACTGGTGCATATCTACATAACCTGGTTCTGATATTTTTATACTATGCTTCTGCTACGCTACTGCAAATATCATGAACCAGTAAAGCTTCCGCTACTCTGATGGAAAGATGTCATGATTCAAAAGTGTGAGCATGTCGGTCCGAAAGTCACAACATCACATGAAGGCAACACAACTATGGATGATCCAGAGAGATTTGCTGTGGCTGATGATCTCAATAAAAGCTCAAAGATCATCAAAGATGTGGATCAGTTAAAGGCCTCCACTTTAAAGTACAAATCAGTGCGGACTATGAAGAATCGCTACAAAAGCACAAAGATTGCTGAAATTGAAGAATTCAAGTCTACGAGCTCCAGAACGAAGTCAAAGATAGAATGCTAGGAAGCAAAAATGTATTTCATGGGGTGACCTCCCTTAGGGGGAGATTGTTAGGAATTGGAAATTCCATGTTAAAGAGTCGGTCACCCCAATAATGGTCTAGCATATGTTAGCTCGTAGATTTGTCGTTGTTTACGTTATTTAGTAGTTTATTAGTTAGTTTGTAGCATAGTTTAGTTTAGAGCAACACCGTGGAGGAAGGACGGGTCTTTACCCACTGTATGCCTGATCCACAGGCCGATAGGAGGTCGTGTAGTTTGTAAGTATAAATACCCCTTCCTTCCATGGAAGGGGTGTGGCTTCTTTGAATAAACCTTTCACTTTTCTAAAGCAACTCTCTTCAAGGAACCTCCTCTCAACTCTCTTCATCTCTCTAATGGCTTTCTTGTATAATCATTGTCCTAGACCACCCGAATCTTCAAACAACATAATATTCACGATCCTACAAGGGAACTTTAGTGAGAGAAAGAAAAATCTTATTATGAGCTCCAACTCTCTACCTTGGAAGGTAGAGAGTATTTATAGTCTTACAATAAAACGCCACACAACGGGCTGTGGATCAGGCATACAGTGGGTAAAGACCCGTCCGTCCTCCACGGTGTTACTTAACTAAATACTACTTAGCTTAAAAGAACTACGACTACGAGCTTTCTAACGATTACATATACTTGAGGTGACCGACTCTTTAATACCTGGATTTCTAATTCCTAACAGATACCTTGTGGGTCTAGACTTTTCACCTTATCCTCAATCACATCTACATCATCTATATGCTCATCATGTGTTATTTCTTTAGGTCGTGATGAAACCAAACTTAGTAATTGATCCAACTTATGGTTTAATGCTTGGTTGCTTACCATAATATTTTCACAGATTTGGTCAGTTCTCCTAAGGGCCTCACTAACAATAGTTTCTAAACATGGAGGTTGTTCACGAAAGTCTATCCTAGGTGAAGGCTCATACGAAGTATAGGTTTCACTATATGAGGTGTTTTGTGGACTTGATGGAATGGTGAAACCCTCAAAAGGTTTATGGACTTGGTTACTTTCTTCCCACCATCTTGAATAATCCGCTTTAGTAATATCATAATTTTTTATGAAAAAACCTAATCACGGATATAGTGGATTCGCGTTCTCCATAATGGTGAACGGAAGAGTCAATGGACAAGTTTATCAACAAAGGCACAAAGAAGGGGGATACACTACAAGGAAGCTAATAAAAAGAAAAAATCTCACTTGATAGGAATCTTGTGAGTAGACCTAAACGAGATATAAATCAAGCCTAAGCAATAACTATTCCCCGGCAGCGGCGCCAAAAACTTGATAACGCTACATGCGTCGTTCGGGGTCAAAGGAACTTCCTTTTCGTCGGGCAAGTTTTTCAACACTCTAGGCAGTGAACCTAATCGTTGTAGTGTAAGGTAAGCCACGGGTATTGATATCGTTCTCTAGGGGAATAGTTTCGTTAGGCTGAAGTGTATGTCAATTTAAGTCTAAAGGTGAGGGATGATTATTTTTATATTTTTATATTTTATGAATTGAAATATCTCGGTTTTAGAGGGGAGGGTGGAATTAGTTGCTAGTCAACTATCCCAAAAAACACTAACTAAATTATGGGTCTACCAGGAACGTGAAGCATATCTACTTATGATGTATTACTCCTTGCTAGCTATCCAATTCTACCTACTGAATTGTCACATTCTTGTTTTAATTGGTGCGTGTATTCCATGTTTTATTCATAGGGAGGTGCCAATGGTCCCTAATTCTATGAGCCTAAACTCACGCAATAAATACAACGAAAGCCAACTAGTGCGACGCCCTACTCTTTTAAAACCTGAAGCCGTCACTTGTAAATAAGCAATTTGGCTACTGAGTCGTCACAAAACTTGTCCGACGGCGTCTCAAGTAGCACCTGACGCCGTCACTTGGAGTTCCTGACGTCGTCCCCTTCAGTTCCAGCAGCCTGAGTGTCTCGATTCTTGACTTTGGCCATTTTCTTCGTATATTCGTGCCTTTTCGTCCGAATATGTGTCATTCCAGCATTTTGCCTTCACGATGCCTAAAAAGTGAAAAGGAACGATATTAAGTAATAACGGATACAAAAGTGATCAAATAAGTGCTTAAACGACCCCTCAAAAAGGTACATTTTAAAACCTTATCAGACGCCGTCCCTAAGGAATAAATCTAATTAGAATACAAGCGATGGCTCAGGTAAAAAAGAGGTTCCAAAGCTAGACGGCGTCACGCCTAAAATCTGGAAGGCGTCTCCCTTATTTTCTACACCAGACGTCCAAGAACCATATCAAGACGACGTCCTTCATGAAGATAGACGGCGCACTATCATCAACTGATGTCATCCCAACGATGACTTGGCCCAAATGAAACCCTAAAGACGACGACCTGACGACTTCACCAGCAAAAGGCGATGCCGTCGCACTTGTAAATCTATATATAGAATTCGATTTTTCTACATTTAGAGAGGTAGAATTTTGGAGAGCAAACCCTAATTCGTATGTAGTCCGACTTGGATAGTATTTTAGGGTTCCAAACCCTTTTTTACATCATAAGATAAGTTTGTTAATCCATCATATCATTATTTCTACCATATGCTTAATTTTTTGTGTGTATGCTTGCTTATTTATCATGGGTAGCTAAATTATCATTGTGTTTGCTTAGATCTATGAAACCTAGTTGTTAATTATTCTTGTCTTGATTGGTAGACGCTAGAGTAAGGAAAATTGGCTTCTTCTTTAATTGTTGCAAGCTTGAACGTCCTGAATAGAAAAAAGCTTGAGAGTGCACTTGAGCTGTAACACCCCCAATTTCGTGATGCGCAGTGGAATTCAAGTTAGGTGTTACTTCATGGCACAACAGTCATAACAATAGAAAACGAACTCTAATGGAGTCGTTTTAAAAAGATTTATCATTTGATTTATATAAATATCAGAGTTTACAAAAATGAGGTCCCAGTAGTTTCACGGTTTACAGAATACATTAAATGGGTTTTTCGAATGATAATAAAATTTATAGCCTTCTTGAGTATCCGTGCTCCTCCGTGCCAGCCTCGTACAATATGGACCTGAAATACATGCTTAAAACTGTCAACACAAAGGTTGAGTGAAATTCATAGAGTTTGTTTGATGGTTGAACACATTATGTTTGTAGTGTGAGTTATAAATTCACACCAATGGTTTGAAAACAAAACAGTTATTATTAGACTAAGCATCATGCAATCAAGGCATTAACTTGCTCCAAAATTAATTGGTGAAACTGTTGGTACTTGCCCTAATAGGTAAAATTGTCGTTTTACCTAATGTTACTCAAATATAGTGCGCTTGTTTGCCTACCCGGTCAACACAAACGGGATTCGTCAATCCCAATAGATCTATTCACAATATCCGCGCCCACCTTCACTTAGTGATTAATGATTCATGATTTAGATACTTAAGTTTGGCAAATGCGGTAACTCAGTGCTAATAAAACAATCAGATAAGCATACAATTTGAAAGCAATGTGTTCGGTTTAAAATAAAGCATGTATCTCCCCCAAGGGTTTGTAAAACAATTAAGTAATAAAAAGTGGGGCTATGAACTCACCTAGAGTTTAATGATGTTTAGAACTTTAACGGATGATGGATAAATCGGGAAACTTCTACGTATAACCTAAAAATGGAATATTGCGACTTAGGTTTGGAATAATGTTTTAGGAAAACATAAACCATCCTATATATGTCTATATGTTGATCTTGATGTAGTCGTTTATAGTTTGATGTTTATAGTAATATTTTTAATATGTGAAAACGTTTTTAGTTTACAGATATCGTACTACCGTTCGGGCCATCATAATTTAGAGGTCATGTAGTAAACGTTCGAGGAGTTAAGACACTTTAAATCGTAAATCCAGCAAACTCGTCGATACGTTTTACCCAAATGAAACCCCTCACATGAAGCTCCCTACTATTGTAGCACTTTAGTAGATAAAATATATAATTTGAGTGGGGATTATTATATTATAAAGTTTTATTTATGTCTTTAACAAACATTTAGTTTTTACAATTTCTCAAAGTTTACAAGTGGTCATAACTTATTTAATATAGTAAATAATGAAATTTTAGTAACAATTCAATATGTAACTAGTTATAAAAATGACATGGTTTTTATATTTTTAACTTGTAAAAATCCAATTTTGCCGATAAAAACTGTTTTACAAATCTTAGGCAGTTAATGATATCATTTGGTCTTTTCAGGCCAAGTTCCTTTAGTGTAGATGTAACACATCGTTCCGGACAACTTTCATGTTTTAAGTTTTTGATGATTCGGACCAGAAGTACCACTTTTTGTAAGACAGATTCAGCAGTAATGAAAATGGTCATTTATAGGGTTTTCTAACTTCTTTTTACCATAACTTTTGACTCGTTTGTCCGTTTCGGATGATTCAAGTTGCTATGTTTGCCTTTTTATTTTGTCCACAATAGTATTTAAGTTACAAAGTCCATATATAGTTGTTTTAAATGGCTTCAAATATTTAGAATATGACTAGTTTACTAGTTTGTTAATTTTATGACGATATGTGAATTAAACCATATGTTTGAGTATATGTACATCATGAATCAACATAGTAACCATATATATATCATGTATTTAACAAGATTAGTAATAATAAACATGATATAATGGAGTGGTGGTGGTGATGAGTTGCTTACAACTTTTGGCTTTCAAAGAAAGGAAGTAACTAGTAAGGATAGAACTTTGATTGATCAAGCTTTCCACACCTTCGTACCCTTCTACACTTCTTGTGATGATGAAGGATTGGTGATGAAGTCTTAAGTGACTTGAGTGGATTTAAACTCAAGAAGATCACTTAAACTTGCTAGGGATTTGATGTAGTAACTTGTTACTTGCAACCTTCTTAGCATCAACTTGAAGTCATGAATCAAAGTGTGAAGTGTGTGTTGGAGCTATGATAAAAATGACCAAAGGGGAGGGATGAGGGTTTTTGTGATGACATTTACTTGCTATTTATAGGAGGGTAAGTTTGGTTAACCATATATTGGGTTAGATAATAACTATGGTTAGGTTAGGGACACATGTATGAGATTACATGCAAATGGATGAGATGAAGACAACACCAAAGTGACTCACCCCATACGGGCGGCCAAATTGGGTGAGTGGAAGAAAGATATTATCTTTTAATAATATCTTGATTTTTATGATGTGTTTTGGTTCCGTTAAATGTCAACCGTAATTTGTTAAGCCATAAAACGTAAAACCGGGTATCGTAAAAATACAAAACTTGCAGGAATGATGAAACTGATCATTATACTCCGTATAAAAATATAAAATGAGTGATAAGTCTCATTAGCTGCTAAAACGCTGTCTAAAGCTGAAAAAGTGGGTTAAAAACGCTTAAATCGCGTAAAACGCAGAACTGGAAAACGTAAAATTCCAACATTTGTGGAATTGACGTAAAATGGTAGAATTATATATTTCTAATGTTTACAGTGTTTTATGGACCTATCGGGATGCCCGAATGATGTTTAAACCCTAAAGCAATTCTCAGTCACGGCTTTGTGAAATTGGTTATGAATGGATTCAACGTACGTCGTCAGGACGACTTGTCGAGTTTTATTTATCTTCTCATTATGGTAAAATAAAAATAAAAATTTTTACGGGATGAATAGTAAAAGTCAAATAGTCAAAAGTCAAAGTCAAAGGTCAACTTTAAAAAGTCAAAGGGTAAAATAGTCATTTTTCCTTATGAAAAATTACGGGTTGCTACATGAGCCATCATTGTGTTTATTGCGTGAGTTGCAGCTTTAGGATAATAGAGTATTCGAGGGAGATACTACGGTACTTGGCGATCCCGGGTAGTCAAGAGGAGAGTTACAATTCATAAAACTAGGGAATTAGGCATCCCGTATGACCAAACGGAATGCAACGCACTAATTAAGATGAGTATGTGACAATTCAACCGACCAATAAAAGATAACTAGGGAGTAAGAACATCTAAGTAAACACACTTTTAATCATCATAAGAGCACACCTACAATACATAGCCTATCTTTCATTTTCATTAGTTAGTAGTTTAATTAATTAGTAGTTAAAATTGGTAGAAGTACCACCCCCCACTCCTATACCCCAAGATATTTACTTTCTTTCTTAAAAAACATAAAAAGACTAAAAAGAATCTCCCCCAACCTTACCTTCTCGTCATGCATCTCTTCCTAGCATCTCTATTCCCATAGAGAACGATCAACCCCTGGGCTTACTCATACTACACTGCAACGATTAGGTACACTGCCTAGAGGGTTGTAAAGCTTGCTCGTAGAAAGGAAGTCTTTCGACCCCGAACTCCGCTATCAAGGATATTTTGGTTTTTCTTTTTGGATGATTCTTGGAGTTATTTATAAGTGATATGGTTTGGTTATTGTCTTTGTGCTTAATTTGGCCTTTTTTTTTGCTTAACTTAATCATTATGTTTTCGTTAATGGCATGATGGTTGCATGCAGTTGGGTTTATAGTCGTGACTATCATCAGGTAGTGTGGGTGCTTCATTTGCATTTTTTTGCTCTTATTCGTTATTTAAGGTGCTTGCTTAGTTGGAGATAAAATAGATTAGATTTTTTTTATGTGTGATCATAATAGCTAATTTTTTGGGCTACAACTAATGTTTATTTGGCTGTTATGATCTTTTAATGTTGTTAATGTATTTTTTTTAATTTTATTTATGGAGCTGTTTTTTACTACTTTAATTTAATTATTGTGTTTGTGCTTGATTTAGCTTACTTTTATGTTTAATTTAATTATTGTGGTTTCGTCAATAGCCCGGCCTCCGTCAAGGCCTCCGTCACTGTTCGGAGCCTGGCCTCTGTCAAGGCCTCCTTCACTGTTCGGAGCCTGACCTCCGACAAAGTTCGAAGCCTGACCTCTGTCAAGGTTCGAATCCCCCTCCGACAAGGGTCGAATCCTAAAGGTCATAGCCTCTCTACCTTTGAACGTGGGTATGATCGAGTTGGTCAAACAATATTGGTCAAACAAGATCTGGTCTAACAGAACTGGTCAACAACCATGATCTTAGCCATGACCCTCTGTAACTGCCATGACCCTCTGTAACTGCCTCCACACACCCCTCTGTAACTGCTCTGTCAGATTATTATTCCTTTAAATAAGGAATTTATCACATAGGTATATAACCTAACTTAACCCATGAGATATCATCTTCTCCACCTCAATACTTTCATGACATAATCACCATAACTGATTCTCACACCGGAGGCGGTTATCGGGGGCTTCCCCCGCGCTCCGTCTAACGTAGTGTCTTCTATTTCTTAATTTCAGGTTATCTTGCACTCGGCATCACCACCATCACCCCTAACTCCGTCAATCACCATTGACGGCCTGGTATGTGCATCTTTTTGTACAATCATTTGGTTATTGTGTTTGTGCTTGATTTAGCTTACTTTTGTGTTTAATTTAATTATTGTGGTTTCGTCAATAGCAGGTTAGCTGCATGCAATAGGATTTACAGCTGTGATTATCATCAGGTGATGTAGGTGATTCATTAGCCTTTTTTTATTTTTTTTTATTTTACAATTGGTGTATTTTTATGTGTCTGTTGTGATTCTTTGATTGTGTTGGTAGATTATTGTGTATGTATTTGTTTTTGTTTAAACGTGTGTGATCATAAGAGCTAATTTATATGGTTTGATACGGGTGGGCTGTTATGATATCTTGATTGTATTGGTAGATCTCTGCATACGTATATGTTTTTATTTAATTTTTCTGTGTGGGTAGTACGTGGTTATAATTCTTTTATTTCCTTAAGCTTGTGCATGCAATTAGTGTTTGTTTTTCGATTTGAATGTTAAATAGGTGGTTGTTTTTTGCAGTAGAATTGGTATTTTAGTCTGGGTATTAGATTTTGGATTTCCATGACTGTCATGTGGTAGGTTGTGTCGAAAGTTAATGTGGAAAATTAAGGTCGTGAGACGTTGGTTGGGTCACTTGATATGTTACTTATAATTGTTATTAATTGGGACAACATGTACGAGTTCCATGTCAAGTGGTCTAACCAACGTCTCATAGCTTTTTAGGTAACCGCATTTAGGTATTGGGTTTTTGGTTTGGTGTTGGGGCATTTTAATTTAAATGAGGGTTGTTATAATCTGTTTCATTTCCCGTTTGGGTTTGAAGTTTTTGATTGACATTACATGGTTGAAATTGCGTTATCTAGTTTAATTGAGAGGGGTTGTGTTAGCTTTTTGAGTACGTTGGGGAATTTGATTCGTACATCTAATGAAACATGGTCATGCGTTTTGCGTTGTATTTTCAGGATTACTTTTTAATTAAGTCATGCAACAACCACCATTTTACATCTATATTTTCCTCTTTGCTTTGGGGGTTTTGATGAGTGACATTTGTAATGTTAAAATTGTACCCTTTTGTTGCCCGTTACTGGTAATAGGTTGCTCAAAACTGTTTTAGGTTATTTTTGGGGTTTGCAGATTGGGATGATGAAATGTAGTTACGGGTGATGGTGATTGTGGTTATGTCGTTGAACTCATGTGTACTGTTATTTACAAAAGGGGTCTGATTATTTTTTTAGCTGGATTTGTTTTTTCAGGTTGGCGTTGATGTTGTTATTTTGAAAATTTTATACAGTGGTCATCCAAAACTTTTTACCAGAAAGAATGACTGCATCACATGTGCATATTGTTTTTGTTTATGCATATACTTTACATTGTCAAGCATTTATTTGATTTAGAGCTATAGAATGTGTCAACATTGTGTGTTGACTATAGTATCTGATTTCGTTCATAAATATAATTGTTATATTCGTTAATACATTGTTTTGTTTTGTGTACAGGTTATACAAGAAACGCATCCAACGTATATTGGCTTTCGTTGAGGGGGGAGGGGTGAAAAAATCGATATAATGTTTATACGTGATCTTTGGGAGTGGAATTTCATTGCCAAATACTCGGGGTTGCTTGGCTTGATTATACATATTTTGTTGAGGTATGTTGTTTATTAATTTCAAGCTAAATTGTGTTTCGAGATTGAATATAAGATTGTTGTCTTAGGTGACAAGACCGATGGCTTGGAAAGGTGGATTTATATGTCATAGCTTTTGGTTTGTTTTCTGGTTCGTTACACCTACTCATTTCAGTCATGTTTTATGATATACGTAGGGTTGTTGGCTAAAATGTTGTCGCTTAGCATGTAACAGAAAAACATTAGGTTGTAAGAATTGGACTCTGTTGATAGTGAACGTGTAATAATGTCGCACGATCTCTGATACGTGGAGACAATGATGGTGACAAGAAAAAAACAGGTGCGCGACTTTGGCAACATGTTTTGTATGTAGTTCAAAAGGGAACGGTTCTCAATCAAAGTCTGTTACACGATGACCATCAATAAGAGGCAGGGGCAATCTTTCAGCAAAATTGGAATCAACTTGCCCGAACCGATATTTGTGCACGACTAGCTATATGTCGTCTTATCTAAAGCGACAAGGACACATGGGTTAAAAATACTTGTTAACCGACAAGATGAATGGGTGTTTGTGATACTATTAATAGACGGATCAAAAAGGTATGCAATTGATAACTTGACTCAGTATTGCTTTAGGAATGTTTAAATTTTTCGCCAGGTTTATGTATTTTTTATTTCATCATCCATGTCAGGCTTATTGGACTGGTAAATTGTGTTCTACTGTTTCTGCTCTGTATTAGACTTGGTAACTGGTGGTTGCTCAAACTGAGATTTGTTAGTTTTTTTGTTACAGGGGGTGATATGTGCTTAAACACATATCTTTTCATTAGTAAATCTGACCCAAAATAACCAAGAAAAAGCCGTTTATTGCTAATATTTGTGGTTTTCTTGAGTTTGTGCTTGTGCAGGTACGGATATGTAAAAACACACAAAAAGGAGCCAAATCAGACGTAAATCTGAGCACGAGAGATCGAGAGAGTTTGAGCTGAGCCGGAAGGTCGGGATTGTGAATTTTGGAAGATTTTATTCTCTAAAGATGATTTTTAGAAGTCACAGTCAAGTTTGAAGAAATGTCAAGAATAGTCCCTGAACTTTCCGTATTTGGCAGAAATGATCCATTGAAGATTCAAAAGTTGCAAGTTCAGCCCTTGGTTAATTTGAGATTGACAAGATTGGTCCTTGATAAAGATTTTCAGAAAGTACATTTGTGGTCCCTGGATTTTCAGATTGTACAAGTTTGGTCCTTGATAGTTAAATGGTTTCATATATTATCCTAAGTCCAAGTCCAAATCTCTCGGCCCAAAATACCAATACCCGGTTCCAGCCCAAAACAAAACCAAACTAATACCCGGTATCCTTTATAACCCAACCCGGTTTTATAACCCGAGTCAACGAACCAAACCCGGTCAAGAAAATCAAAGAAATATAAAAAAATCCAACCCCGCCAAGTTTTTCCCCCTTTTACCCAGAGATGAACCCTAATTACCCACTCAAAGTCAATTGGTCAAATTAACCGTAATTAAGGGCAATATAGTACTTTCCCTGACACCACCTGACACATGGGCAGTGACAAGTCAGCAATCCGTGTGCTATATGCCACTCCCTGCTCTCCTATTGGTCGAAACAGCGTGGTAATCATGATCCAATGATTGAGATTAATTGGATGCGTTGGGGATTTGATCTAATGGTAGAAACGAGCTCAGAGAAAGCACAAAATAGATTTCCAGAAGCTTCCAAGACCCTCAAGCTTAGCTATATATAGGACCTCTTTTCGTTCACATTGTTGTATCTTTCATCTTTTCTTCTCTCTAGTTTTCAGTAGTATAGTTAATTGTAGTTTTCATTTTAATGTTTTAAGTTTGTAATTCGTATTTTGTACTCAAATGATTTAGATTAATAAAATTTAGTTTTCATTCTCAAGTAATTGTTCAAGTGTTTATGCTTTTAAATCTGCTTCTTATCTTTGTTAAATGCTTATTTCATCATTGATAATCTATTTTTAGCTTACTTCTCATCTTACTCAAAAATACAAAAAAAATCAGAAAAATCATTAAAAAAATAAAAAAATACTTTTAAGCTTATCATAAGCTTTAGATACTGTTACATAAGTTCATATAAGCTCTGTATAGCTTTTAGTGAGGTTATTGTTGTTTTAAAACATCATTTACTCAAATTCACAAAACTGGTCAACAAAAGTCAACTGATGAAGAACAAGTTTGATTTGCTGGTTCTGGATCTGAATTGGGTGATGCTGATTGGAATTTGGGTTGAATCTGAGTAGTTTAGTGGTAATATTGGATCTGAAATAAGCTGCAAATATGCTGGATGTTTGTAAGTTTCAGTAATTGTTCCATTTGTATCTGTTGATCTGCTATATTAGCTTAGCCTTATTCTGTTTGCTTATGTTGTTTTGATTGCATTCAGTAGCTGTGTTTTAATTGATTGATCATAGTATTTAGCTGCTATTGAGTTTGATTCATGAGTGGTAGTTTATAGATTGCATAAACTGTCATTAAGTAGTGTTTGGTATTGCTCTAAAAACTGTGATAGAGGCTAGTTGTTTAAGTCTTTGTAGTTGATACATGTTCATTCAAGTTATAGATAGTCATTTAGGCCTGAGATGATAGCAGTTAATCTTCAATAGTCAAAACTCTTTTGAACAGTTTTAATTAGCATCACTGTTGGATTGGTTCAAGATCAAAAGACAGATTTAGATTTAGAATTCAGTAATATAGCTTTTGGTAACTTTGTTTTAGCCAAAAACATTAAAATCAGTTCACTACATTGGATTAAAACTCAACAAAGTCAAAATTTCACAAATGTTCTTCAAAAGTCAAACTGTGTCAAAATCCAGTTTGTGCAGATCTTGCAGCTTGTGCATTGAGCTCATTTCAAAGAGTTAGGGTCTGAGTTTTGGTTTAGGTATAGTCTGCTAGGTGGTCTTGAAGACCACCTATCTGTTTTTCACTCAAGCTTTTCTGATAAGCTTGTGAATAAGCTCAAAGTAGGGACCTGTTTTAGCTATTTGGATCAAAAATCAGTTAGCATAATAATCACGAGTGGACACTGATTTGCTTGTGTGAATGACTAATCAGTTAGCATAATAATCACAAGTGGACACTGATTTGCTTGTGTGAATGACTAATCAGTTAGCATAATAATCAGTTAGCATAATAATCACAAGTGGCTAGCTTGTGTGAATGACTAACCGTAAGAAACTTAAAACGGTTCGGACACTGATTTGCTGATAATGAAGGCTTAGGGGTTATGTGTATGGATAAAACCTCAATATCGATATCAAAAATAATCACGAAGATAGATTCAAATTCCTTTAGGAAAAATAATAATAAATCAAATCCCGTGTGTGATCGTGTGTACGGATTAGACAACCCGAATCGTTTCCCAACGAGGCGTGAATTGCCAACGTCGTTCTTGGTTTGGAATTTAATGCTCGATGAATTGGATTAATGATTTTGATTTTATTAAACTACGGAAATAGGGAAAGTAATTAAGGTAATCTAATCTACGAGAAATCCTAAGTGCGAATCTACTAAAACGTAATTAATAAAACGTTACATTCATGATGACCTTAGTGATATTGCCACAAAGAACCCTTTTAGTGCGCTTGGTGATGGTGTTATATTAGGGCTTGAGGAGGACTTTTTGCAAGTAGACCAAGGGGTTACCGTAGTGGATAGTGAGAGTGATAATGAGGTTGATGAGCATCTTGAATTTGGAAAACCAAGTATGGACACTAGTAATTTCAAGGAAGCAAGCACTTCCTCTATTGAAGTTCCTCATGTATAGTATCGCTTCATGGAATATACGGGGAATGAACCAATCCCCTAAACAAACTGAGGTTCGACATGTTATTAGTGAGAATCAACTTTCTATTTGTGCTATTTTGGAATCGCATGTTTCTAATTCTCGTCTTCAGGAGTTATGCATGAAGGTTTTTAGAGGTTGGGATTGGACGTCTAATGGTAGTTTCTGTAGTAGGGGGTCTCGTATTGTCTTGGGATGGAATATGGATGTGGTGGATTTGAGTGTGGTTGCTATGACCGATCAGGTGAAGGTAGGGTTCTGTTATGCTCTGGGGGATGATGTCTTTGATGGTAATCTGCAGGTTAGGGTTGGAGATTTTTGGAAGTACGTATTGAGGACTTCTGCTCTTAATCTTTGTACGCTAAGGTTTTATCGTGTTTATCTTTCAACTAAGAGTGATTATTGTACAGCTTGGAGTCAAACAAATCCCCTAACCAAGTAAGGGGCATATAAGGTACTTCGCTATGATATGTACTCCTTGAAGTTATCTCCTTCACGAACGAAGGAACTTTAATGATCACAGGTATGAACCAAAAGGTTTAAGTTCTACGAGTAGTTGGAGTAATAGTGAGAGTGATAGGTGATGCCATTGGGGAACCAGATGAACGTTTTTCAGGAGGAGTTCGGGATTATATTGTGGTAGTGGTTCGCGTGATTTTCCCAAGAAAC
>BPTQ01000007.1:215658186-215721617 GCA_019973895.1 Chrysanthemum seticuspe | reverse complement strand
TTCTTTCACGGGATTTTACTAAATCAAGAGAAAACCGTAAACAATCACTCAAGTTGCTAGATGATAAAGTGCTAACTCGCTACCAACTAATGCACTAAGTCGCTAGAAATTAGTGCAATAAGTCGCTAACCCTTAACTCGCTACACGTCTAATTCGCTAGAGTCCCAAGTCGCCAACAGAAAAGCAAGTCGCTAAGTAGTAACTCGCTACAGACTAAGTCGCTAGCCAAATTTGTGCAGTAATTCGCTACACAAGTCGCTAGATATGCAAGTCGCTAAAGAGCAACTCGCTACAGACTAAGTCGCTACCACAAGTCGCTAACCGTAGTGGAGATTCCACTACTTGTACTTTAACTCGCTAGCTCTAACTCGCTAGCTTTTATAACTGTAAGTCGCTACAAAACTATGAAGTAAGTCGCTACCAAGAAAACAAGTCCGAGAGCTAAGTCGCTAGCTTGAAAAACAAAATAACCTTCACTTTTCAATCCAAAAACAACCCAACCAAGATGATTCAAGCTTACCAAATGAAAACCTAAACACTTTTGATGATTCTAAACATAAAAGTACCAACAAAATTCAAACTTTAACACAAGAAATCAACCAAATGATGCAAAAACCACTAAACTTTTTCAAACTCAAAAACCACCTAAAAACCACTATAAATCCAAAGATGTGCAAGATATGATCTAACCATGGCTCTTGATACCAATTGTTAGATATTAACTTTTCACATACACATCAACCCATAACACAAAGTAGCATATAGATGGAATTCTAGAGAGAGAAAGTTAGAGGTTTAGGGAACTTAGTGAGAGAAAGTGAAAGATATTATTATGAGCTCCAACTCTCTACCTTGGGAGGTAGAGAGTATTTATAGTCTTACACAAATCGCCACACTTTGGGCTGTGGATCAGGCATACAGTGGGTAAAGACCCGTCCGTCCTCCACGGTGTTACTTAACTAAATAACTACTTAACTTAAAAGAACTACGACTACGAGCTTTCTAATGATTACATATGCTTGAGGTGACCGACTCTTTAATACTGGGAATTTCTAATTCCTAACAAAATCTGTGCGGATCAAGTCATCCGACGGTGTGTTTATGGACAGGAAGCTATGGACATTCTCAAAGCTTGCCATGCTGGACCCACCGGGGCCCATCATAGTCCAAATTACATTGCCAAAAAGGTGTTTGATTCCGGGTTTTATTGGCCCACTATTTATAAGGATGCCCACGATTTTGTCAAAGCATGTGACGCTTGTCAACGTCACGGAAATATCTCTCAAAGAAATGAAATGCCGCAAAACGCCATTCAAGTGTGTGAGATCTTTGACATCTGGGGCATTGACTTTATGGGGCCATTTCCATCATCTCGAGGAAACAAATACATACTTGTGGCTGTTGACTATTTGTCAAAATGGGTTGAAGCAAAACCTTTACCCACTAATGATGCCCGAGTTGTTGTGAAATTTTTAAAATCTCTTTTTGCTAGGTTTGGAACTCCACGAGCTATAATCAGTGATCGTGGTACGCATTTCTGTAATGACCAATTTGATCGAGTCATGCAAAAGTATGGTGTAACTCACCGTCTCTCTACTACATACCACCCCCAAACAAGTGGGCAAGTGGAAGTTTCCAACCGTGGTATAAAAAGAATTCTGGAAAGGACAGTAGGCGAAAACCGTGCCTCTTGGTCTGATAAACTGGATGACGCACTCTGGGCCTTCCGTACGGCTTATAAAACACCCATCGGGTGTACTCCATACAAGCTAGTGTACGGAAAGGCATGTCATCTGCCGATTGAGCTTGAGCACAAAGCATACTGGGCCTTGAAACATGCCAACTTCGATACTCAGACAGCTGGTGATCACCGGAAAGTTCAAATGAATGAATTAAATGAACTCCGTGATCAAGCATACGAGAACTCTTTGATCTACAAAGAAAAGACAAAGAAGATTCATGACTCCAAAATCAAGAACCGCGTTTTCAACGTCGGTGATCGAGTCCTTCTTTTCAATTCAATATTGAAGATTTTCTCAGGAAAACTAAAATCCCGCTGGTCTGGACCATTCACCATCACTAAAGTATTTCCTTATGGAACTATTGAGTTATCTAAACCCGATGGTCCAAATTTTAAAGTGAATGGTCATCGATTGAAACACTATTTTGGAGAGGACATTCCACCCGTGGTTGTCCCGGATCTACAAACTTTCCCCATGAACCAATGAATGCGGGGATCGAGTCAAGCTAGCGACTCGGGAATCAAAAACAGTAGCACACCATATGGGTTTTCACCCATATTTCTGACTTCTTTCTACTTTCTACCACCCTAGTGTGGGGGAGTTGCCCCCCGCTGTTGTATATAAGTTTTCATCAGTTCAAAAAAAAAAATGTGTATATATCAAAAATAAAATAATGGCCGTAGTATTTCCCTTTTACGTTCTAAGTTTCGGCTTAACAGCCGGTACTTTGAATATTGAGGGCAATATTCATTTCTAGTGTGGGGGGGGGGGGGAATTCTCACGAATTTTATCATGTAATTATACCACCCAATTCCCCCATTTTTGGCCAAATTTTTTTTTGGAGTAAGTGTTTTGCACTTACTCAGCTTACGGTTATCAGTCCGCCATGTCTAACCCACAAAAGGATTGGCTAATCCAGGAGCAAACGGCTCTTGGTTAAGATATCTCAAATCCGTTTATGGCTTACAATTTGCCCAAAATTGTATGGTGTTCAGCTCACTATATCTTTAATTAGTAAAGAGTTGGCTAGCCCGCAAGTTTATGGCTTGTGGTAAAGGCAGCTGGAAAACCATAATTGGTAATCGACTCACCAAAGATATTTTATCTAAGAGTTGGCTAGTCCAGAAGCAAATGGCTTCTGGTAAAGACAAATCAAAACCGTTTACAGCTGGTGATTTGCTCAAAATCATTTGGTTATCATTGCACCAAGGTTCTTACTTGAACTGAAACAATTGGCTACTCCAGAAGTAATGGCTTTTGGTAAAGAGATTCAAATCCATTAAGTTTTCTCAAAAGATTGCTAGGGACTAGCAATATCTTAGTGTGGGGGATTGATGAGTATGCAAATACTCATCATTTTTGTACCTTTTAGATTGCCAAAAACATCCAAAAACACCTGTCAAAGCATCAAAATGATAAAAATATCACAAATAAGTGTTTTATGTGTTTCAAATGCAAAAATACCAAAAGCAGGTGAAAAACGTATCAAGTTTGCATAATTGGCAGTTTTAGTCCCCCAAGTTTCAAAAATTGTCAAAACTAGTCCCTGGTAAATCAAAACAAAGCAAAATACCATTTAAGGTCCATGGGATTCAAAAGTTGTCAAAACAAACCCTTCAAAGTTTAAAAATTACAAAATGACAACTTTAGTCACTTAAGTTTAAAAATTGTCAAATATAGTCCTTAGTGAATTTAAAAAGTGAAAATAATCAGAAGTAAACCTTGTACTATTCATAAATGGCATAATCTGTCCTTGTGTTAACTTTGGAAACTTGTCAAATCAGGCCCCTATACTTTCAGAAATTACAAATATGGTCCTTGTGATAAACTACAAACCAAATGGACCTTTTTGTATTATTAACCCAGCCAACCCAAAAGAACCCCTATCAATAACCCGTGACCCCCCCACTTGAACCCCCAAATGAACCCCCACCTATTAATAATACCGGTCAAAAAGTCAAATCCCACGCACTGTTCATCTCCCTCACAAAAACCCGCCAAACCAGAAACCACCTCCACCTTGCCTGGTTTTCACCACCACCTTTCCACCTCACCTTTCCAGCTGTTTAACCACTCCCTTCCACCTCCACAAACACCCAAAAATCCTTTAATTGCTTCTAAACTACTCTTACTGCTCAAATGACTTTTGGCGCCAAAATACCAAATGTGTGGTTTTGATGAATTTGAAGGATCCAATGGTTGAAATGAAGTGGGAAACATTCAGAGGTCGACAAGGAGTTCAAAAGATCTTTAAAAAGCAAAAAAGGAGCAATGTAGAAAAGATATCTAGTGTAATTTTAGTTAATGTATGTCGAATAGTGTAATTTTAAATTTCCAGTGTAATTTCAAGCTTTCAAGTACTTTGTTAAGTAATTTCAGTGTAATCTAAACCTTTTTTTTCAGTTTCAATTTCAGTTAATCTTCAAAAATTCAGTTTATGCAAAATTCCTTGTTAAATTCTCAATATGTTTGAATATTGTTTGTAGTTGTTAGTATGGACTGAATAAGCTTATATAGGATCCTAGATAGCTTAATATAGCTATTAGAAACCTTAAAACTTTGTTTAGTATCAAAAAGCAAAATTACCAAAAATACAAAAAAAAAATTAGTTATAAATAAAAAAAATCAATGGAGAAGATGATCACAGCTGGAGCAGGGTAAATTTTGGATTGCCTTGGGTTTAGAAGCTTCCTGGGAAGCTATAGGAAGTGTTCTCAGTTCTTGGTTCTCAGTTTTCACTTGAATTCCATTTTGTAAGCTTTTTATTCCATTTTAGCATTTTACTGTTTAAATTATTTATTTGCTTAAAACCTTATGTTTTTATGTTTCAGTAGTATTGTTAAGTGATAATATAGATTAAAATAGGTTGCTTGTTCTTTGATATTGGTTAGTGCTTAAAATTTCATTTTCACAGTTGAAATTGCATATGGTTCATATATGTGTTTCATGCTTGAATTTCTGATCTTTTATGCTTCTATGGACTGATATAATCATAAAATAAAGTTTAGAATCAGTGTTGAGGTTCAAATCATTTATTTGTTTTGAAAATCACAAAATCAGTTTATTAAAGGGTTGTTTGGATTCACTGAGTTAACTGTGTTAGAGGGTGTTCAAGTCATTGTTCTTGTTTGTTGTATGTCACATTAGGTCATAATAGCTCAGATATACAATAAAAACCAGTGCTCATTTGATAAAAAGTCAAAATAGCTTTAAACCTTTATTTGATAATTAACTGTTAGGATTTGAAATATAAATTTCATCTCAGTTGTTCATAACTTGGTAATATAGCTTAATTTCATCTTATTATAGCTTAATACAACATAATCAGTGAGTAGGATTGATTCAAAGTTCATATAAGTCAAACTTTAGTGTTTATCTTAAAAAGTAAAATTCTCACTTAGTCAGTTTTTGAATAAACTAGATAATTTTTTATAGGATTTAATATTAGCTTTCAAGATCTGTGCTTTTAGGTTTATAATATTTAGCTGCTCATATTTATTATAGTATTTTTCATAATTTTTAGTTGGCTTGTTAAACTGCTTATTTATTAGCTTCTTTTAAACACCTTTCTGAAAAAGTGCCCTGTGCACAGTTGAGTAAGCTTATTTCATAAGCTTGCAGCTTGTTCATTAGTTAGCCTTAGCTTGTAACTTTTGGTGTTTTGTGAAGCCCTTCTGGCTATTTTGATGTGTGAATGCTTATTTTCTATTTATAGCTTATTTGGACTGCTTATCATGCTCATGTTTTTTTTCTCAAAATCACTCACTACACTGAATCATCAGTGTAGTTGAGTCTTTTTCACAAGCTCATCAAAAGCTTATTAGTGGGACCCAGGGCTTGACCCTTAGCTTTTTAAAAAGCCCATCTAGCTATCTCTTTAGTCCAGTGCTTATTTTCCACTTTCTAGCTTATTTGGTAGGACTGCTTATAGCTTTTTGTTTGTCCCATTTCCTTTGTACACTGAATACTCAGTGTTTACAAGCTTTTTCTCAAGCTCACAAAGAGCTTAATAGTGGGCCCCAGTGTGAAATTCTTGGTTTTTTGGGAACCTCAATAAGCCAGCTTCTTGTATCAAGGCTTATTTTTGGCCTCTGAGCAGGCTTGTTTGGTTGAGAGGGTATTTTGGAATTGCTTATTAGCTTATCCTAAGCTTATTAGTGTAGTTCTTTGTGCTTTTTAGCTTAATCTAAGTACCTTTAGCTTGTTTTCATCTTATTTTACTTTTGGTTCAAACTGTAAAGCTTATTTCAAGCTTATTTGAGCTAAAAAAATCAATTTAAGCTCAAAAGCTTAAACTGTTAAGCTCATAAGCTTTTGTTCTGCTTATTTTTAAGTTTTAAAAAGTTTGTCTTTGTAAAAGTTGCTTATTTTCAGTAGTTAGATAGATTTCAAAAAGAAAAACCAGAAAAATCATCATTTTAAAAATAGTGATAGCGTTTATTTAATATAAATTAGCTTTTTAATTTTCTTTTTCAGCTTATTATTAAGCACTTTCTGTTTTTATAATTTTCTTAGCTTTCTGTCACCATAGGATAATTATAGAAAAAATTTCAGAATTTTCTTAGTTTGTTTAGTATTTATTAGAATTTTAAGTAGTTAAAAAGTATTAAATAATTAATAATAAATAAATAAAAAGCATAAAAAATATCTTTTCAGTTTTAAAATAAGTTTTATAATATTTTAGATTTTTCTAAGTCATAATTTCACTTTTCTAGCTTTATTTCATATTTTCTTATATTTTAGATTATTTTTAAATAGTTAAAAATAGTTTTTAATTAATAATAATTAAATAAATAGTTATAAAAATAATTTTAATTTTCCAATAATTTTCTTTTATTATTAGGATTGTAAAAATATCATTTTCATATCCATAGGTGTTTTATTCTTTTAAATTTACATTTTATTTTATACGTTTACGTAAAATTTAGTAAACGTACGCGTTTACGTTTGTTTAATTTGATTGTTGTGCTTTATAGCTCTGTATCCAAATACAATTCCAAACAATCAGTAGTGTAATTATCAACCAAAATCCTTACAGATCATTATCCTTGGTGATCATTCTACGTCTGAACATTTTCAAACACCATTCAACCTCCGTGGGACTAAACGATCCGGGAATCCACTAAATTCCAAGGGAAATTGTATTGAGTCCATAATAGTTGACTTGTGTTGACTAAAACCTTTGGTCAATATTTCTTGACTGTTTTGGAAGCGAATCAACATAACTGGAGCACCTATCTCGAGTTTCAGAGTATGTTGAGGAAGACCAGTTACTTTAATGCTATTAAGAAAGTCATCTGTGTAAAGTGATTCATTAAAATTTGTGTCGACATCAGCAATTCCAACGGAATCTGAACTTTCGTATGTTTTTTCGTCTCCTGGGATTAACTCACGCATTCGCTCATTTGCAAGAACAGCTTTTTCTTGGAAGAAAGTTGGGTTGTAAAGGTTTTTGACCAATTGAGGATATGTTTATTCAATAATTGATCCAATATGATCATTTGAATCTTTGATCAAAATATCTTCCGGAAGGTATATGGTTGTTTCTCCATTGTTCTTACCGCCAATTGTTCCGTTTCCAATGCTTAATATCCAATCTGCAAAGTCTTGTATTTCTTTTTTCTCTGAATTATTTGAACCTGTTCCTAACCTCATGTTTATAGTGAGTCGCATGACTTTGCAATGTTTCCACAAATATGAAGAGTTGACGGATGCGCGTACCACGTCTTCTCGACTTCCGTTTGGAACAACCGGTAATATTTGGCAAAAATCACCACCAAACAAAACAACTTTTCCGCCAAAAACCTTTCCGAAGGTGTTGAAGGGTCAGTCCTGCATATGTCACGAAGTGTCCTATCAAATGCTTCATAACAATGTCTATGTGTCATTGGATCGTCGTCCCATATTATTAGCTTAGACTTTCTTATTATTTCAGCGAGGTCACTATCTCATGAAATATGACACATAGAATCATCCACTACATTTATCGGTATAGCAAATCGAGAATGAGTTGTTCTTCCTCCTTCTAACAATAATGCTGCAATACCACTTGATGCTACGTTTAACACTATTTCTCCTTTGGACCTTAATGTAGGTGATAAAGTTTTGTAAAGGTATGTCTTTCCAGTACCTCCATAGCTATAAACAAAAAACATTCCGCCTTTGTCACCGGTAACTGCATCTATTATTGTCTTTTATATTCCTTTTTGTTCACTTGTCAGTGTGATGTATAGCCTTTGATGCTCTTTATGTAATACTTGTTGGTCGTATTTCAACTAACATACCAACCTGTTATAAGTTGCCATCGTGTACATTTCGTTTGGGTACGACATGTTTGGTATATGTTTCAAACTTTCGTTGTTACAAAGTAGCATGTGTTCGATGTATGTAAGGCATTCTTCTTCAGAAAGTTCCAAATGTGTAAATAAAGAAACTCCTAATTAGTTTTTATTTATTTATTTTTTTTAAATTTAATATATATTTTGTAAGGAAATAATTATTGTTATATTTGTTTTTAAAATTACATACCTGGATTGTTATTCTTTACACGTCCACTTGTAAAACATCATTAGCCAAGACTTTCCAGGTTTTTTCGTACATAATCTCTGGGCGAGACATGTTGTCTGTCATAATTAGCATCACAAAAAAAGTTCTTAAATAATTTCTAGACCCCCAATAGCTCGCTTCGATTAATCCATCAATATATTCCTTATCATCCTCTAACAATCCGCGAGCCTGACAAGCGTCTTTATAGGTTGGGTATAAGACTTTATCATATGTCTTAAAGTCAATCCAATCCTTTACCCATCTCGCCTTGTTTAATAATAATCGTAGATAAAACAGTTCTTCAAATGAAGGAGGTACATGATGTACACACCCAATAGATGTACCTTTTTGTCTTGGGAGCCATATCCTTTCTTCTTGTCTCCATACAAAATATGATGGAATCTCATGATAAAGTAACTTTCTAGCTTCTTCATTTGTCTTGTTTAGCTCCATCCATGCTATGAACTTTGATTCATTAACTGATGCCTTATCCAGTGTATAGTCAAGACTTTCTGTTGCGTCAAATATAACTGTCTGTTCACCTTGCAAGTGAAACGGTAATCTTTCAACAGGTGGAAACCTGTAGTGTATACCAAATCCAAAAATTCTCCATGTTGCCTCACATGGAGAAAGATATCTACAATCGTAGTAATCTTTTATTTCATCTACTTCTACGTCCTCTATAGCAGTTGTTACTCTATTTGGTCCTTTATTTATATATTTGAACAAATATTTTATGGATCCAAGTTGGTTGCACCATTCGACGTTTATAAGTGATTGGTAACTTCGTAACAATCTAGGGTTGTACGATACTACATATCCATTATGCAAGTCGATGTTGCTTTTTTTGATAGTAGATCCGTCGTTTCTTCTTTTGTATATTGCGTAACTACTCTCATCAACAAATGTTTTATCATCAAATTGCTTTGGGAATTTTCTTGTGCACTTGTTGTTTATTGTGCAAGGACAGGTTGGGCGATCAGCGCCTGATAAGGATTTAAAAGGTACATTTTTGAGGGGTCATTTAAGCCCTTAATCGACCACTTTTATATATGTTACTGCTTAATTTCGTCCTTTTCACTTTTTAGGTCTCTTGAAGGCATAATGCTGGAATGATGCTTATTTGGACGAAAAAGCGTGAATATGTGAAGAAAATGGCTAAAGTCAAGATCAAGACACTCAAGTTGCTGGAAAAGCACCCGACGACGTCACAGATAAAGGGCGACACCGTCCCTCTAATTGCGACGGCTCAGAAATGAAATTGCTATTTTGTACCTGACGGCGTCAGGCTTTAAAGAGTAGGGCGTCACAACTCAGACGGCCTAGATCTAGATTCAAACGGCGTCAGAAGCTAAAGCCGACGGCGTCACAACCCCAACGTGACGCCGTCACAAAGTTGACTTGGTCAAGACGAAACCTTAATGGCGGCGATCCGACGACGTCACAATTAAAGAGTGGCGTCGTCGCAGTTGTAACTCTATATATAGAATTCGAATTTTCAGACTTTTAGAGAGGTATAATTGTGGAGTAAAACCTAAACAAGATTTTTGGTTGTCTTAGGCAGTATCTTAAGGTTCTCATACCCTATTGTACATCAAGATAATTAATCTAATTCATTGATTTCATTATGTCTTCGATTGTATCTGTGTATGCTTACATGTTTACCATGTCCGACTAATTTACTTGTGTGTTTGCTTAGATCTATGAAAACTAGTTATTGAATATTGATTGGTTGTCTCTTATCTTAATTGTAATTTTCTTAGGATTGCAATAGGCCATCGCTGTGTTTTTAATGCTTGAGTAATCTTTGTGAACATTAGTTTATAATCGCCTAGAATTATTGTAGGCTAAAAATAAAAAGTTAACCTTAGAGTTAGTTTATAAATCCCAGAGATTTTGTAGGCAATAACCTTAAGGTATCCTCAAAGAGTTAGGGAAAATAACATACCCTACGACCTTAGAAGACATAACGCGTTAAGAATAAAGACGTGACAATTCAACCATCAATAAAAGATAACTAGGGAGTAATAGTATCTAGTTAAACACATTTTTAATCATAATACGAGCACACATCAATAGACATAGACTACCCCTTAGCTTAGTTAATTAGATAATTAGAATAGTAGAGTAATTGGTAGAAGTACCACCCCCCAAATCCAATACCCCGAGATCGTACCTTTCAATTTTCTAAAAAATATAAAAAAAGATAAAAAATAATCTTCCTCAACCCCAACCTTAGCGTAGTAATTTCTCACTAGCATTCCTATTCCCCTAGAGAACGATATCAATCCCGAGGCTTACCCTAATACTACACTACAACAATTAGGTTCACTTCCTAGGTGGTTGAAAAACTTGCTCGAAGAAAAGGAAGTTTCCTTTGACCCCGAACGCGCGTTGTACGTGTATCAAGTTTTTGGCGCCGTTGCCGGGGAATAGAATAGCTAGTTAGATTTCCACCTCGTTTAGGTTCCCTTGCTTGATTCCTATCAAGTAAGATTTTTTTCTCATTTTTAGCTTCCTCATAGTCTATCCTCCTTCTTCGTGACCTTTGTTCGTAATGCATCAC
This sequence comes from Chrysanthemum seticuspe, assembly GCA_019973895.1. NCBI lineage: Eukaryota > Viridiplantae > Streptophyta > Magnoliopsida > Asterales > Asteraceae > Chrysanthemum > Chrysanthemum seticuspe. The sequence goes on along the minus strand of BPTQ01000007.1, from coordinate 215,710,763 downwards.
TTTTCATCATGGAAGGTGATAATCAACCACCACTCATCAACCCACCACCAAATGACCCGCCAAGAAGCCGCACTCTTGGTGAATACTCAAGACCAAGCCACCTAGGCTATAGGAACACCAATGAGCTCCCCGATCAAGCTCAAACTACGGCCCTTCGATCCGACACCATCCGGTTGGTGCAAAACGGATGTGCATTCCATGGACTTCGTTTCGAAGATCCTAATCAGCATCTTAAGGATTTCCTTAAAATCGTCGATTCCATCAACCTCGATGCTACTACATGAGAGACCACGCGCTTGCGTCTCTTCCAATTCTCTCTACGGGACTAAGCTAGTAATTGGCTTGAGCAACTTCCCATTGGCTCCATCTCAAGTTCGGATGATCTCACCACTCGTTTCCTTGCCCAATTTTCCCACCGGGGAGAAATACTAAGCTTAGAAGGGACATCTTGATGTTTCAAAAACTTCAAGGTGAGTCCCTCTACGAGGCATGGACCCGATTCAAGGACTTGCTCTATAGAGTCCCTCATCATGGCATTGATCTTTGGCTTCAAGTCCAAATTTTCTATGACCATACCAGCTTCATCACCAGGTGATCCATTGATCGAGCCGCAGGTGGAAGGCTTAGCAACTTCAACGCAGAAGAGTCATGGGATATTATAGAAGAGCTTGCCGTTCAAAGCTATGGAAATTGGAGTGAATCCCATGAAACCCCCGTTAAAGTGGTTAATGCTATATCAATTCCTCATGAGCCTTCCAACATCACTGAAGAGAAAATGAGTACTCTTGAGAGAAGGATCGATTATCTAATTGAGAGGCAAAAGAGAGCTCCTGAGACCCCTCGAGCAATGGTTAATTCCGCTAACTCCGCCGACCACCCAACACCTCTCTCGGAATCACCAAGCCGTGAGCAAAATTTCAATTCCGAACGGCGCTTCCATTCTACTTCTCCAATACCACTCTCACCAAGCTTTAAGGAACAACTAAGATAGTACATGGCAGCCCATACGAAGAGATTAGCAAAATTTGAAGATGAGGTTTATAGGCAAAGGGAGGAAATGCAGGAAAAATTGACGGAGATGATGAACTTTGTGAAAGAGTATACTAAGACGAAGATTCTCGAGAAGGTGCTATTGAGAAGCGATGATCACCCTCCCCCCACTTCGTTTGTTATCGCCATTTCCATTGTATCCGATGAAGGTGGAGTAGTTGAGAAGAAGGATGCTAAGGAAAGCAAGGATAGTAAGAAAAAGGAGGAGGCTGAAACTAATGATGAACCCCGAGACCATCGAATACTACCTTAAGCACGAGATTAATTAGAAAACGATTGTTAACCAAGTGAACAACTTTAGGTAAAATGAGGTTCTTAGGAAAACCCTCGAAGGAGAAATAACAGAAGAAGAATATGACACCATGCCTATGGGACCTATGTACGAACTGATTCTAAAAAAACCAGTGACTAAAAAATGAGAAACCACGGGGAATTTCGTAATACCATGTTGCATAGGCGATATCGATAATATAAATGCCTTAGCCGATCAGGGATTTGACGTAAACATAATGCCGCTATCAGTCTTTAGCAAATTGACTAAGGAGGAGCCCACTAAGACCAATCTTAGACTTTCCTTAGCAAATCACACGTATGTCTATCCCGTAGGAATAGCAGAGGATGTCCTGATTGAGGTGGCCAATATTTTCTATCCGGAGGACTTCGTGATCATAGACATTGAGGAAGATAGAAATATGCCACTCATTCTTGGAACACCTTTTTTGGCCACTGCCAAGGCAACCATCAAATGCGGTGAGGGTATCATAATACTCAAAAGTGGTAAGGGATACGCTAGGATACCTATTTTTCCAAGACATCCTTTGAAGATTATGGAGAAGATAACTGATGAGAATCCGCAGGTCCCTAACAATACAGTTAACAAGAAAATTAACGAATGGGAAAAAGGGCTTAGAGACTTCATGGTTCAAGGGTTACATGCGACATTGTGGAAATGTGATAAAAAGTTAGGAAATAATCCTACCTCAATACCACAAACTCAAAAGAAACCTAAGGAATTTTTGAATGGAGAAAAGGTGCTTTTGTATAAATCGAGTATAAAACTATTAAGAGGAAGAAATAAGCCAAGATGGTTTGGAACTTATACGGTGAAAGAAACTAATCTAAAAAATAAAACCGTTATCATAATAGACGAAGTTGGGAAGGAGTTCACGGTAAGCATACAACGTCTACAACCTTTTGATGAATGCTTAGTGAAAGAAAAAAAGAACGGCAATGAAGTCACGTAGGGGCACGACTTCGAGTCTAGCTACAAGACTCATAAATAAAGAAAAGCGCTTCGTGGGAGGCAACACATGCTTAATTGTTTGCTTGTTTGTGTCTCATATATCTTTTCATTAGTTGTTTATTCTCATGTTTGAATTTGTGAAAATGCTTTATTTTTTCTTTAACCTCGTCTTAATTACACATATAGGTATTTTACAAAAAGGATAAGTGTAGGGAAGATTATACACGTTTTTAAAAGAACGTGAACATGAGAATTACAATTCTTCAAAAAGATATATATGTGTCTTCGTTAGAGTCAAATGCTTGTATCGAGTCATAATGGATGTTTTGCAGGATTTTTTCCAGATTCTAAAAATGTAATTTTTCCATAATTTTCTCAGAAAAACGCAACAGACCAGTTTCTGTCAGGATAACCTGACGGCGTCAGGAGGAGAAGAAATAGCTTATCTTATTTTCTCTCGTTTTCTGTGCTACTTATAAATTTTTGGAATTTCTCAGGTCTTAATTTTCCAGAAAACCTATAAACATCCATTCCACAAGCATTATATCCTAGTATAGTTGAGTCATATATAGTTTTACCGCCGATTTTACGTGAAGGTTTCGTCTGTTTTCTTAAGTGTGCAAGTTTTATTTATCAAGAAGAAGATACATAAGATTGGATGGAGCTTTTCACGCATACATTCTTCTTGAAGAAGAATTTAACCACTACTTCACACGGATCCTACCGAGCTAATCAGGGGAGTATTAGTTTCTTTCGCTTTTAATTAACTTCTATTATCATAGCTTTGATACTTTCGGGGAACATTGGGGACAATGTTCAGTTTAAGTGTAGGGAGGGAAAATAAAACGGGAACTTTGAAACTATGCTTACCCTTGATTATTTGTCTTGTCCAATTTCATTTGTGTAATAAACCATGAGAAATATCGGTTAGGGTAATTTTGGCACAAAATTTAATTTTTTTCATGAAATGTAGGAGTGGGCCATTAGTCTTAAAAAAGCGTCTCATGGATAGGAAGTTATATGACTAGCACAAAACCCTTTACCACTCAAATTCCACCCCAAAAATGTGAGGTTCGCCCCTAGATTTGTAGGAATTAAAGCATTCATCTTTAATGCTTCGAGAGTGTACTAGTAGTATAATAGATTCTAGAACTTGTTTTGTGATGCATCATGAGATCATTAGTGAGACTACACTTGTGTAGTTAGGAATAACTAAATGATAAGAGGCATTAGGATAACCCTTGTTGGATACCCGTATTATAATTACTTCTTCCACATCGGTTGATTAATTACCCCACACCCTTGCGATGTACTCATCTTTAGTACACGATACCTCTAGTTAACCCCTCAGAGCCTATCCTTTTCGCGGTTCTCGTGATGTTTCGGTTTTCCAGAATATCAATGAAGAGCATTATTTACAATCCACCCCCAAATGTACACCCAAATCGCCTTAGCCTACCTTGTATGCACTCACTTTTAGTGCATTATTGTTATCATACTAAACCCTTAGTTCAATTATCTAGTTACTTGCATAAGTTGCTAAGTCGAGTCATATCCTTTTTACACAGTTTTAGGACGGTTGGGACTCATGGGAAAAGTTAAATTTTATGAAGTGACGGGAAAGAACGTTAAATTCAAATTCCTTTTATTTACGTAATAATGTACTCCAAGTGTTTTGATCTTTTCAATTCGTGTCAAATTAGTGTTAGAGTAATAAAAACTCAAGTGTAGGGATGTGCCTATAAATCCCTTATATTTTGATGTTATCGTAGAGGATGGTAGAGTAAAAGTGTATGAAAAAAAAATCGAAAAAAAATAGTTTAAAAAAAAAACATACGGGCTACCATCCTACATATATCTTTAAATTTATGTTTGTTTGTTTCAAAGTTATCTAGAGTTTAGAGTGTCGAGTCTTGGCTTAGCAACGCCATTCTTCTCATGCTTGTAACAAAATATTTTTGACTTGCCACCACTAAATTGCCTATCCAAACAAACCCTTTGTGTCCCTACCGTAAGCCTAACATTACAACCCTTTAAAAGACCTCTTAGATAGTTTCTCCTAGGTGCTTATGCCAAAGCGATGGAGGTTTGATATAGTCTCAAATCTTTGGTAATCTATGTACTAGGACTGGTTAATGAGTGTTTATCTTCCATTTCTAATTTGATATATTTCATATACACCCGAGAGATGAGAGTATCCAAACACCACTTGTGAGGTGCTAGTATGTAATTTTCGTGCTTGTTATGACTTTTGCGGGGCTTATACTTGTTGTGAATTATTCTAAACCAATGCTTCATGCCCCCTAACTTATAAATTAATTGGCCAAAAGCACATTTGCTTGAGGACAAGCAAATACCAAGTGTAGGGATATTTGATAAGGATTTAAAAGGTACACTTTTGAGGGGTCATTTAAGCCCTTAATCGACCACTTTTATATCCGTTATTGCTTAATTTCGTTCCTTTTCACGTTTTAGGTCTCTTGAAGGCATAACGCTGGAATGATGCTTATTTGGACGAAAAGGCGTGAATATGTGAAGAAAATGACGAAAGTCAAGATCAAGACACTCAAGCTGCTGGAAACGCACCCAACGGCGTCAAAGATAAAGGGCAACGCCGTCCCTCTAATTGCGACGGCTTAGAAGTGAAATTGCTATTTTGTACCTGACAATGTCAGGCTTTAAAGAGTAGGGCAACTCAGACGGCCTAGATCTAGATTCAGACGGATTCAGAAGCTAAAGCCGACGGCGTCACAACCCCAACATGACGCCGTCACAAAGTTGACTTGGTCAAGACGAAACCCTAATGGCAGCGATCCGACGGCGTCACAATTAAAGAGTGACGCCGTCGCAGTTGGAACTCTATATATAGAATTTGAATTTTCAGACTTTTAGAGAGGTAGAATTGTGGAGTAAAACCTAAAAACGATTTTTGGTTGTCTTAGGCAGTATCTTAGGGTTCTCATACCCTATTGTACATCAAGATAAGTAATATACTTCATTGATTTCATTATGTCTTCGATTGTATGTGTGTATGCTTGCATGTTTACCATGTCCGGCTAATTTACTTGTGTGTTTGCTTAGATCTATGAAACCTAGTTATTGAATATTGATTGGTTGTCTCTTATCTTAATTGTAATTGGCTTAGGATTGCAATAGGCCATCGTTGTGTTTTTAATGCTTGAGTAATCTTTGTGAACATTAGTTTATAATCGCCTAGAGTTATTGTAGGCTAAAAATAACCTTAGAGTTAGTTTATAAATCCTAGAGATTTTGTTGGCAATAACCTTAAGGTATTCTCAAAGAGTTAGGGAAAAAAGCATACCCTAGGACCTTAGAAGACACAACGCGTTAAGAATAAGGACATGACAATTCAACCATCAATAAAAGATAACTAGGGAGTAATAGTATCTAGTTAAACACATTTTTAATCATCATACGAGCACACATCAATAGACATAGACTACCCCTTAGCTTAGTTAATTAGATAATTAGAATAGTAGAGTAATTGGTAGAAGTACCACCCCCAAATCCAATACCCCGAGATCGTACCTTTCAATTTTCTAAAAAATATAAAAAAAGATAAAAAAATAATCTTCCTCAACCCCAACCTTAGCATAGTAATTTTGTGACAACTCGCACTTTTCCAGATATTAGTTTTTCTATAAAATTCATTTGTTTTTCATTTACGAACTTTTCTGAGCTCATTTGACGTGAAAACGAGAAAGTTATCTCCCGAAACGTAAATTTTAGATACTACACGTACCGGCACACCCGACGTTTTGATTTATTTTGATTTTTGTATATATGAGAATTTAATCGTGTAAACACTCGTTTTTATTGGAAAAATTATGCTGAACGCAAGCGTGTGATTTTCGTAACTTGAATCAGCCGTTTACTGGTCCGAATGAGCCCCGAGCTTAATATTTACAAAAGAATACTGAAATTACAATACTAGTCCCTGGATTAAATTATTCCCTGCCACCCCTCTACTTTGGTTTTGACAAAACTGGTCCCTGGGTGGGTATAAATAGAATGTGATAACCCATTTTAGGGTTTTATCATCTCAGCCTCTCCCATCTCTTTTCCGACGCCGCTGCCACCCCTCTGGCCAACTTCCGACAACCCCCCCCCATGCAACACCGCCACATCCAAATGATAAATCATACCCTTGTGGTTACATTTCTGTATCGCACGCGCCCCAATGTTGTCACACGCGCATATTACTCAAAACTTAGGGTTTGGTTAATTCGTGTTCAAAGTTTTGGTGGTTATGATTAATGCTCCGACTGTATTACCACGCCGCCGCCACTGTGTTCACAGCAGCCACCACAGCCACGCCACCTCTTTTACAGTGCCGCATCTCTTCCTGTTTCTATTACCAAAGCTACACGAAGATCGAAGTGTTCAGGGCATCGATTAGAGTTTTGCTCGTGGGATTGAGTCGTTATTTGGTCGTGTCTGCCTCTCATCTCGCCTCTCTTTTTCTTTTCTTTCTCTCTCGTTTATTTTGGGTAAGTCGACTCACAAACTTCCTTTGATATTAATCTTTTCAGTTTAAAACCGTTTGGAAAACGCTCCTTGTTAAGGTTTCGTGGACAAAGGTTGATTAAAAACAGATTTATTTATGAAACCGTGTGATAATCTGGAAGTAAAAACGAGTATAAAAATGTTTTGATTAATGATAACCTTGAATTTGTGTGGTGGTAACAAAAAGGGTATGTTTGTTGGATTTGGTGTCGCGTTACGGGTCAGGTCACCCGTTTGGGTTTATAGTTTTGCAATATGATGTTCAAACCCATAAGGGTTTCAGTTTTGATGTGAGCATTTCTTTCAAAGTCGTGGTACTAGTTTCATGGGTTTTGATGGCTAACTGCTAATGCTATTGATATTCATGTTGTTTCGAATGTTTGTTTGGGTCAAGTCTAGTGAGGGTCACGGGACTAGGGATGGAATTGCTTAACTTAAGTTTTAACTTGGTCGCTAGTAGTTTGTTGATAAAGGGTGAATGAGGTTGCCTTGTTTGTGGTTCTAGTCTCGGCTCAAGGGGTAAACCCTTAGTTTCGTTCCAGCAGCTATGGCTGCATTTGTTTTGTTTGGTTAAAATAGGTATAAGTTGCTTATAAACGGGTTGTAAATGAAATTGTTGGTGTATTTTTAGTGTGTGCTAAACATTTTTACGGATATCAGACATCTCTAACTAGTGTAATCTATTTTGTTCTGATATATATATTGATCCTTGGTAAGTTTCGGATAAACTTTTGAGACTTGGTACTCGTTTGGAATTGCGACATTTGATTGGATTTATACATGGATACGGATTGTGATTTGACTTTTGGATAATTATTGGATATATATCGATATCACTTGAGTATATTTTGACATTTGGATTGTTATTGGATTCACGATATTGGACGTTGAACTTATTGGACACTTTGTGACTTAATGGTATAATATATTAGACTCTAATAGAATTTAATATATTAGACACGGAACACTCACAAACTATTCAATAAACTCAAAGCTAATAATTACGTGAATGATAACGAAACAAAATTTATAAATATTAAAATTTCAAACTTAGTTTATTTAAAGTCACGATGACATGGGAATGTTTTATAAATGGACGTGTCATGCCAAAATTTATAAAACCATTCTAACTTATATTTTCAAAATTTCAAATCTCTTTTAACGTTATAAAACCCGAGAATCTAAACAAGTGTTCTTTTAAGTGGTAAAACCTTTATTGTTTGAATTGTAGATTCAAACTTATCATTGATTATAAAACATGTTTGTAAAAACTATTTGGGATTAAGGGTAAATACCGAAACTACCAATTGACTTATGTATTGAACTAATTACGTGTCGTTATTGTCTCGACAATCTTTCTCGTCGTGGTCTACTCGAGTTGAGTCTTGGTCAATCTTATTGACTATTCCTCATAATATATTGGGTTATATATTATATCTTGGTGTGAGTTACCTTTGGATGCATATTTTACTTTTGCGTGAGTTGTATGTCGAGTCTTCGTTTTCTACCACCACACGAAACGTTAAAACTAAACTTTTGAGATATTGATAATGGATTTTTGGAAACATTTGATACGATTATTCCACGAAAACTAAGACACGTTGTCTTTCGGAAATTCATTTGCTTTGCTAGACGTATTCTGAGATAGCAAATTGCTATTAGGTTGTGCCAATGTAGTACCGTTGTGCTTGTACCCTTTGGATATCGTTGTGCTTTTTTTGTGAGACTGTTGCGCTTTGCACACTGATGCCAGTTGTGATTCTTGCGTTGCTTCGTATCGAGGTGAGTTCATGGCCCCTACTTTTACTTGCTTATAAACTGTTTTGGGGGAGAATACATGCTCGTTTTTATTAAATGCAAATGCTTGATTTATTTGAATAAATGATTGTTACTTGGTTTGATGAAATGCGTGATTTGGTTTAAATATGTTTTATGTGGACACAAGTGCTTGAAAACTGTTTTGATTGGATCTGGAAATGTTTTGTAAGCTATTACCTGCTAGGTTAAGGTTAGAAACCCAAGCGTTGTTATGAATTGTTACATCCTGGCTCAGGATGGTGCGAATGTTATGGATAGATCTATTGGGAATGGCCACCCCGTCCGACCAACATGGCTCATGTGGGGGACGTATAACATTTCGATTGTTAGTGTGTTTAGAGATAGTCACGGCTCGTGCTATCTAGTGATGGTTTCATGACTTAGCCAGCGTAATAGTTAAGCTTGCGTGACACTATATTCGTTGTAGTGTTTGGTTTTGATATGGTCCAAGTGGTTGTTTATGAACTATTTTTGCGGATAAATATTTTGATAATGTGAATTAGGCAGGATATGTCTAGAATAAATTTGATTTGTTTATGAGAATTGATTTGCACTTGAAAACCTTGTGGTCCACCTTTCTATTCTTTTGCTTTAAGGTAAACCTTGTTTTCGCGACATTGTGAGCGCCACAATGATCGAAAGGATCTTTTGAACTCGCAATACTTTTATGAAAACCTATGAACTCACCAACCTCATGTTGACACTTTTAGCGTGTATTCTCAGGTATTGAGGCGATTGTTTACTTTTGGAGGCGCTTGGGCAATGGCATGGCATGGTCATAGACGACTCTGATATTTGTATTTGGGGACCGCTTATTTATTATGGGCCTATTTCCGTATTAAATTTTAATGTAAACATTGATTTTATTAAATAAACGAGTTTTCTTAAGAAAAACCTTTTATTCTATGCTTTTGTTGTGATACCGATTAGTAGCACCCAAAACTTGTATGTTCCGATAAAATCCGATTTTTGAGGGTGTTACAGATTGGTATCAGAGCCAGGTTATAGAGAACTGGGTAAACTTTCAAAACCTAGACTATAACCACTTTTATGAAATTTTAACCCTATGACCGACACGTGCCTGCCTGCCAGCCAAGCTGATGCCTCACTTGTGACTTTGATTGCTAATATATTTGATGAGATGTGTGCCTTACTACTGGATGAGTATATCCATTTATCTTTCACTGTCTGTTATAAGTATCTTCGACATACTTATGTTTACGCATCATATCTGTTGTAGCGTTGCGTCTCTTTTCCCTACACAATCTCATCACTAGTCCTCGCGTGTGGACACTTGTTGTAATCTTTTGAAAATGGATTTTGAAAGTGAAAGACATGAGGCTAGAGTAACTAAGTCAAGTATATCAAAATTCATTGAACCTCGGGTGAATATAGACTGATCACCTATATTCAACCAGGGACAGTGGGACATAGCCTGATCACCTATGTCCGACTCAGAGGTGAATTTTGTGATACTTGGAGTAGTTATAATAGAATTATGTCCGGTTGGTTTTTGGTTTGATTTCGGGAAAAGGAAAAGTTTTGGTGTGTGTATACGAGCATGAAATTTTATAAAAGCTTTCCTTCACACACAACACACTAGCATTACAAATTCTTGTTTATCGCGACATTCTTCCTTTGTTATGAATCGCTATTCGTCGCCGTCTAATCATTATTTTACTTCGGATTATTTTTGGAATCGTTGGAACTGTAAGACCTTGTTTTGCATCGGTTCAGGTTAGACCCGATTAGTCACAAGTTTGCATTTGGGTTGCGTGAAGTTGTAATAAGCTCATCGGGCTTCTTGGAATATTTGGAATCGATCTTGGCTACGTTGAATTTGGATGGTTAGATTCTGCGATTTTGGTTCCTATGGTGAAAATGGATTCGCTTATTCTTGTGGTTTTGTTTTGGTCTTGTTGTAGACGCCTCTACTTCAAGCCTTATCTTCGATCGATGATTATCCCATTGATGTTGTTCTTTTGATGTTGCACCTTGCGCTCTATCGATGTGTATGCTTTTAGCATAACTTTTTGGAACCATCATCGTTCAATTGCATTTAGAATTTGATTCGATATCGATTGGTAGTCGAATTTCTTTTGGAAATTATAACGTTGGATTTGAATGCTGTATCTTTCTGCGTTAAGTATTAAGTGCACTACGGAATCAATCTATTGATTTCTAGTAGTAATTAATGCTCTCCTTCAGAGTCGTACTCTGAATTTGCTTAACTCTTTTTCGACGGAGATTCTGTTGGCCCAACAGAAACCTTAAGACTTTAAGGAGTAATTTGAACCGCGATCCTTGGAAATGACGCATAAACCTTCGTTCATCTCTCGAGAACATCAATTATCTTTGCTACCTCCTTATGAGATATTAAGCAGTACTGCCATTGTCTGGCAAGCTGTTTTCGATTCTCATCAGACCGTACTGCGGTCATCCTACGAAATGTTTTGCTGTTACCGAGATTTTAAATCTTGCTCGCTTGTACGTTGAAGAGATTGTTGTACATTGTGGGGTGCCGATTCCTATCATTCTAATCGTGAAGGTCGCTTCACATCAAATTTCTAGTCATCACTCCAAGAGCCATGAGAACAAGTCTTGGTATGAGCACTGGGTATCATCCACAGACTGTTGGCAGGAGTGAAAGGACCATCCAAACGTTTATGGACATGTTGCGTGTCCGCGTGATCGATTTCGGCAATGGTTGGGGTAGACACCTCCCATTGGTTGGAATATTTTATGACCATAGCCACGTGGTACGAGGCACTTTATGGTTGAAAATGTCGCTCGATAATTTGTCAAATCGAAGTGGGGGATACCCACCTTGATGTCCTAAAACTGTTCATGAAACTGTCGAGAGATTGTTTAGATCAAAAGCAGAATGCAAACTGCTCACGATCATTAGAAGAGCTACGATGGATGAATGACATGAATCTTTGAGACTCCATGATTAGAGGAGAAGCTATGCTTAAAATCTCACCACGGATTGTGTGATGCGTTTAGTAAACGTGGAAAGCCAAATCTTTGTTATGCAAATCCTTTTAAAGACTCTTGCTAGAGCTGGACTGGCAGCTTAGAGCTTTGAGCTACCGCCAGAACTTAGCTATTCATGACGTTTACATGTGCGAAATTTGAGGTAATGCCTCGTTGTTGAAGGAAATTGTTGTCCTTGCTGGAAGATATCCATATCGACGAACGCCTAAGCTGTGTTGAGGAACCTATCGAAATCGTGAACCGTGAGGTCAAATGACTTGAGCAAAGTCGTTTTCCTATTTTTACTAATCAGTGGAAACTCTAAGAAATGTCCTGAATTCATGTAAGAACGTGAAAATGGAATCTTGAGAAAATATCTATATCTCTTTTCTCATCTAACGGGTAACTCGAATTAAATCGCGAGGACGCGATTCTGTTAAGGAGGGAAGTCTGTGACAACTCGCACTTTTCCAGATATTAGTTTTTCTATAAAATTCATCTGTTTTTCATTTACGAACTTTTCTGAGCTCATTTGACGTGAAAACGAGAAAGTTATCTCGCGAAACGTAAATTTTAGATACTACACGTACCGGCACACCCGACGTTTTGATTTATTTTGATTTTTGTATATATGAGAATTTAATCGTGTAAACACTCGTTTTTATTGGAAAAATTATGATGAACGCAATCGTGTGATTTTCGTAACTTGAATCAGCCGTTTACTGGTCCGAATGAGCCTCGAGCTTAATATTTACAAAAGAATACTGAAATTACAATACTAGTCCCTGGATTAAATTATTCCCTGCCACCCCTCTACTTTGGTTTTGACAAAAATGGTCCCTGGGTGGGTATAAATAGAATGTGATAACCCATTTTAGGGTTTTATCATCTCAGCCTCTCCCATCTCTTTTCCGGCGCCGCTGCCACCCCTCCGGCCAACTTCCGACAACCCCCCCATGCAACACCGCCACATCCAAATGATAAATCATACCCTTGTGGTTACATTTCTGTATCGCACGCGCCCCAATGTTGTCACACACGCATATTACTCAAAACTTAGGGTTTGGTTAATTCGTGTTCAAAGTTTTGGTGGTTATGATTAATGCTCCGGCTGTATTACCACGCCGCCGCCACTGTGTTCACAGCAGCCACCACAGCCACGCCACCTCTTCTACAGTGCCGCATCTCTTCCTGTTTCTATTACCAAAGCTACACGAAGATCGAAGTGTTCAGGGCATCGATTAGAGTTTTGCTCGTGGGATTGAGTCGTTATTTGGCCGTGTCTGCCTCTCATCTCGCCTCTCTTTTTTTTTCTTTCTCTCTCGTTTATGTTGGGTAAGTCGACTCACAAACTTCCTTTGATATTAATCTTTTCAGTTTAAAACCGTTTGGAAAACGCTCCTTGTTAAGGTTTCGTGGACAAAGGTTGATTAAAAACAGTTTTTTTTATGAAACCGTGTGATAATCTGGAAGTAAAAATGAGTATAAAAATGTTTTGATTAATGATAACCTTGAATTTGTGTGGTGGTAACAAAAAGGGTATGTTTGTTGGATTTGGTGTCGCTTTACGGGTCAGGTCACCCGTTTGGGTTTATAGTTTTGCAATATGATGTTCAAACCCGTAAGGGTTTCAGTTTTGATGTGAGCATTTATTTCAAAGTCGTGGTACTTGTTTCATGGGTTTTGATGGCTAACTGCTAATGCTATTGATATTCATGTTGTTTCGAATGTTTGTTTGGGTCTAGTGAGGGTCATGGGACTAGGGATGGAATTGCTTAACTTAAGTTTTAACTTGGTCGCTAGTAGTTTGTTGATAAAGGGTGAATGAGGTTGCCTTGTTTGTGGTTCTAGTCTCGGCTCAAGGGGTAAACCCTTAGTTTCGTTCCAGCAGCTATGGCTGCATTTGTTTTGTTTGGTTAAAATAGGTATAAGTTGCTTATAAACGGGTTGTAAATGAAATTGTTGGTGTATTTTTAGTGTGTGTTAAACATTTTTACGGATATCAGACATCTCTAACTAGTGTAATCTATTTTGTTCTGATATATATATATATTGATCCTTGGTAAGTTTCGGATAAACTTTTGAGACTTGGTACTCGTTTGGAATTGCGACATTTGATTGGATTTATACATGGATACGGATTGTGATTTGACTTTTGGATAATTATTGGACATATATCGATATCACTTGAGTATATTTTGACATTTGGATTGTTATTGGATTCACGATATTGGACGTTGGACTTATTGGACACTTTGTGACTTAACGGTATAATATATTAGACTCTAATAGAATTTAATATATTAGACACGGAACACTCACAAACTATTCAATAAACTCAAAGCTAATAATTACGTGAATGATAACGAAACAAAATTTATAAATATTAAAATTTCAAACTTAGTTTATTTAAAGTCACGATGACATGGGGATGTTTTATAAATGGACGCGTCATGCCAAAATTTATAAAACCATTCTAACTTATATTTTCAAAATTTCAAATCTCTTTTAACGTTATAAAACCCGAGAATCTAAACAAGTGTTCTTTTAAGTGGTAAAACCTTTATTGTTTGAATTGTAGATTCAAACTTATCATTTATTATAAAACATGTTTGTAAAAACTATTTGGGATTAAGGGTAAATACCGAAACTACCAATTGACTTATGTATTGAACTAATTACGTGTCGTTATTGTCTCGACAATCTTTCTCGTCGTGGTCTACTCGAGTTGAGTCTTGGTCAATCTTATTGACTATTCCTCATAATATATTGGGTTATATATTATATCTTGGTGTGAGTTACCTTTGGATGCAAATTTTACTTTGCCGTGAGTTGTATGTCGAGTCTTCGTTTTCTACCACCACACGAAACGTTAAAACTAAACTTTTGAGATATTGATAATGGATTTTTGGAAACATTTGATACGATTATTCCACGAAAACTAAGACACGTTGTCTTTCGGAAATTCATTTGCTTTGCTAGACGTATTCTGAGATAGCAAATTGCTATTAGGTTGTGCCAATGTAGTACCGTTGTGCTTGTACCCTTTGGATATTGTTGTGCTTTTCTTGTGAGACTGTTGCGCTTTGCTCACTGATGCCAGTTGTGATTCTTGCGTTGCTTCGTATCGAGGTAAGTTCATGGCCCCTACTTTTACTTGCTTTTAAACTGTTTTGGGGGAGAATACATGCTCGTTTTTATTAAATGCAAATGCTCGATTTATTTGAATAAATGATTGTTACTTGGTTTGATGAAATGCGTGATTTGGTTTAAATATGTTTTATGTGGACACAAGTGCTTGAAAACTGTTTTGATTGGATCTGGAAATGTTTTGTAAGCTATTACGTGCTAGGTTAAGGTTAGAAACCCAAGCGTTGTTATGAATTGTTACATCCTGGCTCAGGATGGTGCGAATGTTATGGATAGATCTATTGGGAATGGCCACCCCGTCCGACCAACATGGCTCATGTGGGGGACGTATAACATGTCGATTGTTAGTGTGTTTAGAGATAGTCACGGCTCGTGCTATCTAGTAATGGTTTCATGACTTAGCCAGCGTAATAGTTAAGCTTGCGTGACACTATATTCGTTGTAGTGTTTGGTTTTGATATGGTCCAAGTGGTTGTTTAAGAACTATTTTTGCGGATAAATATTTTGATAATGTGAATTAGGCAGGATATGTCTCGAATAAATTTGATTTGTTTATGAGAATTGATTTGCACTTGAAAACCTTGTGGTCCACCTTTCTATTCTTTTGCTTTAAGGTAAACCTTGTTTTCGCGACATTGTGAGCGCCACAATGATCGAAAGGATCTTTTGAACTCGCAATACTTTTATGAAAACCTATGAACTCACCAACCTCGTGTTGACACTTTTAGCGTGTATTCTCAGGTATTGAGGCGATTGTTTACTTTTGGAGGCGCTTGGGCAATGGCATGGCATGGTCATAGACGACTCTGATATTTGTATTTGGGGACTGCTTATTTATTATGGGCCTATTTCCGTATTAAATTTTATTGTAAACATTGATTTTATTAAATAAATGAGTTTTCTTAAGAAAAACCTTTTATTCTATGCTTTTGTTGTGATACTGATTAGTAGCACCCAAAACTTGTATGCTTCCGCTAAAATCCGATTTTTGAGGGTGTTACAAATTTCTCACTAGCATTCCTATTCCCCTAGAGAACGATATCAATCCCGAGGCTTACCCTAATACTACACTACAACGATTAGGTACACTGCCTAGGTGGTTGAAAAACTTGCTCAAAGAAAAGGAAGTTTCCTTTGACCCCGAATGCGCGTTGTACGCGTATCAGCGCCACATGGTCCATGCATCATATGATCGGTCACAATTTGATAAAGTTATGCGTCTTTATTGTTTTCACAAAATAAACTTATCAATATGTTCCGGTGTTGTGATCTTGTCTTGTTGTTCCAAAAAAAGCAATATGTGAGCATGTGGCAATCCTCTTTTTTGGAACGCAATAGTGTAAACAGCTGTTTTAAGTAGACGATGTTTATAATATTATCAAATGTAAAAGATTTTTATGATTAATATTGTTAAAAAGTAAATGTTAGGAATCAGTTACCTGCTTTTAGCCATCCAAAGTAATTATTGTCTTTGATGTCTTTCATGAGGGAGTCTAGTTTTTGTTTTAAAACTCTTGTTATTATGTCAGCTCGATCTTCCGGCTTCAAGCACTGGTCACTCACGAAGATTGCAATCTCTGGCCATTTTGGGTTGCAAGTAAATGTTATAAAAAGGTCAGGGTATCCATATACCTTGCAAATGCTCATTGCGTCCAAATAATTTTGCATCATATATCTTGGGCTACCCGTATATGATGAGGGCAATACCACCTTTTTCCCTCAGAGTTTAATACTTGAATCTTCCTCATCCACTAATTGGGCCAATTTGGAGTAAATCTCACTTCTTAAATCCTTCTGTTGGTTTCTAATAAATGACATTCTTTCACGCTCTATCATAGTGTATGCGTCGACAATAAATTGTTGACATAATCTCCTTGCATTCTACACCATGGAAAAAACATTTGATCTGTTTTTTTATTTGTTGGTGTTTGATCCGTAACTCCTTCATGGTTTATATCTGTACAATATCCGTCTTGACCATAAGGAAATAACAGTGGGTATTGTAGTGGAAGGTATGAAGGATGTAATTCACTTGTTCTTTTTAGCCCACCTTCTTGCATGTGAAGAATTATGTCTCTGTCATTAGTCATTGAGTCAAAGTCTCCTACAATCAACGCAGCAACTTCAGAAGTTGTGGGTAGGTTATACTCTCGTCCATCACGTATTCTTCTACCAATAAGCCTTAGCTTAAGCTTTGTTTCCTCATTTGCCGTGACTAAGCGTTCCCCCGCCATACGAAATTGAGCAACTAATGGATTGATTGTATCAAGAATGTCTCGTATCTCAATTGTGAGGTCGTGTTCTATTACATTGTTGCTGGTAGAACCGAATTCGTCATTACTGTAGTAAAAAATTTAGAAATTTAAATTCCAATTATAATGTTTCTTTAATCTTAAAAAATGTACTTTTTAAAACAATAATGTATCATATGTGTGGTTTATTTAATAAGAGAATCGTACCTGACATAGTTAATTCTGTTTTCTACTTCGTTATCAGTGTCGTAAATATAAAGCTGAGCAAACGTTGGAGGTTTGCCATCCTCGGGTAACAGAGTAACTATTGTATGGTAATTTTCACCCTGTATTCTGTAACAATATGAACCATGGTTAACTGACGTGTCTTGTTTAGCACCCATAGATGTGAATGAGAACATTGAATTATAACGTCGAATATTGTCTTTGAAGTTGGTGCTTTTCGGATGATTGCCATTGACAAGGTCCATTAGCAAATCTGGTGGGTTATGAATTTCGTTTCCTAGCTTTACTTTTCCTCTGCCACAAAAAAGTGAAAATGAACCTGAAGTTGAGTGGGTATTTTCGACCATGCTTTCAACATGCCATAATAATGCGTCACAAGATTCACAACGGAAAACGGGATCACCATGATCATTGTAATCTGTAATACATAAAGTTTCATACTTTACACAACCATTAAATAAAAGGGATTAAAAAAATACATATGTTTTTATTATTAATTTTTTTATCAAAAACTTGTTGTATAGAGAATATATACCATTAGAAATACCAACAAATGAACTGTTAGTTTCACCATCTGCATGGTTCATTCTCTTCATTTTCGTTATGTTAGATCTTCGTCTAAAAGGTTGCACAACTGTGGATGTCGTAAAATTAGAAGAGGTTGTTGTTATATCTGCAACATAGATATTTATGTTAGTAATATTATATAGATAAATGGTTCTTCATATTTATATTTGTGATATTGTCTTACATGTTTTGTTTCTGGAGTTTTTTGGACGACCTCTACGACGAATTGCAATGTTTGTTGTTCCAGTGGATACGCCTACATTCGTGGTATTTGAATTGATGTTTGTATTGTATTTGTTTCAGCCGGCGCTATATCAATATTTTGATTGCATCCTGTACGTGTAGATGTTTCGTCATATCCTTTAGTTGTGTAAACATTAGCAAACAAATTTTTTAGTATTAATTTTGTGTCTGATCATACTCATATATAAATAAACATCAAATAATTTTTGTTACACTTACGGTTTTTTCTTGGTATCTTTGGTGGCCGACCTCTCACTCTTGGTGTTAAGTCTATGTTCTCCATTACCAAACCTTATTAAACATTCCAATAAACAGTTTATATAGTGCATTAAATGATCAATGTAAGTTTTTTTTTAGTAAAATAAAACAATGATTATCAAATTTATATGAACACAAACTTATTTGTTGTTGAAACATAATCTGAACTTCTTTTTTTATTTTTTGTTTCATTTGCTGAAACATAACCTGAAGTTATTTTTTTGCCTTGTGTTTCATTATTTGATGTGCATAAATAACCTGCATACATAAATGATAAATATATTGGTTTGACTATGAGGATGTTTGGTATTCGTTATTTAAATTCTTATTTGCATATCTATACCAAAGACGTCCAGATATGAGCATTTGGATGACACTATTTTGCTGGTTGTTTTAAAGTAACTAACGATTTAACAGTAAGTAGGCTGATAGTTTAAGCAATATATTTTTAAATACATGAATTTCATATCTTTGAATATGAATTGTCACTGATTTTTTTTGTGGGTCATTATTTTTTTATGTAGGTCCTTGATTCATTGCTAGTGTATTTTTTATGAAGGATTTTAGCCAATTGGCTACAAAAATTTGTATCCAAGCTATCCCATGTATATATATATATATATATATATATATATATATATATATATATATATATATATATATATATATATATATATATATAGAATCCGGATCGATTGAGAAGGTTTTCAAAAACGGTAGATTTTTAACTTTGATTTATGTTTTTCAAGCGTAAAACTCATTTTAATGTGATTAAAATTCAAAATGTGTAAAAAACTTTTGAATCAATGTTAAAAATCTCTCGATTTTGCGATATATGTAGAATACTGAATCATCTGTATAAATTTAATGAATCATCATCATAAATCGATTTTAACAATGATTTGTGAATCAAATTTTTGATTTATAGATTCGATTTAACATAAAATGATGTTTACTTGTGAATCAAATAAAAAACATGAATCAATTTGCTCAAACAAAGATTTCTCAATTTTCTCAAAATAAAAACCTTCTCAATGGAACCGGAGCCTATATATATATATATACATATATATATATATATATATATATATATATATATATATATATATATATATATATATATATATTATATAAGAGAAGGCATGCCACATATAATTCCACTTGGCATCCCATAATGCTATGTCATAAAGCCAAGTCATCATTTATTCTATGTCATTTATTCTAGAGATTTTGTAACTTACATGACATGGCATTTTTAAGCCACATCGTCATTTTTTAAAACCACATTATCACTTAAGAGGTCCACCTCACCAACAATTTTTGCCACGTCACCATATTAAACCACATCATCACTTAAGATTTCCACCTCACCAACAATTTTTGCCACATAACCATATTTTATTCCACATAGGAATTTTTTTTAACATGTCAAATGGCTGAATTTTTAAAATTCGGAATAAAAATAGCAAATACCAGGATTCAAACCTGGGGTAAGCTCAAAGGAGTTAATATCTCAACCACTAGAGCATTACCGAGTTTGTGATAAATTTGAAAAACTAAAATACAAAACAACTAAATCCAACCTATACACCATATTTACATAATATTTAACCTAATTTGACACTTTATATACTAAAATATATACTCCATCCGTAACTTGTCACCACTACAAATATTTTATGAAATTTGTTCATTCGTGTATCCGTAGTTTGTATAGCATGTGTGTATTAAATGAGGTAATTATTTGCTTCACCATCATTGCGTTATTAGTGTTATAAACCCACATTTCTGTAAGTTGAGTATCAATTATTTGTTTTTGTATCGAACTTAAAATAATGGAGTGTATCAAAATTAGTTTCAGTCATGAATGATCGAGTAGTTGCAAGTGAGTCATTGCTGATTAATGGTGTGTATTAACTTTGTTTTTCATTATCTGGCTAGAGTAATCTTAGCCCACACATTAATTGACATACTTTTTTTTCTTTCATATTATTATGTGTATATAAAAAAACACTATCTTTTACGATACATACTTTTGATTAAAGTTTAGTGATATATCCCAGGGATGATCATTCCTGCACCATTCATTCCCTCCTAAATTCCGAAAGCCCTAAATTATGTATGCTTCATCATCTTTTGGTTTATGTTACAATAAATAAAATAGTAATTAATAGAAGTTGCTATTTTTTTGTCCATTTGATTTGTGTTTTTGTTGTTACAGACATTGAGATCTGTATGTTTAAATTCTTATTAAGAATCCGTGTGAGCATCTGTAAGGTAACTACTGATACAAGCTGACATAGTGTGCTTTCTATATATTCAGATTCCATGGTGAGCTTTCATGCATACATCTAATCTTTTATTTGGTGAGCTGTCTATATATTAGTAGGTGATTATGTCTCTTTTTTTAAAAACCCTCATGATTTTATGTTCGTTTATTTTGCAGAACTATGGTGGAGGCTTTTGGTGAGGTTTGGTGGGACAAAAAACAAAGTACGTCTCTTTTTCTCAAAACCCTAATGATCTTATTTTGGTTTTTGTAGTTGAAGAACTATGGTGGACGCTTTTAGTGTGGTTTGGCTAGGAAAAAAACAATGGTGTGTCTTTTTTCCTCAAAACCCTAATGATATGTTGATTATGTTAGAGTTGATATCATAGCTAAGGTGATTGGGCATTTAGGATTCATGTAACTAGTGCATTACTATGTGAGAAAACACTAGCACACTGTGACCCTGCGTTCATAAGGTAGTTAAACCATGGCAGGCTCAAGTATTGCGAGTAGCCACAAAAATAATCATGTGTACCATCACTTAAAATATTGAGGTTTTTAAAGGAGGTGAATGTGAACATAGAGCCTAAGTGTAGCTTAATGGGTTAAGGAGTGTAATTTATTAGGTTATTGGCATTTAATTTTCATAGGACATAAACAAAAGTAAAGAAAAAAAGTCCAGAACCCAACTACCGAACAAAATTATGAGAAAGAGATATGAAACATGTATTTGGGATATGTTTAAGGGCTCGAGATTAATTATCATAAGATACAAATACAATAAGTTATCGAATAACCATTCTTTTTTTGTTGAGTTCATTATTCACTATATAAGTGTATTATAAAATTTGTTCTCATGACTTTGCCTTTGCCAGTTAGGAAAGTAAATTATGTAGATAAAAATTAATAAAAAAACCAACTTATAAAAAAAATAAAAAGTGCATATATATATATATATATATATATATATATATATATATATATATATATATATATATATATATATATATATATATATATATATGTATATATAGAATCCGGATCGATTGAGAAGGTTTTTATTTTGAAAAGATTGAGAAGGTTTTCAAAATTGATAGATTTTTAACTTTGATTCATGTTTTTCAAGCGTAAAATTCATTTTAATGTGATTAAAATTTAAAATGTGTAAAAAAATTTGAATCAATGTTAAAAATCTCTCGATTTTGTGATATATGAAGAATACTGAATCATCTGTACAAATTTAATAAATCATCATCATAACTCGATTTTAACAATGATTTATGAATCAAATTTGTGATTTATAGATTCGATTCACCATAAAATGACGTTTACTTGTTAATCAAATCAAAAACATGAATCAATTTGCTCAAACGAAGATTTCTCAATCTTCTCAAAATAAAACCATTCTCAATGGAACCGGAGCCTATATATATATATATATATATATATATATATATATATATATATATATATATATATATATATATATATATATATATATATATATATATAACATATATAACAGGATGTTCATTAATCACCCGAAATGCCACGTAATGCCACGTCATTGCCACGTTTTGCCACGTAATGCCACGTTGGTAGTGTTTTAATCCTGGTATGCATGTTAGATTATAATCCAAAAAATGTACACAGGTGAGGTTCGAACCTGCATTGGTTTGATACTGTTTAAACGCCTCAAGTAACCAAACCAATTAGGCTAATGAATCTTTTGGTTACATACTCCAAATCATAATCTATATACACGATTGTTTTTGTAATGGTATAAATGTTTCTTTCTTTTTTGATCATATTTATCTCCTTAATTATATGAGGATATATTAGGAAAATATATATTGTGATATATTATAGGCTTATATTTAGGGCGTGTTAACAAATTGATTATATGTATGATTTTATAAAATTTCATCCTAATCTTTAAGGTATATATGCATCCACAAAGACGTTTAGGAGTTTCAGAAGTTATATTTTTGATTATTATATATATATATATATATATATGATTCATATTGTTTATATTGTTTGAATTGTTTTTGTATTATTGTGATGTTTTGTATTACTGATTGGCATTTGTTATATTTACTGTTTTTCTATTATCAGTGAAACAAAAGCAAAAGTTGTGCACGATATTCAGAAGGTATGTTGCAGCCACAAAGACGTTTAGGAGATTTAGAAGGTGTGTTTCTGATTATTATTATTATATATATATATATATATATATATATATATATATATATATATATATGATCCATATTGAATATTGATTATATTATATATTTAGAAGGTATGTTGTAGCCACAAAGACGTTTAGGAGATTTAGAAGGTATGTTGCAGCCACAAAGATGTTTAGGAGATTTAGAAGGTGTGTTGACGTTTAGGAGTTTAGAAGGTATGTTTCTGATTATTATATATATATATATGATCCATATTGTTTATTGATTAATTTATATATGATTGTTTTTGTAAGTTATTGTAGAATGTTTATTTGTATTGATTCTATTCAATTAGTAAATAATCATGGTAAAAGTTTAGGAGATTCAGAAGTTATGTTTTTGATTATTATATATATATGATTCATATTGTTAATGTTATGCAGCCACAAAGACGTTTAGGAGATTCAGAAGTTATTTTTTTGATTATTATATATATATATGATCCATATTGTTTATTTTGTACACGATATTCATAAGGTGTGTTGTTGATGATTAATTTATATATGGTTGTTTTTATAAGTTATTGTATATTGTTCAAATGTATTGATTTTATTTCATTAATAAACAATCATTGTCAAAGTTTATATATTCAGAAGGTATGTTGCAGCCACAAAGACGTTTAGGAGATTTAGAAGGTAAGTTTCTGACTATTATATATATATGATCCATATTGTTTATTGATTAATTTATATAGATTGTTTTTGTAAGTTATTGTATAATGCTTATTTGTATTGATTCTATTCCATTAGTAAATAATCATGGTAAAAGTTTAGGAGATTCAGAAGTTATGTTTTTGATTATTATATATATATGATTCATATTGTTAATGTTATGCAGCCACAAAGACGTTTAGGATATTCAGAAGTTATTTTTTTGATTATTATATATATATATGATCCATATTGTTTATTTTGTACACGATATTCATAAGGTGTGTTGTTGATAATTAATTTATATATGGTTGTTTTTATAAGTTATTGTATATTGTTTAAATGTGTTGGAATCACTCCTAAACCATAATCAAGTGTTAGTAATTAATATGTAATAGTTAGCTTTATTATGGCCTTTATGTTTGTTAATAGCCTTAAGCTTATGTAGAAGGCCCATGAGCTTAGGCCCAAGCCCATTTAAGAAAGGATGGAAACTAGGAGTGTTGCCCTAGCTTTCCTCCTATAAATACTCTTGTAAACCTTCATTTGAAGGTTGGTTGTTCAAGTTACTCTTTCACATCCAACGCCTAAACCGTATTATTGCTTTGTGTGTGTGTGTGTGTTAGATCTTGTTCAATCGCCTCATCTCCTTTCTTATAAGCTTGTGTGGTAAATCTAGTGACCTATCAGTGGTATCAATCGCCTACTAGTTGGGTGAATCGTTTTGTTTTTGAAGTGGGTTTTGGTCCTACGCGTAAACCTAACGAGTGATACTTTGGTTTGTTTAAAAACACGTTTTTTACACTTTTTAATCCAAGATTCTTGTACTTTCAATGTTTTGAGGTGTTAAAATAACTGTTTTTGGCAAAACGTTTCAACCTTTACGCGTGGATATACGTTTTTAAGCTTGGTTTTTAACGAGGGTTTCATTCTACGCTTAACTGTTTTAGAGGCTTTGGTTCATCAAGTTTCACACTTTTGTGTATTTTGGTGTTATTGAAGCTATTTTATTACACAAAAACGGGTTTAGAAACACTTTTGGACAGAATCAAAATTTTTAGCATTTCTACGCGTAGTAAAACCCTAAAACTACGCGTCAGTGCTTCCTTGGTTTGATCTTCATTTTCGTGGTTTATTCCGTGTTTTCTTACTTGGATAAGTCTGAAAATACTTCGACTTTGGATAACTCTTGCACTGTGATAGTGTAAAAGATCACTTGGGCAAAAACCCTAAAATTACGCATAAGCATAAGCTTACGCGTAGAAATCCTACGCCTAAGATTTTTCCTACGCCTAAGCCTAGTCTTACGCATAAGAAAATCCTACGCCTAACTTTCTACGCCTAACTTTTGTCTACGCCTAACTTTAGAGCTTTTCCTACTTACGCGTAAGCTAAATCCTACGCGTAACTACTTATTGTTACGCGTAACTTTGGTGTTTTTACGCATAAGTGCTACTTGGTTCTTGTCTTTTCTACGCCTAAGGACACTTCATCAACAAAGGTTCATTTGACTACAAAGATCCATTTTTACCAACACAAGTTTTCAACATGTCTCAACCACTATACTCTAACTATTTCCCTTACACTTATCCTCAACGACAACAACAACTAAGTCCACAACATCAACAATGGAATCAACAACAAGCTATTTATCAACAACAATTTAATCAACAACATACTCCACAACTTGGTGCAATTCCCCCACCACAAATGGTTCAACCACCGCCAAGTCTTCAAGTTCAACCCTACACAAATGATTACAATCAACATCCATCAAGGAACACTATGAAGGAACCCACTTGGTTTGCAAAGATGTGTGAAGCTTTAAGCAGCCAACAATCAATTCATGAAGCTGGATCACTTGATAGACCTCCAATGCTCACTCCAGGAAACTATGATCAATGGGTGATAAGGTTCTTTAGGTTTTGTGATCTGAAGAAGCCACATGGAAAGTTCTTAAAGAAGGTCATCTTGGAAGGTCCATTTGAGATGCCTACTGTCATTGTACCCGGAGATCCTACTGCTATTCCACCAAGAGATGAACAAACCAACATTGCTACTGTTACAGACTTGAATCCTCAAGAACTTCTCCACTATGAAGCAGATGAACTTGCAATGGAATATATCCTCTTAGGATTACCAAACCCAATTCTTCGTAGTGTTGATGCTCAAAAGACTGCACAGAAAATGTGGGATCATATTCGTCTTCTTATGGAAGGATCGGTACTCCATCAGGAGGATTTGAAATCCAAAATTTACTTTGCTTATGAACACTTCATGATTGAACCTGGAGAGACACTAGAGTCCTATCATCATCGTTTTTCAGACATCATCAATGATTTGGATAAACACAACATCATCATGCCAATAATTGCAGTGAATACTAAGTTCCTGAGTAGTCTTGGTCCTGAATGGGAGAAGTATGTTATTTTTCTCCGTCAAGCGAAGAATATGCATCATTCTACCTATGGATTGTTGTACGATTACTTGAAGCCTCATGAAAAGGAAGTTGATCGGGAAAGGATTCTCCGTGCTCAAATTGGTCCACCTACACATCCGGACAATCAACAACTTGCCTTATATGCTCAACAAAGTTATCCTCCTTGATTCGCTCCAAACGGTCTATCTTTTATTAGTCAACCACTTGTGAATGGTCAACCATAAAATTCAAACAGCTCAGAACAAAATGCAATTAAGTCCAGAGGAGTTTAGTGTTTCCCCGGGTCGTTAAGTCCCAACGAGCTGTGCGATTGAATAGCTAAACGCGTAGTGATCGGGTGATATTGAACAGGAAAGGGGTTATGATTGATTACACTAAGGAAATTAAATCTAATAAAGACTTTGAAGTTATTTTAATTCTATATATAAAATCGTTTAACGATTAAAACCTAAAATGCGTACGTTTACTGGATTTTATGTAAACAAAAAAAATAAAACGTAAATTTAAAAGAATAAAACACCTACGGATATGAAAATGATATTTTTACAATCCTAATAATAAAAGAAAATTATTGGAAAAATAAAATTATTTTTAAAACTATTTATCTAATTATTATTAATTAAAAACTATTTTTAACTATTAAAAATACATTAAAATAAAAGAAAATAGGAAATTAACCTAAAAAATGAAATTATAAATTGGAAAAATCTAAAATATTATAAAACTAATGTTAAAACTGAAAATATATTTTTTTGACTTTTTCTCAATTTATTATGAATTTAATACTATTTAAAACTAATTAAAATGCTAAAAAATCTATTTTAACTAAGATAATTCAGGAAAAATACTTTTTATGACTTTTTGAATATTATAAAACTAAGAAAATTGAAATTGCATTTTTCTGACCTTTTTCTTATTTATTTGAATAAAATGCTATTTAAAAATGCTAGAAAATGAATTAAAATGCAGAAAAATAGCAAATAAGCTTGGAAAATTATGAAAACTTCCAGTCAACTATAAAATAATACTGAGAATCCAGGAAAAATAACAGAAACTATTTTGGATCACAAGAAATATGAAATGGGTGCACAACTGATGTAATAAGCTATAAGCTAACTATAAGCTACCACTTCTGAACCAAAGGTTGAATAAACTATAAACAAGTTATGGGAACTTAGAATAAGCAACAACAACAAGAAAAACACACTGAATAAGCAGAAATAAGGAATAAGCAAAAAGGGAGGTTTGTGAAAAAGAGCTTAAAAGAAGCTAGCAAATAAGCAGTTTACAACACTAACTAAAAATTATAAAAAATACTATGATGAAGACAAGCAATAGAATGACAAATATCCAAAAGCACAAGTCTTCACTCCTAATATTAAGTCCTACATGAAATTCGCAAGTTTATTCAAAAATGGGTTTCTATGAAATTTTGACTTTTTGAAGTTTTTGAAAATTTGACTTATGTGAACTTTGATTGATCTAAATTGACTTAAACTGTTATTATAAGCTATTATAAGGCTAGAATAAGCTAGGTTATCTAATTATAAGCTAAGGAGTATGATCATGGGTTCTTAAATTCATGACAGTGCACTAAAATGAAGAATCAAAGAGATTTTGACTTTTGGAGCTGTAAGAACTGATTTTGTGATTGAACTAAGCTTTAATGACCTGAGTTGAGTTATTGAAACAGTCAACAACAACCAAGACCACACTGAGTCCCTTGAACAGCTTATGCCAAACACCCCTATACTTAACTGATTTGAAGATTTGAACAGGCAAATGAGACATTGAGATCATAAAACTGAATCATAAGAGCTTATAATTCTATGACAAGCCAATTTAAGTGCAAAATAATTATCTATAACAATAATTATCTAAGAATCAAGCTTATGCTAAAAATGTAATGAAATATGGAAATTTGAGCATAAAGGATTAAGATGAACCAACAGAGAATTTAAATCAATAACTATACTCTAATATACTAAATAAGCACAAAGACACATAAGAAGCAGCTATTCAGCTAAGCTACAGTAAAAATGCAAATTTTTGAGAATAAGCTTACAAATTTGTTACTCAGCTGAAAATAAAGAACCAAGAACAAAGGATCACTCCTATAGGCTTACCACTAAGCCTCTAACCCAGGGCAATCCACAATCAACCCTGCTCCAGCTTCTTGTTTCTTTTTCCTTGATTTTTTGTTTTTCAACTATTTATCCTATTTTTTTTTTGTATTTTTGAGTTTCTTAAATTAAATTGCTTCAAATGACTTGAAAGTTTGAGAAAGCTTATGAATGAGCTTAAACAAACACTGAACAATAAGTTTTAACAACTATAATTGGATTTGAGATTTTCAAGTAAAAATACATAAACTGAATTAAGCAAATGGAACTTTGATTAACTGGTTGAAAATGGTTTCTAGTACACTGAAAATGCTAAGGATACAACTTAAAAGCTTAAAAATACATTGGAAATTTGGAAATTAACTAATACGATATTGAAAATAACTAAGAATCTACATATCTTCACAGCTTCTTCTTCCTTGATATATATTGACTCTGAGGCTTCCCCACTTGATTCTGAACATATCTTACTTGCAATCTTGGCCATTGGATGAGTTTTGAGTGATCTAAGCCTTCCACGTGTTTTGGCGGGAAAAGCTGTTTTGACTTTTGTGGGCTGTGAAATTGCAACTGGGGGTGGTGGCATTAATTGTGGCGTGTTTAGTTGGTAGATGTGATGATGAGTTGGGCGGGAAACCACCATGGTTTTGCAGAGGTGGTATAGGGGGATGTGTCTGGTTTTGCTTGTGAGGGAGAAGGGAGAAAGGCGGGGTGGAGTGGGTTTGACCAGGTCAAACCTGGTTTTGGTGGTGTTGGGCCAGGCAAAAGAAAAAGGGTGGGCTTGGTTTTATTATTGGATTTGTTTGTTTGTTTAGTTAATAAAACACAAGGACCATTCTTGTAATTTCCTGATTTTTGAGGGACTGAAATTGTAACTTTCCCAAACTTATCAAAAGGGCCAAACATGCCAAGTACCAATAACCCAAGGACCATAAATGTAATTATTTTCCATTTTAAATTTCCAAGG
Organism: Chrysanthemum seticuspe; assembly: GCA_019973895.1. Classification (NCBI taxonomy): domain Eukaryota; kingdom Viridiplantae; phylum Streptophyta; class Magnoliopsida; order Asterales; family Asteraceae; genus Chrysanthemum; species Chrysanthemum seticuspe. Next base: position 215,681,774 of record BPTQ01000007.1, on the reverse strand, counting down.
ACTAATTATGTAATTTTCCAAAGTCGAGGGACTAAACTTGCCATTTTTGCAAACTTGAACTTCAAGGGTAAAATTTGTCATTTCATGATTCCTGGGGGACTATTGTTGATTTTTCTTCAAAATATTTTATCCAGGGACCATTTCTGACAATCTGTGAAAGTTTAGGGACTGAAACTGCCAATTTTGTAAACTTTGTTCGTTTTTTCATCAGTTTTCAATCCTTTTGCACCTGAAACACATAAAACACATTTTCATGATATTTGTAACATTTATATGGTCATTTGTGTGTTTTTGGTCGTTTTTGTGGGTTTAAATAATATAAAATATATGTGTATTTAGACACATATCAAATCCCCCACACTAAACTATTGCTAGTCCCTAGCAATCTTTTATGAAAAATTAATGGATTTCATCTCTCTACCAAAAGCCATTACTTCTGGAGTAGCCAATTGCTTCAGTTCAAGTAAGAACCTTGGTACAATGATAACCAAATGATTTTGAGCAAATCACCGGCTTTCAACGGTTTTGATTTGTCTTTACCAGAAGCCGTTTGCTTCTGGACTAGCCAACTCTTAGATAAAATATCTTTGGTGAGTCGATTACCAATTATGGTTTTCCAACTGCCTTTACCACAGGCCATAAACTTGCGGGCTAGCCAACTCTTCACTAATTAAAGATATGGTGAGCTGAACACCATACAATTTTGGGCAAATTGCAAGCCGTCAACGGATTTGAGATATCTTTACCAAGAGCCGTTTGCTCCTGGATTAGCCAGTCCTTTTGTGGGTTAAACATGGCGGATTGATAACCGTAAGCTGAGTAAGTGCAAAACACTTACTCCAAAAAAAAATTTTGGCCAAAAATGGGGGAATTGGGTGGTATAATTTCATGATAAAATTCGTGAGAATTCCCCCCCACACTAGAAATGAATATTGCCCTCAATATTCAAAGTACCGGCTGTTATGCCGAAACATAGAACGTAAAAGGGAAATACTACGACCATTATTTGAATTTTTTTTTTTTTTTTTTTTTTTTTTGAAATTTATATACAACAGCGGGGGGCAACTCCCCCACACTAGGGTGGTAGAAAGTAGAAAGAAGTCAGAAATATGGGTGAAAACCCATATGGTGTGCTATTGTTTTTGATTCCCGAGTCGCTAGCTTGACTCGATCCCCGCATTCATTGGTTCATGGGGAAAGTTTGTAGATCCGGGACAACCATAGGTGGAATGTTCTCTCCAAAATAGTGCTTCAATCGATGACCATTCACTTTAAAATTTGGACCATCGGGTTGAGATAACTCAATAGTTCCATAAGGAAATACTTTAGTGATGGTGAATGGTCCAGACCAGCGGGATTTTAGTTTTCCTGAGAAAATCTTCAATCTTGAATTGAAAAGAAGGACTCGATCACCGACGTTGAAAACGCGGTTCTTGATTTTGGAGTCATGAATCTTCTTTGTCTTTTCTTTGTAGATCCGAGAGTTCTCGTATGCATGATCACGGAGTTCATTTAATTCATTCATTTGAACTTTCCGGTGATCACCAGCTGTCTGAATATCGAAGTTGGCATGTTTCAAGGCCTAGTATGCTTTGTGCTCAAGCTCAATCGGCAGATGACACGCCTTTCCGTACACTAGCTTGTATGGAGTACACCCGATGGGTGTTTTATAAGCTGTACGGAAGGCCCAGAGTGCGTCATCTAGCTTATCCGACCAAGAGGCACGGTTTTCGCCTACTGTCCTCTCCAGAATTCTTTTAATCCCTCGGTTGGAAACTTCCACTTGCCCACTTGTTTGGGGGTGGTACGCAGTAGAGAGACGGTGAGTTACACCATACTTTTGCATGACTCTATCAAACTGGTCATTGCAGAAATGCGTACCACGATCATTGATTATAGCTCGTGGAGTTCCAAACCTAGCAAAAAGAGATTTTAAGAATTTCACAACAACTCGGGCATCGTTGGTAGGCAAAGCTTTCGCTTCAACCCATTTTGACAAATAGTCAACGGCCACGAGTATGTATTTATTTCCTCGAGATGAAGGAAATGGCCCCATAAAGTCAATGCCCCAGATGTCAAAAATCTCACACACTTGAATGGCGTTTTGCGGCATTTCATTTCTTTGTGAGATATTTCCGTGACGTTGACAAGCGTCACAGGTTTTGACAAATTCGTGGGCATCCTTGTAAATCATGGGCCAATAAAATCCGGAATCAAACACCTTCTTGGCAGTGTAGTTGGGGCTATGATGTCCCCTAGTAGGTCCAGAATGGCAAGCCTTAAGAATGTCATTGACTTCCTGACCATACACACATCGCCTGATGACTTGATCCGCGCAAATTTTGAATAAGTAGGGGTCGTCCCAGAAGTAATGTTTTACATCTTTAAAGAATTTGTTTTTCTGTTGGGACGACATCCCTTTCACCACAAAGTTACCCGCATGGTAATTTGCAAAGTCAGCAAACCATGGGGTAGAAGAGTCTCCACGAAAAGAAACCACATTGAGTGTTTCGAGAGGAAATGTTTCATTTATTTCCTTTTTCTCGAACACATCCTGGTGAGGGTTTTCTAGACGGGACAGATGATCAGCAGCCAGGTTCTCAGCTCCTTTTTTATCACGTATAATGATATCAAATTCTTGCAGGAGGAGAACCCAATGGAGCAATCTCGGCTTTGCATCTTGTTTTGCAAAGAGATATTTGAGAGCCGAGTGATCCGTATACACCACGCATTTGGTCAAGATTAGGTATGGCCGAAACTTCTCAAACGCATACACCACGGCTAGTAGCTCTTTTTCTGTAGTGGTGTAATGGGTTTGAGCTTCAGTCATAGTCTTACTCGCGTAGTAGATAGGCTGAAAATGCTTGGTTTTACGTTGCCCCAGGACTGCACTGATAGCAAAATCACTTGCATCGCACATGAGTTCAAAGGGTAAATCCCAGTCGGGGGCAACGAGAATGGGTGCTTCCGTAAGCTTTTTCTTTAATGTTTCAAAAGCTTCGATGCACTCAGGTGAGAAGATAAAAGGAGCATCCTTCTCAAGGAGATGAGTCATAGGCCGAGCGATTTTAGAAAAATCTTGTATGAATCTGCGATAAAAACCGGCATGACCTAAAAAACTCCTAATACCTTTGACGGTAGTAGGATGAGGCAATTTGGCAATGACATCCACTTTCGCTTTGTCAACCTCAATCCCGTTTTTTGAAATCTTATGGCCTAGGACAATTCCTTCCTTGACCATAAAATGGCTCTTCTCCCAATTTAGACAAAGATTGGTGTCTTCACACCGTTTTAGCATTTTTTCTAAATGGGAGAGACATGTTTGAAATGAGTCCCCAATGACCGAGAAGTCATCCATAAACACCTCCATTGTTTCCCCGATCATGTCGTGGAAAATTGCCATCATACATCGTTGGAACGTGCCAGGAGCGTTCCATAGGCCAAAAGGCATACGTCTGTAGGCAAAAGTTCCGTATGGGCAGGTGAATGTGGTCTTTTCTTGATCCTGTGGATCAATGGGGATCTGAAAATACCCCGAGAAACCATCTAGGAAACAATAGTATTCGTTTCCTGCTAGTCTCTCAAGCATCTGATCCATGAAGGGTAGAGGAAAATGGTCTTTACGGGTGGCTTCGTTTAACTTGTGATAGTCAATACACACACGCCATCCCGTAACCAATCGAGTTGGAATTAACTCGTTTTCTTCATTTGTGACAACAGTTATGCCACCTTTTTTTGGAACACAATGGATGGGACTGACCCAAGGACTATCAGAGATCGGGTAAATTAGACCGGCATCAAGAATTTTGAGAACCTCCTGTTTGATAACTTCATGAATCTTAGGATTCACCCTTCTCTGATGTTGGACTGCTGGTTTGAAATCATCCTCCAATAAAATCTTGTGCGTACAAAATTCAGGGTTAATACCCTTGATGTCGGAGAGTCTCCAAGCAATTGCTTGCTTGTGCAACTTCAAAACCTTTATGAGAGCAGTCTTCTCCTCCTCAGTTAAGTCCTTAGCAATTATGACTGGTAACTTATCATCACCCTCCAAGAATGCATACTCGAGATGAGGAGGTAGGTCCTTAAGTTCAACCTCGAGAAATTCTTCATTAGATGTTTGTACGGATTTGATTTCTTCAATCGTGATCTCTTTCGGAGGGAGTGACGGTAATGGATCTTCCCGTTTAACAATTGCTCAAGATAAAGGATATCTCCCTCCGAATCATAAACACCATCATCAATTCCCGGCGGAATCGATTCATCATTAGCAAGAAACTCATCGATCTCTTCTAAAAAGAAGTCACCTCCCTCAAACGGAGTAAGAGAGGGGGAAGAATCGGCAATAATTGGTTGAGAAGATGTGGTGGGATCCCCACTCACAGAATTATGAAAATAACCAAGAAACTCTTGAGAGTACTCCTCTGAAGCAATATCAATTACATCGATTCGATTAACCGATTCAGCATCATAGTTTGAGGAGTACCTCGAAGTTTGATCAAGGTTAAAGGTGACAGCTTCATTACCCACACGTAATGTGATTTCTTGCTCAAATACATCAATAAGAGCACGACCCGTTCTCAGGAATCCTCGTCCAACAATGAGGGGAACCCGATGATCGGCATCGAAGTCAACAACCACAAAGCCAGCTGGAAAATGGAACTTTCCTACTTTCACGAATACATCCTCGGCGATGCCAAGAGGACGCGATATAGAACGATCTGCAAGCTCAAGAGTCATGCAGGTAGGAATAAGTTCTGGAAGAGAAAGTTTCTTCCATACTGAATAAGGCATCAGATTGATGCTTGCACCAAGATCGGCGAGGGCAAAGCATTCAATCATTCCTGGAAAAACACAAGGTAGAAGAAATTTTCCAGGATCTCCAAGCTTCTCGGGAAGCTTCTTTAACAGAACTGCTGAGCAGTTCTCGTTCAGAGGAGTTTTAGCCATTTCAAATAGTTTTTCCTTGTTGCTTAACATGTGTTTGAGAGTTGATGCAAACTTGGACATCAGCATGATAGCATCCGCAAAGCTTATGTCAAAATGTAGTTCTTGGAAAATTTGAAAAATTTTTTCCATTTGATGACTGGCTTTTTCGCGGAGCTTTTGCTCATTTAAACGTGATGGGTAAGGAATAGAAGTTTTGGATTTGGGGTTTTCAACTGGAGGTTCAAAAACAACTCCTGGTTTGGATTTGGGTTTCGGGACAACTTGAGGATGGACATGTGCTGTGCTCTGTGAGCTAGTGGGTTGCACTTGGTCCTTTGTCGCCTCAGGTTCACTTTCCACTACCTTCGGGAGAGAAGAAGAAGAGGTAATAGGAATAGCGGGTCCATCATATGAAGCACCACTTCTGGTTGTGATCGCCTTTGCATCGCCCCTCGGATTAGCGATCGTGTTGCTAGGTAAAGTACCTGAGCCCGAGGGTCGATCATTTAAAGACTTCTTAATGTCAGAAATCTGGCTTACCAACAACCTATTCATTTCCTCTTGGGATTTCATGAATTGCTTCAACAACTCATCAGATGATGGTCCAGTTGGAACAATGGCTTGATTTTGTGTAGGAAAATTCTGGCCTCTATTGTTTGGATTAGGGCCTTGATTTTGGAAATTTCCTTGATTATTGCCATGAAAATACCCTGGGTTGAAATTTCCCTGACCTTGGTTTCTATTAAAATTTCCTTGGTTTTGGAAATTTTGACTTTGATTTTGAAAACCGTTATTCTGACTAAAATTACCTTGGTTTTGAAAACCTTGGTTCGTTCTATTCTGATTTTGATTACGGTTTTGGTTTTGGTTGAAACCGGGTGGTCCAGGGTAGTGGTTAGGACGGTGGTTCGGGTCCATAGGAGCACGGTATTGGTTGCCTCCTGAATTGGAAATCCCGCCCACAGCGTTTGCTTCAAAAGGGTTACCATCGGTGGCCATACAGTTGTAATAGGCATGGGGGCCACCGCAAGTAACACATACTTCCACTTTCTTAACTTCAGCAGGAGGTGAAGTTTGTGGAAAAGAAACTTTCTTTTGGTTAGAGAGAACCAAAGCTTGAATTGCTTCCGTGAGTTTGTCAATCTTAGCATCGGTGCTAGATTGACTCACGGGCGATGAAGCATAAGGACCAACACTGACTTGGGAAACAACCGGTTTGCTTCGTGCAGTGTGGACTTTAGACTTGTTTTCAATTATCGCTAAAGCTTCTTTTACAGTTTTGCTCAAGAAATTTCCTCCAGCGGAGGAATTGAGAGAATCTTGATCAGATTGACTCACTCCATTATAGAAAGTATCGAGTTGCATCAACTCGGAGAAACCATGGTGAGGACATTTGCGGAGCAACTCCTTAAAACGATCCCACGATTCACTGAAGGATTCATCAAACTTTTGTGTGAACTTGATGATTTCGTTTTTAAGACTCGTGGTTTTAGAAGGTGGATAGAACTCGTTCACAAATTTCTTCACCAGGTCTTCCCATGTTTCGATCGATTGAGGGGGTTGTTTTTCAAGCCAAATCCGGGCTTGTCCCTCGAGGGAAAATGGGAACAGAAGAAGTTTGACAGCATCGGTAGGGACATTCTTGTATTTGATGGTTGATGCAATCTTGTTAAACCATCGAATATGAGCATGAGGATCATCCCTCTCAAAACCATAGAATTGACTTGAGGTTACAAGATTTAGTAACCCGGTTTTGAGTTCAAAATTTTCAGCCACAATAGCAGGAATAACAATAGCATCTCCATACCCATCGATGGGTGCTTGGAGAAGCTCGCACATAGGACGTTCATCCGCCATGATAACGGAAGTAGTGCGAGCAGTCCGGATCTCAGATCCGACTGATGGGGCAGAACGTCTACGGATACGCCTTCTTGGAATCCTGACAAGCTCACAAAATGGGCTCACAGACCTAGAAGAGCGAGTGCGCATACACATCGTTAACTCTAAGAAATCTCAGAGTCAAGGGAATTATGAAAATGAGGAAAGAAGAATTTTTTTTGGTTTTATGGTTTTTATAAGAAAATATAAATATATATAGATGGTATGAACAAGGAGTGAATATTCAAATCACTAATCTGCTAAACGTAAGATTATTAGCACAGCTCCCCGGCAGCGGCGCCAAAATTTGATTCGCTCCAAACGGTCTATCTTTTATTAGTCAACCACTTGTGAATGGTCAACCATAAAAGTCAAACAGCTCAGAACAAAATGCAATTAAGTCCAGAGGAGTTTAGTGTTTCCCCGGGTCGTTAAGTCCCAACGAGCTGTGCGATTGAATAGCTAAACGCGTAGTGATCGGGTGATATTGAACAGGAAAGGGGTTATGATTGATTACACTAAGGAAATTAAATCTAATAAAGACTTTGAAGTCATTTTAATTCTATATATAAAATCGTTTAACGCTTAAAACCTAAAACGCGTACGTTTACTGAATTTTATGTAAACAAAAAAAAATAAAACGTAAATTTAAAAGAATAAAACACCTACGGATATGAAAATGATATTTTTACAATCCTAATAATAAAATAAAATTATTGGAAAAATAAAATTATTTTTAAAACTATTTATCTAATTATTATTAATTAAAAACTATTTTTAACTATTAAAAATACATTAAAATACAAGAAAATAGGAAATTAACCTAAAAAATGAAATTATAAATTGGAAAAATCTAAAATATTATAAAACTAATGTTAAAACTGAAAATATATTTTTTTGACTTTTTCTCAATTTATTATGAATTTAATACTATTTAAAACTAATTAAAATGCTAAAAAATCTATTTTAACTAAGATAATTCAGGAAAAATACTTTTTATGACTTTTTGAATATTATAAAACTAAGAAAATTGAAATTGCATTTTTATGACCTTTATCTTATTTATTTGAATAAAATGCTATTTAAAAATGCTAGAAAATGAATTAAAATGCAAAAAAATAGCAAATACACTTGGAAAATTATGAAAACTTCCAGTCAACTATAAAATAATACTGAGAATCCAGGAAAAATAACAGAAACTATTTTGGATCACAAGAAATATGAAATGGGTGCACAACTGATGTAATAAGCTAAGTGAAATAAGCTATAAGCTAACTATAAGCTACCACTTCTGAACCAAAGGTTGAATAAGCTATAAACAAGTTATGGGAACTTAGAATAAGCAACAACAACAAGAAAAACACACTGAATAAGCAGAAATAAGGAATAAGCAAAAAGGGAGGTTTGTGAAAAAGAGCTTAAAAGAAGCTAGCAAATAAGCAGTTTACAACACTAACTAAAAATTATAAAAAATACTATAATGAAGACAAGCAACAGAATGACAAATATCCAAAAGCACAAGTCTTCACTCCTAATATTAAGTCCTACATGAAATTCGCAAGTTTATTCAAAAATGGGTTTCTATGAAATTTTGACTTTTTGAAGTTTTTGAAAATTTGACTTATGTGAACTTTGATTGATCTAAATTGACTTAAACTGTTATTATAAGCTATTATAAGGTTAGAATAAGCTAGGTTATCTACTTATAAGCTAAGGAGCATGATCATGGGTTCTTAAATTCATGACAGTGCACTAAAATGAAGAATCAAAGAGATTTTGACTTTTGGAGCTGTAAGAACTGATTTTGTGATTGAACTAAGCTTTAATGACCTGAGTTGAGTTATTGAAACAGTCAACAACAACCAAGACCACACTGAGTCCCTTGAACAGCTTATGCCAAACACCCCTATACTTAACTGATTTGAAGATTTGAATAGGCAAATGAGACATTGAGATCATAAAACTGAATCATAAGAGCTTATAATTCTATGACAAGCCAATTTAAGTGCAAAATCATTAACTATAACAATAATTATCTAAGAATCAAGCTTATGCTAAAAATGTAATGAAATATGGAAATTTGAGCATAAAGGATTAAGATGAACCAACAAAGAATTTAAATCAATAACTATACTCTAATATACTAAATAAGCACAAAGACACATAAGAAGCAGCTATTCAGCTAAGCTACAGTAAAAATGCAAATTTTTGAGAATAAGCTTACAAATTTGTTACTCAGCTGAAAATAAAGAACCAAGAACAAAGGATCACTCCTATAGGCTTACCACTATAGGCTTACCACTAAGCCTCTAACCCAGGGCAATCCACAATCAACCCTGCTCCAGCTTCTTGTTTCTTTTTCCTTGATTTTTTATTTTTCAACTATTTATCCTATTTTTTTTTTGTATTTTTGAGTTTCTTAAATTAAATTGCTTCAAATGACTTGAAAGCTTGAGAAAGCTTATGAATGAGCTTAAACAAACACTGAACAATAACTTTTAACAACTATAATTGGATTTGAGATTTTCAAGTAAAAATACATAAACTGAATTAAGCAAATGGAACTTTGATTAACTGGTTGAAAATGGTTTCTAGTACACTGAAAATGCTAAGGATACAACTTAAAAGCTTAAAAATACATTGGAAATTTGGAAATTAACTAATACGATATTGAAAATATCTAAGAATCTACATATCTTCACAGCTTCTTCTTCCTTGATATATATTGACTCTGAGGCTTCCCCACTTGATTCTGAACATATCCCACTTGCAATCTTGGCCATTGGATGAGTTTTGAGTGATCTAAGCCTTCCACGTGTTTTGGCGGGAAAAGCTGTTTTGACTTTTGTGGGCTGTGAAATTGCAACTGGGGGTGGTGGCATTAATTGTGGCGTGTTTAGTTGGTAGATGTGATGATGAGTTGGGCGGGAAACCACCATGGTTTTGCAGAGGTGGTATAGGGAGATGTGTCTGGTTTTGCTTGTGAGGGAGAAGGGAGAAAGGCGGGGTGGAGTGGGTTTGACCAGGTCAAACCTGGTTTTGGTGGTGTTGGGCCAGGCAAAAGAAAAGGGTGGGCTTGGTTTTATTATTGGATTTGTTTGTTTGTTTAGTTAATAAAACACAAGGACCATTCTTGTAATTTCCTGATTTTTGAGGGACTGAAATTGTAACTTTCCCAAACTTATCAAAAGGGCCAAACATGCCAAGTACCAATAACCCAAGGACCATAAATGTAATTATTTTCCATTTTAAATTTCCAAGGACTATTTATGTAATTTTCCAAAGTCGAGGGACTAAACTTGCCATTTTTGCAAACTTGAACTTCAAGGGTAAAATTTGTCATTTCATGATTCCTGGGGGACTATTGTTGATTTTTCTTCAAAATATTTTATCCAGGGACCATTTCTGACAATCTGTGAAAGTTCAGGGACTGAAACTGCCAGTTTTGTAAACTTTGTTCGTTTTTTCATCAGTTTTCAATCCTTTTGCACCTGAAACACATAAAACGCATTTTCATGATATTTGTAACATTTATATGGTCATTTGTGTGTTTTTGGTCGTTTTTGTGGGTTTAAATAATATAAAATATATGTGTATTTAGACACATATCACTCCTCAACAAGCAACTCAACCTACTGCCTCAGTCACACCAAACGATCAATCACAACAACCTCAACAAAATCAATTGGTTCCTTACAACAACAACAATGATCAAGCACTTCATAGTCAAAGTAATGAGGAATCCGATCCGTTCGAAGCATTGCAACAAGGGTTTGTTATGATTGCTAATGCTTTTAGCCGTTATACAAACAAATCCAACAATCGTATTCGTTCCTCATCCAATACCCGAAATCAGGCTGTTGTGAACAATGGACGAGTTAAAGTTCAGAATCATGGTTATGGTCGTCAAATGGGAGGTGGTCAAGGGTTTAATGCTATGGGTAGGAATAACAACAGAGCTCAAGTGGTAAAACAGGGAAATGCTCAGAATGGGTTGAATGGTCTTCGATGCTACAACTGCAATGAGAAGGGACACCTGGCTAATGCATGCCCAAAGCCAAGGACTAGGGGCAGTGCTTACTTCAAAGAGGCTCTTCTTTTGGCTCTTAAGGATGAAGCTGGTGGATCTCTCATAAACAAAGAACAGAGCTTTATGGCAGATGCAGACTCAGATGATGATATGGAGGACTTGCAGGCCAATGCAGCTGTTATGTTGATGGCTAATATGCAAGAGTTACACATGAGTGAAACAGGCCCAGTGTATGACACTGATGGCTTGTCTCAGGTACCCGAACAAACCATCATCATATCTGAACTAATATCTCCGCCAATATCTGAATCCGACACGGATCAGACTGTTCAAAATGAGTCATCTACATCTCAGTCTGACGATTTTCAAGTTAACCCTGTAGTTACATTTGACGATCAAGATGACCTTATGGTTTCCTTTGATAATCAAATTGACTCCGTGGTTGTACTTGAGGATCTAAAGAATGATCATGCTGTGACTCACGTTGAACAAGATGAACTGTTGCCTCATCCAGATTTTGCTCGGTTAATTCAAGACCATCAAATCAAAATGGAGGAATGTTATGCATTAAATAAGGACTTAAAAAGCAAAAATGCACTGTTAACCAAGGATTTTGAATGCTTACAAATGCAACTCAACTTTTTCAAAACTCAAGAAAACCGTGAAAAAGGTTTTGAAGCCGCTTTTGCTAAATCTCATCAAAACGAAAAATATTTAGAGAGACAGATGCGTGATCTAGCCGCTTCGAAGAATGCTTTGTTGTCTGAAATAGAACAACTGAAACATGAACATAAAAGGCAAATTGCCGCTCTCACCTTGGAAAATCAACAATCTAAGGCTGAGTTGTTAAATTGTCAAAAACAGTTCTCAGCATACAAAAAGCATTCAACCAATCGGGTAGATGACCTTCTTGCAGAAATTATTGGCTTGCAAAACAAAATTAAAGAGTTTAAAACTGTTGTTTACAAACATGGTGAATCAGTAAAAGCTATTGAAAAGTTTACTTTAAAACCCAATCCGAAAGGATATGGACCAAATTTGGCTGATTACAAACCAAAGCTTTCACTAAAAACATTCAAACCAAATCCTGAAGTTTCCAGTGCAGAATATAAAATTAATGATATTGTTATGAGTGTTGTTGAATATCATCGTCAAGAGGAATTAGATGCAGAAGACGAGAGTCGATCAAAATTAAAAACAGTTGTTTACAACAAACCTTTTAATTATTCAAAACCGGTCATTTTCGTCACACCAACGGATTCTACTAACACACCAAGGGTTATCATCAAAACACCTGAGTCTTCTAATGTTAATCCCCAACCAGACTATGCACAAATTTATGGTCCTTTACCTTCAATCACTGAAGTAAACTCAAAACCTGAAAATCGCAAAATTCTTAGATATTTTGATATTTTCATGGCTGACCTCAAAACTTTAGAACATGAGATAGAACATCATTCTGAAATCAAAGTTCAACACTTTCAATCGCCTTTAGCGCGAGAACAAAGAGACATTTTTCAGAAAAATCTTTTACCAAATGTTAAAAATTTGAAAAGTTGTGCATTAGCTTGGGAAAAGGATTTTCATAAGGAACTTGGAGTGATGAAGGTCGTTTTCGAGAAAACTGAAACATCTATTTCTAATACTAAACGCAAAAAGAAAATGTTGAGAAAAGATGTTGATCAACTCTTAGAAGATGTTATATGTGCTGATATCCATAATGTTGTGTTATTATATTCTTTGCCACATGCATCTGATTATATCTCTGCTGATAAAGTTGACTCTGTGGTAACTGTTGAGAATACTGATAATGTGCTTCAGATCGAGTCTTTAAAAGCTGTAAATAAACAATTACTTAACGAACTTTACAATGCAAAACGTCGTCTTCTGTGGTGTGAAAAAGATATTCACAATCATCAACTTAGTTTTCAAAAGAAAATCGCTCAATTGAGTGCAAAATCTTCTGATCCTAAAATTGAGCAACTGGATGATCAAAACATGTCTTTGAAAAGTCAAATCTCAAAATATGAACAAGAACTTGTAAAAGTTAAACAGGAATATGGTGTCATATTTGATTTACTCAATAAGACTCGACATGAAGCATCAAATGAACTTGATCAATATCTTTCTCACACTAGAGATGTCATGAATTTTGCTGGTAATATTCGGTCTGAAAATCAAGATTTGATTCACACTATCTCTAAGCTAAGAGAAATGTTAGGAAAGTATGAACAACTTCCGCCAACCATCATTAAGAGATTAGCACCAGTCACACTTAGTAATCGTGCACCTAGAATCCCTACTGCCAAATCACAAGTTGCTAACGTGCTTCCTTCTACTGAAACAGGAATAGTTGCGTCTTTTCCAAACGTTCGCACTTCACAGCCTAGGAGCACTCAATCGAAGAATAGGAAGTTGCGACCTAAGAAAAGAACAATAAGGAATGCTAAAGTAGAAGAACACCCTAGGACTATGAATAAGACTCACGTTGCTTCCACTATAGATGTTGCGTCTGGCAAATGTAATAGCAATAGTGATGTAACGAATGCTAAACCTTTAAGCACTTTTGATATTCAGTCTGATGCACCTTGTGTTATTTGTCATAAAAGTATGAATTCTGATTGTCATGACAAATGTGTTGCTAAAGCTATAATCTCTCGGTTACGGAATCCTAAGAATCGGAATACCTCTAGGCCCACTAATCATTCTAAGTCTGTGCTTGGTAGACCGCCTTCTTTAGATTATAAGGCAACCATTGCTGTCACTGTAGCTCCAGTTTCACCTCCTAAGAATGTAGTACCACCTAGTGCATTCACTAAGACAAAAAGCAAAGAGTAGTTATAGATGGCAGAAATGGATATATAACACACTAGGATTTAAATGGATGCCTAAAGTCATTAATGTGTGCATGTATCATATACCTGCTTCGGAACCCTCTAACACTTCGGGTTCCACATCTACTTCTATTCCATCTGTGTCGTCTGTGTGTAATGCCGGTGATACAGATCATTCTCTGGATTGTTGATAGCGGATGTTCCCGACACATGACAGGCAAACCTTATACTGTTATCAAACTTTATTGCAAAGTTCATTGGCACTGTCAGGTTCGGGAACGAGTCACTTCGCAGCTATCATGGGCTACGGGAGATTATGTCAATGTGAAACATCGAAATCAGCAGGGTACTAGTGGAAGGCCTAGGTCAATAATCTGTTTTCAGTATATGTGTCGTCTGTGTGTAATGCCAGGTGATAACAGATCATTCTCTGGATTGTTGATAGCGGATGTTCCCGACACATGACAGGCAACCTTATACTGTTATCAAACTTATTGCAAAGTTCATTGGCACTGTCAGGTTCGGGAACGATCACTTCGCAGCTATCATGGGCTACGGAGATTATGTCAATGGGAACATCGAAATCAGCAGGGTTTACTATGTGGAAGGCCTAGGTCATAATCTGTTTTCAGTAGGTCAGTTTTGTGATGGAGATTTGGAGGTTGCTTTCCGGGAGAAAACTTGTTTCATTCGTGATCTACAAGGAAATGACCTTATGCCTGGCTCGCGTAATTCTAGTCTCTACACTATCTCTATGCAAGACATGGTTGCTTCATCTCCCATCTGCTTACTTTCAAAGGCAACATCAACAAAATCCTGGCTATGGCACCGTCGTCTCTCACATCTAAACTTTCAAACCATCACCAACCTTGCTCGACACAAACTAGTTGAAGGTCTCCCACGATTCCGGTATTCAAAAGATCACCTTTGCTCAGCCTGTGAACAAGGGAAAAGCACTCGTGCTCATTTTCCTTAAAAGGTGGAACACAGCTCTCAGCATGTGCTACATCTTCTTCACATGGATTTGTGTGGCCCGATGCGCGTGCAAACGATCAATGGCAAACGCTACATCTTAGTAATTGTTGATGACTACTCATGATGGACTTGGGTCTACTTTCTTCGTAGCAAAGACCAAGCTCCACAAATGATCATCACCTTTCTCACAAAAATACAGGTTCAGCTCCGCAACACCGTCAGGCTAATTCGAACAGACAAAGGAACTGAATTTGTTAACCAAACCCTTCGTGAATTTTATGAGAAAGTGGGAATTCAGCATCAAACATCTATTGCACGTACACCTGAACAAAACGGAGTTGTTGAAAGACGAAACCGAACGTTAGTGGAAGCTGCAAGAACAATGTTAATCAATGCTAAACTTCCAGATTACTTGTGGGCAGAAGCCGTATCTACTGCATGCTACACTCAAAACCGATCTATGATCACAAAATGCCACAACAAAACACCTTTCGAGCTTGTCCACAACCATAACCGAATCTCAAACACTTTCATGTATTTGGATCCCTTTGCTATCCGAATAATGATCGTGATGATTTTGGAAAGCTCAAAGCCAAGGCAGACATTGGAGTCTTTATTGGATATTGTGAGAATTCTAAAGGTTACCGGATCTGGAATCGTCGTACAAAACAGGTGATGGAAACGATTCATGCTCATTTTGATGAACTCACCGAAATGGCTTCTGAGTATAACAGCTTAGAACCCGGTCACAACCGTTTAAACTTACCTCAACCCCCATCATCAGCTGAACAAAGCCCCCAGCTAACTCGTCAACAAATGGAAAGGTTATTTGCTCCTCTTTTCAGTGACGATATTGATGAACGTGCTCCAGGTGTATCCGCTGTTTCCGCTGCACAACCTGATAATATTCCTATACCTGATACACCTGCTACAACAACTACTGTTGAAGATGCACCTACACCAGTTGACTCCAACACAACAGTTGAACACACCGCTTCCAACAATGATGAACCGGCTGATGATATTCTGAATGAAGTACCCCTACCTGCAGATTTTGATCCAAATGCGTTCTTTAACCCGTTTGCTAATGACACTGCTGCGCTTGATGTCGCGGAATCATCAACAAACCATTTGAATTCTCAGAATCTGCACAATGTATACCAACATCAACCCTCTACACATCGATGGACAAAAGACCATCTTCTGGCTAATATTATTGGCAACCCGAATCAACCAGTCGTTACAAGACAACGTCTTCACACAGATGGTGAACATTGCATTTATGCACTCACTGTCTGCCAATCTGAGCCTAAAAACATTAAAGACGCAATGACAAAAGACAACTGGATTGAATCCATGCAGGAAGAACTCAACCAATTCAAACGTCTTGAAGTATGGGAACTGGTTGAAAGACCAACAGGGGTCTACGTCATTGGTCTCAAATGGATTTGGAAAAACAAATTGGATGCTGAAGGGAACGTCATCCGAAACAAGTCACGTCTAGTTGCTAAGGGTTATCGTCAGGAAGAAGGTATAGACTTTGAAGAATCTTTTGCTTCGGTTGCTCGCCTTGAGGCTATTCGGATATTTCTCGCGTTCGCAGCTCATATGAACATGACGGTCTTTCAAATGGATGTCAAAACTGCGTTTCTCAACGGACAACTGAAAGAAACGGTTTATGTCAGCCAACCTGAAGGATTCGTTGATCCAGAGTGCCCGAACCATGTCTACAAACTAAACAAAGCTCTTTATGGTCTCAAACAAGCCCCTCGGGCATGGTACGATAAACTATCATCTTTCCTCATTGCTAATAATTTCACCAAAGGCTCGGTTGACCCAACTCTTTTTATACAATATCACGGGGCACACATCTTAATTGTTCAAATTTACGTGGATGACATCATTTTTGGGTCGACACATAAAAAGTTTTCAACCGCTTTTGCAAAACTAATGAAGAAAAATTTTGAAATGTCCATGATGGGTGAACTTACGTTCTTTCTATGACTGCAAGTTCATCAATCACCCCATGGTATTTTCTTGAGTCAGTCCAAATATGCCCTTGAACTGTTAAACAAATTTGGAATGACAACCTGTGACACTTATGCCACACCAATGGCTCATACCAAGAAGCTAGATGCTGATTTACATGGGAAATTAGTTGACCCTACCAAATACCGAAGTATTATTGGGTCTCTCATGTATCTAACAGATAGCAGACCTGATATTGTATTTGCCGTTTATCTATGCTCCCGTTATCAGTCGCGACCAACTGAAACCCACCTCTCTGAGGCTAAAAGAATCCTACGATACATCAAGGGAACCATTAACTTGGGGATCTGGTATCCGAAGGATTCTGGTTTTGAACTAATCGCCTTTTCAGACGCTGATCACGCAGGATGCTTAGACTCAAGGAAAAGTACTTCAGGAGCTCTACAATTTCTCGGTGATAAACTGGTGTCTTGGCAATCTAAGAAACAGGATTGTGCATCGCTGTCATCAACCGAAGCAGAATATGTAGCCATGTCCGCGTGTTGTGCTCAAGTCATCTGGATGAGAACACAACTCAAAGACTATGGTTACGTATTTGACAGAATCCCGATGTACTGCGACAATCGGAGTGCCATTGCAATCTCGTGCAACTCTGTTCAGCACTCGAAATCAAAGCACATCGATCTACGCTATCATTTCATCAAGGACCACGTGGAACAGGGTACCGTTGAATTATACTTTGTGGGTACAGAATACCAATTGGCAGATCTTCTCACCAAAGCCTTGCCTCCCGCTAGCTTTAATGAGTTGGTCCACCGGATTGGTATGAGGTGTTTGACTCAAGAGGAATTGGATGACCTCTTAAAACAGTCTTAAAAACCTGTCAAACACCAAAACCCTCTTTTGTAAATAAATTTTTTCAAAAACAAAATACAAAAATATAAAACCCGATAAAAACAAAAATATTCTTCTAATCTATTTTTCTTTCAACATGGCAAGTACATTTCTTCCGTCAACACTTTTATCTTTCAAAATTCAGTATTTTTCTGATCAAGTGTTGAGGGGGAGAAAATTATAACTTTAACTGTTTCAAAACATCTGTGTACTTGCATGTTATCATATCTCGGTTGTTTCTTTTAACAAATGGTGGTAAATTTTCTGGTACAATGACACTCCTCGGACTAAAATTAATAACCTTTCATTATTATTAGAGTCGAGGGGGAGTGTCGTCAAGTTTCTTTCCAAAAGGCTTTGTTTGGTAACCAAAATGGAAGTTAAATGGCTTTGTTTGAAAAAGGAAAAGGTGGAGGGACTAAAACTGTCAAAATGATAAAGTTATTTTTAATAAAAACACCTCCCACCTACTTTTTACTTCACATTTAATACACACTACCAAATTCATCTACGCCTAAGAATCACTCGAGTAATCAGTTGATTTGATCATCACTGTGTAAGTGTGTTAACGATCTATACATGTTTTTAAGCTAAGGTTTTGAATATCATACAGTTCCAACGGCTAAAAAGTGTGTTACGCGTGATTATGTGTTCTACGCATAAGCGTATGAACACATAATCATTGTGTGTGTGTTTTTAGTTATATGGATAGTGTCAAAATGTTTCTTATACATCAAGGATACCATTTTAACCATCAAAACCCACCCAGAAACACGTACTAAGGATTTTTGAAAATTAGGGTTTATGCGTGGTTTTGGGTATTTTCGAATGTGAAGTGTTTTGGTCAAAAAGATTGTTGGGTTATGTTCTTGTGATGTTGAATTAATGATATCCCCGCTCAATAACCACCCAGAAACTCTAAATTATTAACAATTTGGAATTAGGGTTTAAAGTTCTATAGTTTGGGTATTTTTGATTCATCATGAACTAGATGTTAACACTTGGTCTAAAGACTCTAACAACACTCTTGAACTACCAGAAAAAGTTTTGTGCAAATCCTATGGCTAGGAATGATACGCTTAAATCTTAACCCTTAGGGTTTTGACCTACGCGTATGACTCTCTACGCTTAACTGTTTAACAAGTGTTCTTGCCATGTTTTGTTGATATAATGAATGTTTGTGTTAATTTTGATGATTTGATGAATTTATTTCAGGCTTTGCTACGCTTAAAATATTCAGAATCAAGGTCATTTGCAACTCTACGCATAAGGATTACCCTACGCGTAGTTAAGTTATGCGTAAGAATAATCCTACGCATAACTATTACGCGTAAGGTTACAATGGGACTACGCGTATCCTGTGAAGGATATGCGTAAACAGTGACCTCTACGCATAAGGTCTACTCTTACGAGTAAACCTTACGCGTAAGGTTCTTATACGCCTACGCGTAAGCTCTACGCGTAAGGTCCCCTTTTCCTACGCGTAACATTTCTTACGCGTAAGTTAGGATCCTACGCGTAAGCTTTCGTCTACGCATATGTCATTACTGTTTACGCTTAACTTTGCCAAAACTACGCTTAACCCTGGATTGACCTTCATGATGAATTGTTACGTGTACAAACTTGTAAATAAACTAATCATAACGTCACGAATCCAATAATGTCACTAATAAACTTAATCGTTTGATATGTTGTGAACAATAAGTGATAACATAAACTTTAAAACTTAAAGTTAACTAACTCATGAAACATTTCACGACGTCATTAGACTATTGGACAAACAAGTGACTTAGGACTCGTAACAATCATTATCACTGTACATTCAATAACTAGACAATAAAACCTTCTGTTGACTAACATTATGTCTTTCGATATGTTGGTTCTTTTGGCTAATGTTATTTCAGATCACGACATGGCTGAACAAATGAATGTGGATGCATCAGAAGTTCTTACAATTGCTGATATCTTTCCAAATGGCTATCCGAGAAAGCTTGGAAAGAACAACCTTAGGGTTGACTTTGACACCCTCACATGCTCAGAATCTTCTTGTCTCATTGCAGTGGATATTCTCAGGAATCATCCCTACCAGAACATGCTCTCACACTCTGCCACAGTTCCAGAGGTCTACATTCAACAATTCTGGGATTCTATGCAGAGGATCACTGGTCAAAATGCTGTGAATGTGACTCTTAATCACAAACAAGTCACTATCACTCCTGATGACTTACGAGCTGTTCTCATCATTCCAGACATAGCTCCAACCGACTTCTTTGCTACCCCTACTGAAGAGACTGTCCTGCAATTCTTGATAGATATTGGTTATGATGAAGCTAAAGGAATCATTTCTAAGCACTCTCACGTGGAGCTGAAGAATATTCCTCAACCATGGAGGACACTCTATATGATCATCACCAAATCAATCTCTGGTCGTGACAGTGGCTATGAGCATCCCAAGCTCATGGAACTGCAAATTTTCTGGTCGTTGATCAACAAGAAGGACATTATAATTGAAGCACTGCTATAGGAAGATATGATGCTGTCTCATAAGAAGCTTGGCTCCAAAATTCCCTATGTCAGATACACCAAACTGTTGATCCAGAGAGCTCTTGGACTTCATCCAGATATCCCCATGAGACTCAATGACCCAGATAATCATGACATCTTGACTGAGCCCATACTATCTGTCAGAATCAAAGAATCGTCTACGAAGAAACAGGGTGCTGTGTTGCCCGATCACCTTCTTACAAAGGAAATCAAAAAACTGGAAACGTACAAAAGGTATCGGGTAGCTGTAAAAGAAGGAAAAGTTGGCCATCTTGATGAAAAGGCTTCTGGGACACCTACTCGGAGAACCAGAAGAGGCAGTGCTGGAAGTGCATTAAGCATAGAGAGTCAAAGGAAGTTCCCCAAGAGGAACCCTCCTTCAAAGAGGACTGTTCCATCTAAGGAAGCTACTCCCATCCCAATCCCCAAGCCCGAACCACAAAGAAAGCTTTTGGACGAAAGCTCTGAAGGTACTGAATCAGATGAAGAGATTACTTACTCTGAAACTGCAAAGGATGACACTCCATTCGTACCAAAACCTCCAAGTCCTCAAGCTGATAAAGGAAAAGGGAAGACTCATGCATTGGTGCCCTATGATGAAAGCTCTGAAGAAGAAGAAGAGCTATTAGATCATTCCTACAGGAAGAAGTTTAATTTAGTTAGACACATTCAAAAAGCCGAAGAATTTGCAAAAGACCAAATGGGTGGCCCAGGAGGATCAAGTGGTGCTGCCCACTCCTCACCAGATCCTGATGCGGTTAATCGACCCGATAAGGGATCTGGTGCCACCACTCTTGTCCAAAAACAAACGCTTGTGAAGGAGTCTACTGATCTTAACATTGAGGAACCAGAAAAGGATAAGACTAAGAAAGTGAAAACTGATGATGAAGCTAAGGATCAGAAGGAAGAAAAGGCTAAATCTGGACAAGATGATGAAGAGAATTATGATGATTATCTTCTCAAAAGTCCAACTCGTTCCAAGGAGGATACTTCTGCACCTCCTAAGGACCCCGAGTCTCCTCATGTCTCCTCCTCATCAGATTCTTCATCTCACTCATCACCACCACCATCAAAGAAATCAACAAAATCAACATCCAAATCTGTGAAGAAACCACCTCGATCTTGGATTTCTCAAGCTCATGAACGGATTACCAAAGCTGTCAAACAAGTCAGAAAGAAAGACGTGCTCAACAAGAAGCTGAATTTCTTTGCTGATCACATACAGCATCTGTATGACGAGAATGAAAAGATGCAAGAGGAAAGGAAGTTTGTTCAGGAATTCATGAAACAACACCGTCAGGAGGAACTGAATGAAATGATCGAAGGCTACACGAAAAAGTACCTTTTGGAGTACGTTCCTAAGGTCACAAAGGAGTTGTTCACCAGACAACTTTATCCAAATCTGATGCAGATCGCCAAGCAAACTATTCGATCAACCCCCTTAACCGTCACAATCAATTCGACCGATCCGGTCGTGTTCTCGAAAAATGAATTGGTAGCCAAGCTTGTGACACAAATGTCGCCACAATCTGCGATGTTCAACTCTGAAGAAGCAAAATTGTATCAAGCATTGCTTGACTACCAACTTCAAGAAGCTTGTAGATTTGAAGCAGAAAAGCTGAAACGTCCCAGACACGATGAAGATAAGGATAAGGATAAAGACTCTGCACCTAAACGTCAGAAGCAGTCTGGTGAATCCTCTTCGATGCCACCTCCTCCTCAAAGGACTCCTGTTCAACAAAGGTCCCCTCCTCGTTCTTCAACTGAAAAACCTCAGGACGATTCCGAGTTACCACCCTCAACCGGTGATCACTTTGAGTATACGGGTGGTGACGATGAAGAGGTCCTTGAGCCCCTACAACAACCCACCTCTCCCAAACAAGTTCAGAAACCAGAATCATCATCTAGGCCTTCTAAAAAGAAGAAGAAGAAGAAGACGCCTCAAACTGACGTCGTATCTTGGCTAGATGACGATAAAATTGAAGAATTTGAATGGTTCTCCACACTTGTCAATCAAACTCCCTACCCTGAAGAAGGTCAGAATTTGGTAGACTGTAATACATTGGAGCATGCAAAACTGTTGCAAGAAAAGTTCCAGGTGAAGAAGATGACAAAATCTGAGTTGAAACGAATCAAGAATGAAGCATTCCAACTTCTAAAAGACAGCTCTGAAAGTGCCCTCGAGGTCGAATATCACCTTGACAACATTGCTCGAGCTATGTCTAACAACATGGATTGGCTCAACCCGGAAGCAAACATTGACTTCACGAAAAGGGACAACCCTCCATACTACACCGATTGGACCAAACCTCTACCGACCATTGGCCAACCAAATGAACCACGGATTCCCTTCCGATATTTCTTCAACAGAGACCTGGAATTTCTTCTCCATGGTGGCGATGGTTCAAGGAAATATGCTACATCCTTGACACTTCCATTTCCTGCAGCTATTTACTCAAACTGCATTGCCATTGAGGAACGTGCCAATCACTTGTTCTCCAACACAGTGGAAGCATACGACCGCGATGCATTGTATGGGATTCATCACTGGCCAGAACGCCGACGAATCTACTACAGAAGCTGTCAGGTTCAGAAGTCACAACATGCAGTGTTTAGTACTAAAGACATCGTTGCCATCCAACATATTGGTCTTTCATCCAAATGGGACTACTCAAGAAGATTGTGGTCAAAAGACAGGATGAAAGGGATTATGCATTCTGTGAAGCTGACTTTGAGAATTTGTCTCTCAACGATATTGAAGACATGTACCTTGCCAAAGTACAGGGTCGCATGAGACAATTTTCAACCGAAATACAACGAGAATTCATCAAGTCACTGCTCATCTTCATCAGACGCATAGTCATAAAAGAACGTTTCCTACATCGTATAAAGGAACTTGGTAGCGGTGGTACCTCTTCTTTAAGGTCCAGAGACAACTTCTTTATAGCCTTCCCTTAGGCACCAAGTAAACCAACCGGTTACCAGCCATCTCCAAACCAGGTTAGCCACATCATACCTCCCAACAGGGAAAAGCACTTCAGTTACAAACGAAGGCCCAACTCGGTTAGGTACAACAATCTGTATCGAGCTCGTTACAACAGTTCCACTATAAGCTGGAGCTCCCGTGAAAGTCTCGACAGAAAATCTTCAACCTTACGAAGTAAGAACTAAGCAAAGTTGAGTCTAAAACAGTAGAAGAAGTGGACCTTGAAAAGAACGTTGTCAAAACGTACGAGGTTACATAATGTCAGATGGTTTAAGACTGGAAGAAGTCCCATCCCTCAAACTAACTGTTCACACCTCTTGGTAAGTTTAAGAAGTTAAAATAGCAGTAGATCGGTTCTATGCTGCAGTCAAACTCCGCAGAAGAAGAAGAAGAAGAAAAATCTTCCGGATCTACTACTAAGACCAAAGACTTGAACAAACCCTCTCCACCCAACAACATCCCCGAGTTCCTGGAGAAGTAGCAGTGGTGGGCATATGAGTTTCACTAGTGGCCAACGACAGAGAATATG